>OY755235.1:53968664-54380159 GCA_963576725.1 Azorinus chamasolen
GTCTCATAAATTCAGGATTAATCTTCGTTCTAGTGGTCATTTTAAAGTATTAAGTGTCAGGCATATATGATTGTATGGCTGCATATTATGAATGGAATGATACTTTTCTAATGTAACATACACTTCAGTATCGTACTTCGTGCTTGTTCGTGTTTCGTGATTTTTTTGTTGCTATTATTCTTTACCCTTTTACTTACGAGCCTTTATTAAAAACAAAATGTTTACAGCATGCATGGTAGGAATCGGCGTGGATGGTTTAATCGTAGGTTTAATCCGTTTGCACACAATATTTAGCTTAGGCCTTTTCCTCTGGTTGTTATAAAAAACATTCATAGTATTAACGGAATATGTTGGAGCTGTCTGATCAGGGTCTGCTCTATTTACCTATGAATACACAATTAAACAAATGACGTTATGAATATTAATTACATGGATGTTACCAGTATATGAACATGGAAAGTTTTCGCTATGGTAGAACCACCGCATAATCATATGAATAGTACAGTATTTCATAGGCAAATATAGCAGACCATAGTCAAACGGATGATCTGGGTTTACTCTGTTTGCAAATACTTAAAAAGTTGTTTATACGAGGTAAAGGGTTAAAATTAATATTTTTAATTACCATGCTTGTTGTCATTATAACTATAATAATCATCATCATAATCAATATTGTTATTAACATTATCATTACTATCAGTAAAAATCTGAATTGTTAAGAATTGTAC
Organism: Azorinus chamasolen; assembly: GCA_963576725.1. NCBI lineage: Eukaryota > Metazoa > Mollusca > Bivalvia > Cardiida > Solecurtidae > Azorinus > Azorinus chamasolen. The sequence continues at coordinate 53,969,393 of OY755235.1, forward strand.
ATTAGTTTTTGTTTTGGTCTAGTACAAGAAGTGGTAGTAGTAGTAGTAGTAGTAGTAGTAGTAGTAGTAGTAGTTGTTGTTGTTGTTGTAGTAGTAGTAGTAGTAGTAGTAGTAGTAGTAGTAATAGTAATAGTAGTAATAGTAGTGTGGTAGTAGTAATAGTAGTAGCAGTGGTAGTAGTAGTAATAGTAGTAGTGGTAGTAGTAGTAGTAGTGTGGTAGTAGTAGTAGTAGTGATAGTAGTAGTTGTTGTTGTTGTTGTAGTAGTTGTTATTGTTGTTGTAGTAGTAGTAGTAATAGTAGTAGTAGTAGTAGTAGTAGTAGTAGTAGTAGTAGTAGTAGTAGTAGTAGTAGTAGTAGTAGTAGTAGTAGTAGTAGTAGTAGTAGTAGAAGTAGTAGTAGAAGTAGTAGTAGTAGTAGTAGTAGTAGTAGTAGTAGTAGTAGTAGTAGTAGTAGTAGTAAAAGCAGTAGTAGTAGTAGTAGTAGTAGTAGTAGTAGTAGTAGTAGTAGTAGTAGTAGTAGTAGTAGAAGTAGTAGAAGGAGTAGTAGTAGTAGTAGTAGTAGTAGTAGTAGTAGTAGTAGTAGTAGTAGTAGTAGAAGTAGTAGTAGTAGTAGTAGTAGAAGTAGTAGTAGTAGTAGTAGTAGTAGTAGTAGTAGTAGTAGTAGTAGTAGTAGTAGTAGTAGTAGTAGTAGTAGTAGTAGTAGTAGTAGTAGTAGTAGTAGTAGTAGAAGTAGTAGTAGTAGTAGTAGTAGTAGTAGTAGTAGTAGTAGTAGTAGTAGCAGTAGTAGTAGTCTGATCTTTGTCTTTTTTAAAAGGTGTATCTATGGAGTAAATGACTTAATACTATTCGTACTATTTCTCAACCTAAACAGTCACTAGAATCAGTTCTATGAAATGGCAGAGGTTAATAGTCACAACGCGATATTGGGACATGAACAAATAATATAATCTTAAAAAGACACTCCCTTCTTGAGCTCTGCGGTCAATACACCGATTTGATGGCAAAGCAATCTACGAAGTCTAGCAATGACACCATTAGAAAAAAAGCGCGCACAGTGTTTCGACAGATAAAGAAAACGTTTTTACAAGAAAGTATTGTATCAAATCGTTTTGCATATCGTCTGGGGCTCTTTTGTTTTGGATGCAAGAAAATACAGGAACATTTTCTTGCACAACGCTAAACAAACATGCTAAGATACATTACATACATACTGATACCAATACATGTAGAGTGCAACCAACATGAGTTCAGGTCCTTACTATCAATGATTGTGAACTGGTTTTTTTCTGCATAAATTTCATCTTTGAAAATATCATTTGTTGGAGGAATCTAAGTTTCACTGAGTGGTTTGCAATTTCTAAATTACTGAAAGAACGATGCACTTTCTTATCTGTATCAATAAGGAAGTACAGTGCTCCCTCTCTACAACGACACCCTTTGGGATACGAATATTGTATGTGTTGTTCAGAGGGAGTTGTTATAGGGAGGGAAAATCAAACATAATTAGCTTGTTTGCAGATCCGCAGATCAGGTGTATTTCGAGAACTAAAACCGTTATGCCTCAATCAAACCCTATGTTGTGACCACTCTTTAGAATCGTCATAAAGTGACGATTCTAAAGAGTGGTCACAACATAGGGTTTGATAGAGGCATAAATAAATTACGATGGAAAAAAGTTGTTTCTGGAGCCTTGTTGTTTCGGAAACAGTGACATGCGTTGTTGTAAGGAGGGAATCGTTATTGAGAGGGCCGTTGTAGGGAGGGAGCACTGTAATTTAAAAACAAATTGCCTTTGCGACTAACCCTTTCCTTCACACACGTATAAACGCCTTTTCACGCATTTTTATAGGAACCGTCTGGTCAGGGTCTGCTCTATTTGCATATGATATAAAATAGATATGGTTCTACAGTTTCTGCCATGACCAAATTTCCTGTATCCATGCGCTATTATAACAATTAATCTAAGTAATATTCATTATGTCATTATTTCGTACATGAATATTCAACGGGGAAAGGGTGAGAACCGATTCAAACGGTTTCCAGTCGGGCTCATCTCCATTTGCCAGAATTCAATTAGTATTGTTTCATTAGCAAAACGTAGATTTCATTTTTTTATCAGCTTCTACACAGTCCGCGTATTCTCTCTTAGTATATCTACCGCTTTTTATAGCTAGATCATACGATGAAGTATGAAATCGTGGCATGGCAATACGAAATTTAGTTTCTATTTACTGTGTTCTATGCCTGTTTCAAAAGACTTTGGCTTGTACACGGTGAAACAATGACAATTTTATTTATCAAAATGGGTCAACTGATTTCGCTCTGATTTGAACTACTGACCTTACTGATTAAATGATTTCATAAGTTTGATTGCCAAGCACCCGATGTACCCATACGAAGTCGTAAGATAATATCACCTAATTAGATAACGTTCATTAAAACAATACAGTAGAATATGTGTCCTAATCGGTCATTTTTATTTATTAGTTGTAACATATTTTGTTTGAAAAAGTATACATTATATATGATAGCTATAGAGTATCACTATAAAATTAGAACGACAGCTAAAAGCTTATTGAGTTCTTCTCAATAACTGAACATAGGAGTCACAAAGGCAGGTGGTTGCTTAATGCAGGTCAAACATAATACAGAAAGCGCCTACAGGAGCTTTCTGCATTACTTTTGCCATGCATTAATCTATCACCTGCCTCAAAGACTCATAATTAGACCTCTTTTTGATGGTCACTTAAGACAAGTCTACTGTAGATAACAAGATGGCGTTTTGAAACTACAATAGTATACACCCTTATAACCTTTTCCCCGATTGTTGTAAACCTTTACCTAATACAGATGTCTTTTCACGCCCTTGCATGCAGAGAAGACCGCGATCAGAAGGCCCTTTTTGGAACCACCTCATCAGAGAGTATTCTGTTTGCTTATGGAATTACATGGATCTGACACTATAGTTTCTGGCATGACCAAACTACATTGTGTTCATATGTCAGTTTAACCCATTCCCTGATATTGACTACCTTTGACGACTCTGTAAAAGTCACTTTGTGAAACCATTGTGATAAATAGAGCATTTGCTCCTATAGGAGCAAATGCTCTATTTTTCTCAATGGTTTCAAACTACAAAATTCTAAAAACAATCATTTTCTATAGTTAATGCTCCTTTTCGGTAGATTTATTCAAAGAGGCTGTATCTTAAAATAGCCTATGAGGTAATGGGTTAAACTGTTGGTTAATGGCAATCAGGTGCGATTTGGATGGTAAGGGTTAAAGTAGGCGACAGAGTGTACATTAGAACCTGTCTTAACCAGTTCACTGCTCAAGTAGGCGACAGAGTGTACATTAGAACCTGTCTTAACCAGTTCACTGCTCAAGTAGGCGACAGAGTGTACATTAGAACCTGTCTTAACCAATTCACTGCTCAAGTAGGCGACAGAGTGTACATTAGAACCTGTCTTTACCAGTTCACTGCTCAAGTAGGCGACAGAGTGTACATTAGTGCCTGTCTTAACCAGTTCACTGCTCAAGTAGGCGACAGAGTGTACATTAGAACCTGTCTTAACCAGTTCACTGCTCAAGTAGGCGACAGAGTGTACATTAGAACCTGTCTTAACCAGTTCAGTGCTCAAGTAGGCGACAGAGTGTACAATAGAGACTGTCTTAACCAGTTCACTGCTCAAGTAGGCGACAGAGTGTACATTAGAACCTGTCTTAACCATTGTTATGTTCTATGTGCATTCCAAATTTCTAAACCTACTGACTATTCATGGACAAAATAGTAGCCATTTTAGAAAGTAAAGAACCAGATCTTTCAAATTCCATAAGCAAACAGAGCAGACCCTGATCAGACGGCTTCTATAGGAACAGTCTGTCTGGGTCTACTGTATTTGCAAATGCATGAAAACACGTTTATATGAAGGAAAGGGTTAAACGGCCACCACAAAGAGGTATACATATGACAGGTGGTAGATTCATGCAGGTCAAACGTAATGAAAAAAACATCCTATATGAGTTTTCTGCATTACTTTGCCCTGCATTAAGCAACCACATGTTTTTAAGACTCCTATGTTGAATAAATGAATGGCTGCTTAGAACACATTCTACTGTTCTTTTTTGTACGTGTATGTTGAATATAAAACTTTGCCAACAAACATTAGGTCAAATCTATTTACTTAGCCCTTACACAATATTGAATAACTCGCCTACAACATATGCCGCTTGCTTCGATTATCAAAGGCCGCATTATTATCAGTTACAATGTCAGAGTGGCGAAAAATGTGATCCCGAATAGAGTTACCCAGCATACTATACAGATCCACAATCTTTACAAATGTCACATATTAACCCTTTTACTCAATGCATATTCATATGATAATTTATGTATGAACATAAATTAACTTCTAATGGCATATGGACATGAGATATTTTGGCCATGTTACTGAAGGACCATATCCATATATTTGTATCAGCAAACAGAGTAGACCCTGATCAGACGGCTCCTATAGGAGCCGTCTGGTCTATTCTGTTTACAAAAACGTGAAAAGTGTATCTGTGAAGTAAGGGGTAACTCTAAGCCAGCTGATAAAAATGATGTTTGCTAAAATTCTAATCTGCCACATTGTTTTACTTTCGATTGGTTAAAACGTTTTAGAAATCATTGACCGGGTGTCAATCAGCTTGGATCCTGATGAGACGCCGAGTGACTCAGCGTCTCACCTGGACCCAGACTGTTTCCAACTGACAGCCAGGTCGTGCTTAGCAGGGGAGGAGTGATAATGAAGTGTATACAAATATAATTATCTACAGTAGAACCTGCCCTAAGCGGACATTCATTTATTGAAAATGGGAGTCTTTAAAAGCAGGTGGTTGCTTAATACAGGGCAAAAGTAATGCAGAAAGCTCCGCCTTTGACCTACATTAAGCTACCAACTGCGCCTTACATACATATAATAAGACCTCTTTTGATGACCACTTAAGACAGATTCTACTGTACTATCTATGTTATATCTCCCAGCTTTTAACCCTGACGAATATACATGGTAGAAATAACAACTTGTGTATTAATTGCATGCATTTTGTGAATCACATCTGGACTCTTTTAGCCATGGCAAAATACTTAAGATTCAGATCTATATTATTTAATAAGCAAACAGAACAAAGCTTGAACTGATAACTCCAATCAAGAGATGTATGATCTGGATCTATTCCAGCAAAGGTGTATGTACGCGTCTCTGCCGTGTAAAGGGCTAACCTTTGAACACTAAAATACTTGTTATCAGTGTAACTCCTTTTAACATTTATCCTGTTATGAAAATAATGTCTGATTATACTGTTATCTGTTGCAATGTTTACTTCCGGTTCGTTCAAATTGCTGAGAAACTATTGACCGAGTCTCAAACCAGAGTGTATCATGGGGCGTCTCCGCGGGATCTAAACTGTTTTCAAACTCAATCCAGGTCTTGTTTAATAGACAGAAGGTTATATTTATAGCATGGGTGTTATGATTGTGCCATTGTGGTGACTGGTCTGCCATAGTGGTACTTGGTCTGCCATGTTTGCAACTAAAAAAATCCAGCGTAAGAGTGGGGAAAATACATTTACGGTATACAGTAGTCTCGCTAATAAGTATAATTTTGGATTTTTTTAAATTGGTGGTTGATTAATGCAGGACAAAAGTAATACATAAAGCTCCTACAGGAGCTTTCTGTATTACTTTTACCCTGCATTAAGCAACCACCTGCTTTTACAGACTAAGCAGAATTTTCTGAAGTATTGTTCCTATTGGAAATGAAGCTGTGGATATAAAAAAAATCAATAGATACACGATGTATGTGGGAAACATATACAATAACACATCTACATATACAGTATAACATCTCTACATATACAGTATAACATCTCTACATATACAGTATAACATATCTACTTATACAGTATAGCATCTCTACATATGCAATATAGCATCTCTACATATACAGTATAGCATCTCTACATATGCAGTATAACATCTCTACATATACAGTATAGATTCTCTAAACATAACATACAGTATAACATTTCTACACGTACAGTATAGCATCTCTACATATACAGTATACCATCTCTACATATACAGTATAACATCTCTACATATACAATATACCATCTCTTTGGTAACCGTTTAATGAATTGACACGAGTGTCTTTAAAACAAGTACAATGTTAATGCAGAAAAATAGTAACGCAAAACTCTCCGAAAATGAGTTTTCTGCATGACTTGATCTTAATCTTGTACCTGATAGAAACACTTTTTGATACTTTACAAACACAGTAGACACTGAGTAGATGGCTTTTGCTGGAGCTTCTGATCAGTGTCTACTCTGTTTCCTAATGAAATATTGAAGTTGTAATTTTACAGTTTAAGCATCGCCATATTCATCAGTCCTGTCGTATACTCTAACCATTATAACAAAATTTATATGTAATACTCATGATACCATTTCTTACATGACTATTCGTGCGGTATTATTACGGTTGGCTGTTGTAGTTAAGGGTTGTACAGTAAACAACCGCGACAGTGCTCAGATCTGGATCTAGCCTGTTTTATACGTTTTGTGTGCAACTTGCTTACAGGTGTACATACATGTTTGATAACAGTAGTTATGTCAATAAAGAAGGTCACCGCTATCAAGCAAACTTTCAACATTTAACCCTTTCGGCGCCAGATTTCTAATTGTCGTCTGCAATCCAAGATTGTTAATAAGGAAATGAGATAAATAAATGCAAATTTCAAATGCATAAAGCACATATATAGAAATAGAGATTAAGACAAGTAGTGAAGTCCCTGATCAGACGCCGCCTTAAAAAGGCGGCGTCTGATCTGGGACTGCACTATGTGTCGTGGTGCATTTATGCGACTGCGGCGGTGAAAAGGTTAACCTTTTCCCGCTATTTGCGACCTGACTCGCATTTGCAAACAGCTTGGATCCAGATGAGAAGCCGAGTTGCATTTTGACACTCGGTCAATAGTTTCTAACAAAACTTTGTTCCAGGCAGAGGTTGTCAAAATTGCATCACATCAAACTTTCAGCAGACATTATTTTTCCACAGCAGGGATAAGGATTAGGATATCTCATTTGCCTCTTTCGATGACAAATCTGTCTTCTGCTAACTTTGTCGTCTGCTATAATTTTCATATTTTCTTCATATTTGTTTCAAAAACATAGTCACAGTAACAAACGGTTTGGATCCTGATGAATCACAGATGCGACATCGTCATACCGGGAGTTTATTTCTGAAAATTATTATTGCTTTTTTAAAAAGTTGTTTTTTTCTATTACACAGTCCCATGCCTCAGTTCGGGTATTTTCTTGGAACCATTGTTTTTGTTGTTATATGAACGTTTTATAGTAATACCTGTCTTAAGTGGCCATCAAAATAGGTCTAATTATGGGTCTGCAAGGCAGGTGATTACTTAATGCAGGTCAAAAGTAATCCAGAAAGCTCCTATAGGTGCTTTCTGGATAACTTTTGCACTGCATTAAGCAACCACCTGCATTTTAAGACTCCTGCGTTCAATAAATGAATGGTCAATTTAAAAGACAGGCTCTGAAGTATTCGCAGACACAATCCTTCCGCATTCGATCTTCCCCTTACCTATGAGTTGTTCGTGTTCTAGCTTGGAGATTTTCTTTCGGTCACTGATCATGATCTGTTGTTTCTCAGGTCCCGTACTTGTTCGGGGTTCTCGTTAGACTAGTGATTTTGATTTCCAGCCTTCGGTCGTAAATTATTCTTCGTTTCTCAAACCCGTCTTTGTTTTGCGAATTATTCTTCGTTTCCCTAACTAGGACTATCGTTCTGGCTGTTCTATCTATTCAAATGGACTATTCTAAAATTCGAACAGGTCAAACGTCTTTTAACCCATTCCCTGATATTGACGACTTTTGACGACTCTGTAAAAGTCACTTTGTGAAACCATTGTGATAAATAGAGCATTTGCTCCTATAGGAGCAAATGCTCTATTTATCACAATGGTTTCAAACTACAAAATTCTAAAAAATCCTTTTCTCTAGTTAATGCTCCTTTTTGGCAGATTTATTCAAAGAGGTTTGATCTAAAAATAGCCTACGAGGTAATGGGTTAACGTCACGACAATCATAGTACATCTGTACCAGACGCGTCCTGTAGGAGCCATCTGATCAGGGTCTGCGGAGTTTACTTATGAAATAAGACAGATCTAATTCTACAGTTTTTCCATTGCCAAACCTTCCTATAGTCATATATGATTATAAGCATTCAATGTTATCAGTATTGATGGTGCAATTATTTGTTATATGAAAGTTCATGGGGTAAAATGGTTAAAAACTAAGTACAAACCAACTGTTACCGAAAAAGGTATCTACAACCGGCCATTAAAAAATGTACATACAATGTTCATGTAATTGTGAAGATTTAAGACAGATGCTTACTAATTCCTTCAGTACGGGAAACTAGTCACGGACGCTCTTTGCAAACAGTGTAGAGCCATATGACGGGGCTCCTAGAGGAACCATCTCAGTCTACACTTTTTGTCATGTTACATTTGTCTTTAAAACATCCCCGAAAACACACAGTAAGCTTGACGAGTTTGAATTTTGGAATATTCTATTAGAGAATAAAGGGTAAACGTAGGATGAACATTGTTTCGGAAACCCCTATTAGCTTTCTGCAACAAACTGGCAGAAATAATTAATTAATTAAATAATAGACCAGTAAATCGCTAATTGACCAATGCCAATATTGTATCTTTTACGTGTCTTGTACGAAAGATATTGTTGCCTTATAAATAAATGTTCTGAATTAAAATAAATTAACCCTTTCCCTCATATAAACGTCTTTTCATGTGTTTACAAACAGAGTAGACCAAAATAGACATGAATATGGAGAAGGGAAGTGGTTACGGTAGTTGTCATATTGTTCTGCTTTGTATCATGGTATACATACCTGAAAACCTGGTCAAATGCTGGGCTCACAAATACCAAGATCGCGTTGATTGACTGCGTATACGCACCACTTATGACTGAAAGGTGAAATAGACAGGGAGGTCTAGCTTTGCTTTGGAACACGGTGAAAACTTAAAATAGCTATGTGTACATCATTCCACTGAGGTATAGATCTGTAAATGACCACTTTTCCACAACGTTGACGCAGATTTATTATAAGGATAAGATACGTACTATTTTTCAAATGACATTTTCATTTGAAACTATTTAGCCTACGAATTCAAGACAAAATCGGCCTTAACATCTTTAGGACGCTGCCAGCCTTTGTACTTTTCAAATCAATGGTGTTCATTAAATCACCAACCACGTTACATATGCGCCAACCATTGATATGTATGCTTCTTTCAGTTGTTGTTGGATGTTAGTTGTTGAAGTTTTTGTTTATATTTTTGTTGTTGTTCGTTGGGTTTTGTATTTGTTTTGTTTTGTTTACTTTTGTTGGGGAGGGGGTATCACGTGACCTCAGTTTGTATTTAAATGAAATTAACCAATCTCCTACTATAAAACGGATTTTCAACGAAAACGCATCCGCCATGCAATATTGACTATCATTCGATTCAATCAATAATAAGTGCTCTTCTTCTACAGAAAGATATAATCTTGTACAGCCTACTGGTTCCCGATGCTACATTTGATTCGGAACCCATTGTTCGCTTCTTTTTGAGTTGCTTTGGCGCTTAACCCCATATCACATAGACTTATACACATATAAAGAAATCTCTCTATAGTAGATTCTGTCCTAAGCTGCCTTTCATTTATTGAATATATGAGTCTTAAAAACAGGCGGTTGCTTAATGCAGGGCAAAAGTAACACAACAAGCTCCTATGGGAGCTTGTTGCGTTACTTTTGACCTTCATTAAGATATTGCCTACCGTATACAGACCTAAAAGTAGGTCCCCTTTTATGACCGCTTAAGACAGGTTCTACTATACACTATTTTCTGTATTTCTCTACCAATCCATAAGTTACTGGTACTAATTACTAACGTGATTCTAACGAATACAGTAAAACATCTCTATAACGGCTACTGAAATGTGTTAATTACTTGGTATTTAGGGCAGGTGGCTGCTTGATGCAATGTGAAAGTAAAACAGAACGCTCCTATAGGAGCGTTCTGTTTTTACTTTCACCCTGCTTTAAGCAGCCACCTGCCTATTACACAAAATACTTGATGTAATTTAGTGGCCGTTATAGAGAGGTTTTACTGTATAAACAAAATTCGGTCACGAGGTTATTAACGTTTTGATTGATTCCCAGTTCATTCTCACGCATCTGATTGGTCAGATTTTGAACTTGCTCAAATCAGTTCAGTTAGATATTTGAGAATGAACTCAGACTCAGGCGTTTTATAACCTGTATAAGATTCCAGACGTAGTTTGCAACCGCTTCTTTCTAACTACATGTATACGATTCCAGATGTAGGATGGTTCGCAACCACTACTTTCTAACTACATGTATAATATTCCATACTACAACTTCATGTATAATATTCCAGATATAGTATGGTTCGCAACCACTTTTCTCAGACTCAGACTCAGACGTTTTATAACCCGGGACCACCGCGATTTATGCTTATTTATGCTACTGATGTTTTATAACATAGGACCACCGCGGTAAATGCTTATTTATGACACTGGTGTTGCTTTGGAGTTTCGTGTGTTATCTCTTGCCTAACTTCTGTTCTATTTTAGTACATGTATTATATAAACAAAATGAAATAAATAGAAGATATTGGTTTTGTTTTACCCATGGGCTTTAAAGTAGACACATGTTGTGATCTTCCGACGACAACAGTTAATCCTACCCGTTTTCTGTGTACTTTAAGATTCTGGGTGCAACAACACCATCGAGCTGGACGCTACACTACCCGCGGTAAATATTAGTATAGGATTTCAACATTACACCTTTAATGATGCTATGCCACTCTGCAGCACTCGAGTCTCAGTCGAGAAATATTTCCGTGTTGGTATCATTATACAGAGTAACAAAGTGGGACCGCTTGAATGTGACTGGTCGAGATTATCTATTAAATACAACGGAGAGACAAAATACTACTGTCCAAGTTTTGCATCTGGGGACGTGAACACAAACATTAAGGCTATTGATCATTTGCTCATAGACATTATACAGGATCACTCGTCAATTGTATATAGTATTATTGCATTCAGATTATATCCAGATTGTTATCAGGGATTTAGTGATTTGAAATATTGTACGGAGACATTATATTGTATCGACAGCAAATTGGTTTGTGAACAGCCTTATACATTTTGCGGCGAAGGCATTGATACATGTTTTAAAACTGATGATTCAGGCGATACATCTGATTCAAAAAGCAGTTTTAATGTCGGAATAGTGATAATGGCCGTACTTTTGTTTGTGTTTGCGGTCGTTGTTCAAGCTATGGCTGGAAGGATGGGAAAAGCAATAGCACGTCTTTGTAAATCTCGTGATTCTGATAATCAAAATGAATGTCCGACGGGCCATTCTGCTCGAGAGAGAAATGATGATTGTAACCTTGAAGGAAGGGAAGAATACACAGATATTGAAAATGTTTCATTAACAAATTTCACACATAGCCAAAACGTTCAAAGGAATTCCTCGGCTCAAGTAATAACTTTGCCTATGACCCATCGGGAATCTTCTTCGACCTATTTCCTTTCATTAGATGCGGATCCTCCTGCTTACGACACAGTGGCTAACAATAACAATGGAATGACTGTAACAGAGTATGAAGATACGGGAGCTGACCCCACTGACAGCCTACCACCTCCCAGTTACGCTGTTGCAATGACCAATACAGAAAGCTACAACGTCGTCACATTCATATAAACCGCATTCAAACTCACATGGTGAGCTTGTTTCAGTTTCAGTGCACATATCTGTATTTGTAAAGAAATTTACAAATCAACCTATTTAGCCCTTCTCTTGCTGAATTTTAAGACACATTTCTCCCATGCCCTGTTGTATAATTACATATATCTTCACTATGTACCGCATTTATATAGCGCTCTTTTCACAAAGGATGTATTCGTTCAAAAGCGCTTTATAAACACACATAGTTGCTTAATGCAGATTTGAACTGATACAAAAACTCATATTGAAGCTTCCGTCTGTCCTAAACCTTTACTTGATGGAGGCGCATATGTAGTGACTGTCTGTCTGGTTGTGGTCTGTTCAGTGTGCTAATGGTATATTGCAGGTTTGCTAATGGTATAATGTTGGCCATGACCAATATGTTACTAGTTCATGTTCTGTTATAAAATTTAAACTTATTAGGATTCATTACATCATGCTTTTTTCCTGAATAATCATCAAGTAAATTAATAATTATTGTCTTTAAGGGTCGATGTAACATGAATAGGAAACAATGTAAACGAAACCCAGTGTTGCCAAACAGGACATAGATACGTGTTCTGATGTTGGTACTAATATGTTTCATCACGTTCCTTAACCACCGGCCAACCGCAAACCAGCTAGAATGTATTTATAAAATGTAGTTAACTTGCTGAATTCTAACGTTCGCATATTTCTCCTCCAATGGTTTGAATAAATCAGAACATACCTTATCTAATTTCTACTTACATGCGTAAGATTCCAGATGTAGGATAGTTTGCAACCACTAATTTATAACTACCTGTATAATATTCCAGATGTAGGATGGTTTATAACCACTACGTAGTAACTACGTGTATAATAGTCCAGATGTAGCATGGTTTGTAACCACTACTTTCTACTTACATTTATAATATTCTAGATGTAGGGTGGTTAGCAATCACTATTTTTTACACATATGTATAATATTCACGATATAGCATTGTCCACAACCACTACCACTACTGTCTAACTACATGTATAAGATTCCAGATATAGTATGATTCACAACCACTACTTTCTAACTACATGTATAATTAGATCAGTCAATATTATATAGTTGCAAATATCATCACAATCATCATCATTATCATCATTACCATTATAATCATCTTATCGTTCTTCACTGGCGCTAGATGACCTATTATTTTCCACAGTATCATTTAAACCTTTACTTATAATCAATGCTCAATGAATATCCATGTAGGAGATGATTACTTTATGAACATTAATGTACAGCGGATGTAGAAAGGGGGATACATGTATTTGGCCATGACAGAAACTGTAGAATTAGAGCACATCATAAGCAAACCGAGCAGGCTCCTGATGGTTAGTTCAAACAAGAGTTGTCTGATCTAGGTCTGCACTGTTTGCAAACTTTATAATGCTAATGTTTAAACTCATTCACTGACTCATTCTTTGCGTCTGTATGTATAATGAAATAAATGTGTGAATTCTGATTCTAAATCGATTTTGATTTATAAAATAGGTAGTGCAAAATGTGTTTATATCGTATGACGAGTGTTACGATTATTTGTTTGTAGCCATTTATCAGAATATAATCATGAAAGAGTAAAACAATAATGGGCTTTCACTGTACATGTATATTATGCAATGTCCAGCTGTTCGAGTTGTCTATTTTGCTTTCTTTTTCATTGTTATTATTTGGTTGGTTGGTTGGTTGTTGTTATTGTTATTGTTGTTTTGTTTTTGTTTGTTTGTTGTTTTGCTGTATATCTTATTATTTTTTGTTTTGTTTTTATTTGGGGGTCGTTGTTTTTTGTAGTTGTTTTGTTTGTTGTTGTTTTTTGTTTTTGGTGTTTTTGTTGTTTTGTTGTTTTGTTTTGTTGTTTTTTTTTGTTTTTGGTTTTTTTTAGGGTGTGTTTGGTTGGTTTTTGGTTTTTGGAGGGGTGGGGGATGGGGCGTTGGTCTTTTTCTTCTTGTTTTCATTTTTTTTATTTTACTTAACTTTCAATCTTATTCACATTAAAAACAGCTTGGATCCAGATATCCAGATAAAACGTCGAGTAAACACTTCTAATAGTACTTAACACCTCCTATCTTTTACTTCTAATCGGTTATAAATATCTCGAATTCCTCCACTTTCTTCCATTTCTTTTCAAAGTACAAGGACCATTTAGTGTGACTGAAAAATAATTTGCACATTATGTAATCAATGTCACTTTTAACCAATTCCTTTCATCTGGCGCTTTTTGGCTTAAGTCATTTTTGAAACCATTGTGATATATAGAGATTTTGTTAAATGAAAGTAAATGCTCTATTTATGGCATTGGTTTTAAAACTACATAATTCTTGAATATGCCTTTTCTCTATTAAATGCTCCTTTTCGGTAGATTTTATCAAAGAGGTTGAGTATAAAGATGGCCTCGGAAGGGAATGAATTAATAACGGCGTTTTTGTGTCATGCTAAAGTATTTACTCCATAAACATGTATTTTAATACCTGTGTAAACAAAGTAGACCAAAGCCAGATGGCTCCTTCAGACGCCGTCGGGTCAAGGTCTGCTCTATTTGCTTATGTAAGTGCAGATGTTGTAGGGGATGTAGTAGTGCTCATCATTCTCTTTATTTGTGTTGTGGTTGTTTGTATATAAGAATTACTATGCTAGTAGTTTGGAAGTTCGGCTGTATTTTGGTGAGTTAGAAAAGTTGTTAAATGCGAGCCTTGGCGAGCATTTAACTACTTTTCTGACGAGCCAAAATACAGCTGAACTTCCAAACTACTAGCATAGTAATTCTTTTATCATGCAACTCCAAGAAAAAAGGAGAAAATGAAGAAAAAGAAAGATTGCTAAAGCGGTTTCGTCCCCTGAATGAAAATACATGCAAGTACGTATTACGTGACATCATGTTGGTATGCAGTGACGTCATCGACTTTTACAACATAAACAAACTTGATTTAATCCTTTTATATGGACAAATAGTTTAGACAAAGGTGAGCAAATATGTTAATGTGATGTTTATGTTTAATAATGCCTTTTTCCTCCTTCTGTTTTCCTCCTATTGGCTGAACAAAACTTGCATTCCGGTGGGATCAGTACACATGCACTATACCTCACAAAATACAGCGTCGACGAGGAAAATATTATGCTAGTAGGAAGTGACTGTATTTCGTGACGTTGCATGATAAAAGAGCGTATCGTCTCAGTTGTCATGATAAAGACAGAGATTTAAACACCGAGGACGGCTCATAAAGCGCTATTGAACGCACATATCCTGTGTGAAAAGAGCTCTATATAAATTTGGTATAATAATAATCTACAAATTGAAGTGCATTTACTTTGACATCGCAGGAAGCTTCTTCATCTTTCAGTAATTCTTTGAACGCAGATCTCCCTGGTTACAATTCAGTTGTTAACAGCGACAGGGTAATCTCTCGTGCAGATACTAGAAACGATATAGACAACATACCACCACCTAGTTACGCTGCTGCAATGTCCAATACAGATAGCTACAGCGTCGTCACCCACATATGAACAACACTAATGGGCACATGGTATGTGTTGCAATTTGTGTCCACATATTTTATCATTTCTAAAGAAGATTATTCACGTGATGAAACTTTTTCAAAGCAGTTAAATACCCGATTTCCTTATACAGTAATAGTCTAGATATATGATGGTTTACAACCACTGCTTACTAACTACATGTGTAAGATTCCAGATGTAGGATGGTTTGTAACCACTTTTGTCTAACTATATGTATGATATTCCAGATGACGCCTGGTTTGCAACTACGTTTCGATTCGCAATCCGGTAGTTTAGTCAATCTTATATAGTTGTAAATACCATCACCACCCTAAGTATCATTGTCATTATCATTGTAATGATCTAATCATTCTTAACTGGCACTAGTTAATCTGTTATTTTACACAGTATCGTTTAAACCTTTACTCAATGAATATTCATGTAGGAGATGATTAACTTATTCAATTTCTTAGCATACAAGCAGATCTCCAAATAAAATGCGTAGATTAAAATAGTTTCAAGTATAACTTCTTTATTTCTCCACCAAACCCTATGATGTGACGACTCTTTAAGGTCGTCCCTTCGGTTTCGGGACGTTTCGCTCCAAAACCAGTTCCTCCCGGGACGTTTCGTCCGGGACGATTCGTACCAATTTTCGACTGGGACATTTCGTCCCACTGATCTGGGGAGTTTCGTCCAATAATAATCTTATACTTTTTATTAAAATTAGCTCAACTTTGTGTGATACTGGTAATTTATTACTCTTGTTTGTCTTATTTCTATTGAAATATTTCTTCTTATTCGTTCCTTTTCTTCTTATTTATTCCTAAATGCCTACAGAATTTTATGCTTCCGCTCTGTTAAAGCAGTTATAGTTGTTTGAGTGGTTGCGACTTGTTTGAATTGCGGCTGTTGGGGTTGTGAGCTAACGGGTTCAGATCATGATTAGACCGTTAATATGATGTATGTTCTATTCTGTTTATTCTCTTCTTCTTCGTATTTACATATATTGTATGCATAATATTCTTATTGGCATATAGCTCATCGGTCAAAGTGTGTCACGTGATATACTTTTTCCCGCGTAAAGGACTTTAAAATTGTTTCATATATTAATTTGTATTATTTTTTACGTCACAATGACAAATTCGCTTAGTTGACTGAAATTTGTGTGAGTGACAACCTTCTTGGATCTGGATGCAACGCAGAAATGTAAAGATTTAAAGCGCTAGATGAGTAATTAATACAAAACCATTGTAGATCTAACAATGTCTACGAGTATATCTAGATCCATGAATTTCCTTGTACAGTAAAATCTGTTTGAATCGACCACCAAAGCATGTCTAATTCTTGGCCTAAAAGTCAGGTGGTACTTAACGCAGGTATTAATAGCTTAACCGTATACGCATTTGCAAACAGAGTAGAGCAAGATCAGATGGCGATCAGTTTGTCTTGTGATAATACTACATATTAATTAGCCACTCTAAGTTCTAAAAACCCTCAGAAGAATGTCCTTATAACAATTAAAACGGTCGTCCAAGTAAATTTTCAACAGTGGTGTGAAACGTCCCAGTAAATGTTCAATAGTGGGACGAAACGTCCCGGGAGGGACGATTCTAAAGAGTGGTCACAACATAGGGTTTGGTGGAGAAATGACGGTTTTATTTATTTTAATACGTACCGTTATCTGTACCACCTGGCCCCCACACTACCACTCCCATAGACCAACTTGAAGCAGTACAGAGGAGAACGGCTGATTGGACCAAAATGGACTACGACCGCACATCCTCTGTAACTGACATGCTTAACTCTCTAGAATGGCCACGACTAGGCCTTTAACGCATTGATCAACGCTTGGTTATGTTTCGCAACACCCTGAATTACCAAGTAGCAATCCCCATTCCACATTATGTGACCCCCACTAACTAGACCATCTCGGAATTCTAATTCTAATTACCACAAGTTTTCTTTTTTCCCTAGAACAGTGGTCCACTGGAATGCTCAGCAATCAGATACTGTTACCCTGCCTGGACACCAGATCAGTCAGGTTTTTAGCCAGATTGAACATGTATCACCCTAAGTATACCTGGTCTGTTTAACTGGTTTTTAACAAACAACTCTCTTATCTTTTAAATGATTTTATTCTTTTCTTACCAATATTCTTAATGTTAGTCTAAGTCCCAACAAGGGGTTTGACTCAAAGGAAGATAGATAGACTTTGTGAACATTAAATTTTAGAGTGCATGTAGAAAGGGAAATATTTCTCCATGGTAGAAACTGTAGAACTAGATTAAATCATTCCATAAGCAAACAGGTCAGGCTGTCATCAGACAACTCCTACGGGAGCTGTCTGATCTAGGTCTGCATGTCTGCAAAAGCGTCTTTATCAAGTAAATCTTTAAAACTCGTGAACTGAAACATTGTTTGTGTCAGTATGTATAATGAAATAAATGGTTTCATGGCATTTGGTGAAGTCTGATTCCAAATGGATTTTGATTTATAAAATGGCTAGAACGAAATATATAAGTAGCTATTTGTTTGTAACCTCTTATCACAATATAATCATCAAAAAAGCAAGATAATAATGGGCTTTCACTGTACATGTATATGATGCAATATCCAGCAATTCGAGTTTTCTGCTTTGTTTTTGTTGTAGTTTTTTTGTTTTGTTGTTGTTCGGTTTGTTTTTGTTGTTTTGTTTTGTTTTTGTTTTTTGTGTTTGTTTTTTGTTTGTTTTGTGGGGGGTTTTATTATTATTATTTTTTTTATTTTTATTTTTTTTTATTTTTTTTTTTTGGGGGGGGTCTTTTTTCTTGTTTTGTTTTTATTTTGTTCCAGTTTAGACCTTTCCTCGTGTCTTTCTCGAATACGTGTATTCTACTCTCTGCTTTGCCTATATCTGAGGGGGGTATTTCTTAACTGCAACCTTATTCTCATTTAAACAGTTTGGATCCAGATGAGACGTCGAGTAACTAGGCGTCTCACCAGGGTCTAAGTTGTTTTAAACTCTAAAAGTTCGATCTAATTGGAAGTCAAATTTGCTCAAGATCCAAAATTGATCAGACATCTTTATTAACCCTTAACTCCATTAAAGGGGAATTCCCTACATTCGACGCGCTTCAAAATTACCTAAAATATACAAATCTAATTTGTTTATATGCTGAAAAGTAGTATATCGCAATAAAACCTATTAGATAAACGTTGAAAATGACAAAGCATGCATGTGTTTGATATCGACGATCCCGATTTTATTCCCCGATGTTTCAGTTTTATTCAGGTTGGGATTTAGTTTCGTATCTGTTCGCGCTATTCGCGCCTCTCCGACCACTTCCGAGAAAAGCTGTTACGTTAACAATGGAGGGATCGAGTGATCATCGGCAAAACGCGGACAATTTAAACGGAAAAGGCCGATAATACGTTGTTGTAGAACAAAAACTATACGTATAAGTATCAATATAAGTTCAGATTGACAATCTTCATAATAATGATTTAGCATAACAAATACCAAGTTTTATGATATTATTAAAAAAATATGCGCTCATTGTAGGGACTTCCTCGTAAACAGAGTAGACCAAGGTCAGAGACTGTAGGAACCGTCTGGTCAGGTCCTGCTCTGTTTGCTTATGTAATAAAATAGATGTAATTCAACAGTTTCGTCCAAGGCTAAATTTTAATATGTCTATGTGCCATTATATAAACAACATCTAATGTATATCCATGGTATCATTATTTCTGACATGAATATCTATGAAGTAAAAAGTTAAACTGGTGATAGAGCCCCACTATGTATCAGTTCTTTACAACGGGTAGCTAGCAGGGATTCGAAGCGACGGACGGTAAACTACCAACCAGCCACCAATAAACTGACCGACACACCGACAATAGCTAACTCTCGTCGTTTTCTATGTACTTTAAGATTCCGCATGCAATGAGGACATCAAGCTAGACGCCAAGCATCCCGCGATGAAAATTAGGATTGACTTTCAACATAGCAGATATGGTCGTGAGGCCCGTGCCATGTACCTCTGTAGTACTCGAGTCACAGTCGAGACACCGTACCACATTGGCATTATTTTCTTAGATTACCTCGAAAAGCCGACGGAATGTGATGGTGACATGGATTCAACATTCTCTATTAAATACAATGGAGTCACAAAACACTACTGTCCAAGTTTTTTATCTGGAAACTCGAAAACTGACATCGACGTTCAGCAATTTTTGAGCATTGATCGACTGCAGGATCAAAGTTCATATGTGTATACCATTATTGCATTCAGATTCTTACCAGAATGCTCTACGTACCATTGGTCTAATAAATTTACACAGTGTGCAGGTACAAATACTTGCATTGACGACAAATTAGTAGGCGAACCTTATACATTTTGTGATAAACGTCCAAACGACATTCCCAAGGGATCAAAACAATGGGTTGTAGGAGTTGTAATAGTGCTCATCATTCTGTTTATTGGTGGTGCGGCTGTACTTGTGAGAGCGTATCGTCTCAATTGTCATGATAAAGACAGAGATTTAAACACAGAGGACTGCTTATCAACACATTCGGCCGACAGTGAAAGCGATAATGAGGAATCTTCAGCTCCAAATAGTGCATTTACTGTGACACCACAGGAACCTTCTTCAACTTTCAGTAATTCATGTAACACAGATCCTCCTGGTTACTATGCAGTTGTCAACAACGACAGTGTAATTTCTCGTGTAGATACGAGCACAGATATAGACAACATACCACCACCTAGTTACGCTGTTGCAATGTCCAATACAGATAGCTACAACGTCGTCACATACATATGAACAACACTAAAGGGCACATGGTATGTGCTGTAATTTTTGTCCACATATTTTGTCATTTCTAAAGAAGATTATTCATTTGAGGAAACATTTTTCAAAATAGTTAAATACCGTATTGCCCTATACAGTGCTCCCTCTCTACAACGACACCCTTTGGGATACGAATATTGTATGTGTTGCTCAGAGGGATTTGTTATCGGGAGGGAAAATCAAACATAATTAGCTTGTTTGCAGATCACCAGATAAGGTGTATTTCGAGAACTAAAACCGTTATGCCTCCATCAAACCCTATGTTGTGACTACTCTTTAGAATCGTCATAAAGTGACGATTCTAAAAAGTGGTCACAACATAGGGTTTGATGGAGGCATAAAGAAAATACGATGGAAAAAGGTTGTTTCTGGAGCCTTGTTGTTTCGGAAACAGTGACATGCCTTGTTGTAAGGAGGGAATCGTTATTGAGAGGGCCGTTGTAGGGAGGGATCACTGTACAGCAATATTCCAGATGTAGAGTGGTTTACAACCACTACTGTCTAACTACATGTATAAGATTCCGGATATAGGATGATTTGTAACCACTACTTTCTAACTACATGTATAATAGTCCAGATATAGGATGGTTTCATTGGTTTGCAACCACTAGTTTTTAACTACATCTGCAATAGTCCAGATATAGGATGGTTTGCAACCACTAGTTTCTAACTATGTGTATGACATTCCAGATGACGCCTGGTTTTCAACCACGTTTCGATTCGCAAATCGTTAGACCATTTAATATTATATACAGTAAAACCCCGCTAATGCGACCACCTAAATGAGGTATAATTCTGGGTGTTAGATGCAGGTGGTAGCTTAATGCAGGACAAAAGTAATGCAGAAAGCTCATAGAGGAGCTTTCTGCATTACCTTTGCCCTGCATTAAGCAACCACCTGCTTATAAAGACAACCATGTGTATTTATTAAGTGGTCGTAATAGAGGGGTTCTACTGTAGTTGCAAATACCATTACTATCATAATTATCATTGTCATTATCATTGTAATGATCGTATCATTCTTATCTGGCACTAGGTAACCTATTAATTTTCACGGTATCGTTTAAACCGTTACTCAATGAATATTAATGTAGCAGATGGTGACTTTGTGAACATTAATTTGTATAATGCATGTAGAAAGGGGCCAAGACAGAAACTGTAGAATTAGATTCTATTATTTCATAAGCAAACAGAACAGACATTCATCAGACAGCTCCTACATGAGCTGTCTGATCTAGGTCTACACTGTTTGCAATTGCGCCTTTATCAAGAAAATATTTAACCCTTTCGGCACCAAATTTCTAATTGTCGTCTGCAATCCAATTTTTATTAAATCATTCGATACAATAAGGAAATGAGATAAATTAATGCAAATTTCAAAGGAATGGATCACATATATAGAAATGTAGATTGAGACAAAAAGTAAAGTCCCTGATCAGACGCCGCCTTGAAAAGGCGGCGTCTGATCTGGGACTGCACTATTTGTCTTGGTGCATTTATGCGACATCGGTGGTGAAAGGGTTAGACCCGTTAACCAAATACAATGTGTCAGTATGTATAATGAAATAAATGGTGGCATGTCATTTGGTGATGTCTGATTCCAAATCGATATTTTATAAAATGGGTAGTACGAAATCTGTATATATCGTATGATGAGTGTACGATTATTTGTTCGTAGCCATTTATCACAATATAATCACGAAAAAGTAAAACAATAATGGGCTTTCATTGTATATGAATCAATGTCCAGCTGTTCGAGTTTTCAGTTTTGCTTTCTTTTTCATTGTTTTTTATTGGTGTTTTTAGGGGGTCTTTTTTCTTGTGTTGTTTTCATTTTGTTTCAGTTTAGACATTTCCTCGTGTCTTTCTGGCATAAGTGCATTCTACTCCCTGCTTTACTTATATATGAGGGTTGTTTTAAAACAGATTGGATCCAGATTAAAGGCCTAGTAACCTGGAGTCTTACCAGGAAACTCGTTCAATAGTTTCTCAAAAGCATGGTCGAAATGGAAGTTGTCAAATTTGCTCAAGATCCCAAATTGAGCAGTCATCCTTTGTTAACCCTAAACTCCGTAAATAGACATGTAAGAAATAATGACCTTATGAATATTTATTAGATTAATTGTTATAATACTAGCATATGGGTTCAGAAATGTTTGGCCTTTGCAGAATCTGTAGAATCAGTTTTATATTATAGCATAAGCAAACAGACCAGATCCTGGTCAGAAGGCTCATACAGGATCCGTCTGATCTGGGTCTACTTTGTTTGCGAAGGCATATAAAGGCGAATTAATGGAGTAAAGGGTTAAACATAGGTGTACTGGCTAATGGTTGGTTTAATATCTCAGTCTGGAAACTTTTGAGAAATGTTTCCATGCAGCGATGGCGTTCTGAATAAGATACCATGTTTACCAAATACTTATGATAGAACTTAACACCTCTGTCTCAAGTTGGCCATTTGCAGTGAGCAACTTCTAATCGATAATAAATATCTCGAATTTCTCCACTTTCTTCCATTTCTTGTGAAAGTGTATGAACCATGATTGGCATATTTTTGTTTAGATACTTGGTATCTCTTTTAAACTATTCTCTCACACGGGCGTCTTTTGACGCCTCTGTATAAGTCATTTTTGAAACCATTGTGATAAATAGAGCATTTGCACCATAGGAGCAAATGCTCGTTTTATCACAATGTTTTCAAAACTACACATTTCTTAAATTTTCCTTTTCTCTAGTAAATGCTCCTTTTCGGCAGATTTAGTCGAAGGGGTTGGCTCTGAAAATAGTCTAGAGAGGAACGGGTCAATTAAGAAATGTTCTATGTCATACTAAAGTCTTTAAGCCTGTAGTCCGTTAATATATCTTTTAAAGCATTTGTAAACAGAGTACACCAATGTTAGAGAGCTCCTATAGGAGCCGTCTGGTCAGGGTCTGCTCTATTTGCTTATGTAGTGATATAAATGTGATTCAGAAGTTTCTTCCAAGGTTGAATTTAAATGTGTATGTTCAAAGGCCTATGATAACACATAGATAAGAAACTACTGTATATTGCTTTGGGACCTTAATTCTGATAGGTGGTGTGGGTCTTTGCATAAAACGTTTTATTTATGAACAGGTTTTAACGATCAAGGTATCATATTGTAGCTGAATAATTGCTCTACACAATGATATGCTTATATTTCCTGAAATTTACTAACCATCCGAGATATTTGCAAAAGTGACTTTGTTTGATTTGGTACATGCTAAGAATCATACCTTATTCATAAGCATACCTTTGCACGTGGCAAACTTTTATATCTTATATACTACTGAAGAACAGAAGTTTTATCTGTGATAACAATTTTACTGATAGTATTTATAACCATTTTCCTATTGCAATATACGATATTATTTTGAAGAAAGTATGCAAACCTTTAGAAATCATGAGTTTTAATTGCAAACTAAGGTAATTTTCATCAAAATAAGTAGATTGCAATTCAGACAGGTGGTTTTTGCACAAAACATTTTTGTTTATGGACGGACAAGGTACCATATTGTAGCTGAATAATTGTTCTACACAAGATATGCTTATATTTCCTGAGCTTTTCTTACAACCAGAGATATTTGCAAACGTGACATTGCATGATTTAGTACATTAGCCACGAGATGTTGCGTGATTTGTCTAAGTTTTCTGATCTATGTGTTATAGGTCTTTGGTCTGTGTGCCATTATATAAACAACATCTAAAGTATATCCATGGTATCATTATTTCTGACATGAATATCTATGAAGTAAATAGTCAAACTGGTAGTAGAACCCCACTGTGTATCAGTGCTTTACACCGGGTAGGTTAAACAAGCATGGATTCGAAGCGACGGACGGTAAACTACCAACCAGCCAACAACAAACCGACCGACTCACCGACAATAGCTAACTCTCGTCGTTTTCTATGTACTTTAAGATTCCCCATGCAATGAGGACATCAAGCTAGACGCCACGCAACCCGCGATAAAAATTAGGATTGACTTTCAACCTAGCAGATATGGCCGTGAGGTATTCCTCTGTAGTACTCGAGTCACAGTCGAGACACCGTACCGTATTGGCATTATTTTTACAAGTTACTACGGACAGCCGGCGGAATGTGATGATTATCACAAGTATGCCACATTCTCTATTAAATACAATGGAGTCACAAAACATTACTGTCCAAGCGTTGCTACTGGGCTACTGGGAACTCGAAAACTGACATCGAGATATTTGAGCATTGATCGAGTACCGGATCAGCTGTTTGCGTGAGAGCGAATCGTCTCAATTGTCATGATATAGACAGAGATTTAAACACCGGTGACGGCTTATCTACAAATTCGGCCGACATTGAAGGCGATAACGGAGTGTACCCAGCTCCAAGTAATGCATTTACTGTGACACCACAAGTACCTTCTTCCACTTTCAGTAATTCATTGATCGCGGACCCCCTGGTTACAATTTAGTGGTCAACAACGACAGGATAATCTCTCATGATATAGACAGATATTTAAACACCGAGGACGGTTCATCTACAAATTCTGCCGACAGTGAAGGCGATAACGGAGACTATCAAGCTCCAAGTAGTGTATTTACAGTGACACCACAGGTACCCTCTTCCACTTTCATGAATTCTTTGACCGCAGGTCCTCCTGGTTACAATTCAGTCAGCAACGACAGGGTAATCTCGCATGATATAGACAGAGATTTAAACACCGACGGTGGCTCATCTACAAATTCTGCCGACAGCGAAGGCGATAACGGAGAATATCCAGCTCCAAGTAGTGCATTTACTGTGACACCACAGGAACCTTCTTCCACTTTCAGTAATTCTTTGAACGCGGATCCTCCTTGTTACAATTCAGTTGTCAACAACGACAGGGTAATCTCTCAAGTAGATACGAGAAGAGATATAGACAATATACCACCACCAAGTTACGCTGCTGCAATGTCCACTGCAGATCGTTACAACGTCACATACATATGAACAACATGGTATGTGTAGCAATTTGTGTCCACACATGCGTTTCATTTTCTAAAGAAAATTATTCACCTGAGGAGATATTGTTCTAAACTTATTACCCCTTTACTCCATGAATACTTATGTAAGAAATAATGACATAATGAATACTAATTAGATTTAATTGTTATAACAAAACATGGACACAAAACGTTTGCCCATGGCAGAAACTTCAGAATCATATCTATATTATAACATAAGCAAACAGAGCAGATCCTGCTATAAGAGCCGTCTGGTTTGGGTCTACTCTGTTTGCAAAGGCGTATAAAGTTGTTTTTATGAAGTAAAGGGATATATACCGGATTGCCCTATACAGCAATGGCAACTTAATACAGTAGAACCTGTCATAAGCGGCCTTCAAAAAGAGGGCCTTATTATTGGTCTGTAAGGCATGTTGTTGCTTAATGCAGGTCAAAAGTAATGCAGAAAGATCCGATGGGAGCTTTCTTTATTACTTTTGCCCTGCATTTAGCAACCACCTGTTTTAAGACTGCTATTTTCAATAAATAGATAGCCGTGTAAGACCTCTTCCACTGTATGCGATGAGTTCTCTCTACAACTGAAACCAAAATAAGTCTGACTCTAGGTTTTCAAAACAGGTGGTAATGTAATGGAGGTCGAAGTTGATTCAGGAAGCTTCTACAGATAGCTCGTTACATAGCTAGTTTCTCCATACAATGTCTATATCTCGCTTATGCCTTTACAAACAGGGTAGGTCCAGATCAAAAGACTCCTGTCAGGAGCAATCTTATCATGGTCTGTTCTGTTTGCTTATGAGGTAATATAGGTGTGATTCTAACATTTCTACCATGGCCAGAATGCACGTTTTTATACACTTTTATATAAAAACACACAACTAATTAGTGTGCATTATATCATTTTTACATTAATATCCATGGAGTACAGTATGAAAACCCTATGGTACAGTGTATATATATATATATATATATATATATATATATATATATATATATATATATATATATATATATATATATATATATATATATATATAGGCAGCTGATAATTCCCATCTCCCGCATATATTGCATTGGCTCGCTGTAATGTTATCTTCGTTACTTATTGCAAAGTCGTTAGACACGGAGGTATGTGTGTCTAGCGAGTATGCCATCTTGTACAGTAGAACCCCTCTAATGCGACCACTTAATGAATAAACATCATTTCATGTGTGTCTTCATAAGCCGGTGGTTGCTTAATACGGGACAAAAGTAATACAGAAAGCTCCTCTAGGAGCTTTCTGTATTACTTTTGTCCTGTATTAAGCTACGACCTGCATCTAGCTCCCAGAATTATACCTCTTTTAGGTGGTCGCATTAGCGGGGTTTTACTGTACAATCAGTGAAACCCCGATAGTTCGAACACTTAAACAAGTATCAGTATCGATCTCTTGAAACAGTTGGCAGCTTAATGCAGGGTAAAAGGCATTCGGAAAGCTTCTCCATAGGAGCTCTCTGTATGACTTCCATCCTGCATTATGCTGTCGCCTGCCTACAAAGACATAAATTCTTCATTACTAAAATTTCGTAGCATCGAGTTTTCACTGTTTATTGTCATATTTACTGCAATCTGTGTTCCTAATTTTATACAGAGAATGCGGCTAACCTTTTGAACGAGTGCGCTATCATTTGCAAACAATGTAGACCCACATCAGAAGGCTCCTACAGTGGCCTTCTGATCAGGGTCTGTACCGTATTAAAATCCTCTTCCAAATTATCCATATCTATACTGTTTGGACTCTTCCAATGAGTAATGTATGGCTATTCCACTCTGACAATTCATCGTTGAAAAAGTTAAAACTCATTTCGAAGACTTCGTTATAAACATGTTATTTACGTTATGGCATAAATCTATAATTAAAACAAAATGTGGAGATGACACAACACAACGATATACATGTATGCTTGACCGTATTTTATCAATATCTAGCGCTATAATTAAATCCATGATCACTGTCAGCAACACCTGTAACTAACACAATGCCTAATGAATATTCATACAAATATCAATCCTTGGTGAATATTAATTCAATTCTTGGATTAACCCTTACAGTGCGTGGCACGAGTCACTAATGTCCTTTGCAAACAGTGGAGACCAAGATGAGAAGGCTCATAGAGGAACCCTCTTATCAGGGTCAGCACTGTTTGCCATTTAGAAAAAATCTCTAAATATTCACCACAAGCTTAACCTGTTTGAATTTTGTAATACAGTAAAACCTCTCTATAACGGCCATTAAATTACATCAAATATTTTGTGTTAAAGGCAGGTGGCTGCTTAAAGCAAGGTGAAAGTAAAACAGAACGCTCCTGTAGGAACGTTCTGGTTTAATTTCACATTGCTTCAAACAGCTTGGATCCTGATAAGCCTCATTTCCCGTGTTACTGAAATAATGTACAGTAGAACCCCTCTAATGCGACCACAAAAAGGGGGCATAATTCACAGTGGCAAAGACAGGTGGTAGCTTAATGCAGTCCTGTATTAAACAACCACATGCTCATGAAGACATTTTTGTTCATGGTTGCTTAATGCAAGGTGAGAGTCATGCAGAAAGCTTCTAGAGGAGCTTTCTGCTTGAATTTCACCTTGCATTAAGCTTCCACCTGTCTCCAAGACCGATATTCATACTGAATTCAACGTTCGGTTTAGAGAGGTTTGACTGCATCAGATGGGTCCAACTGACATGCAGAATAGATGTACGTCTCATTAGGATCCAAGCTCTTTGACGCCTTGGTCAATGCTTTTAGAGCACCTTGAACGAATCTGACATAAGTGAACTTTACGGCAGATCAGACTTTCGACAGATATCATGTTTATATATGGGTTAACCCTTTCCATCATAGAAACACATACCCACACCTTTGTAATCTGGGTCCATGCTTATAAAGCTTTTAGTTGAGTCTGAGTTTCGTTCTCAGGCTTTTGATTGGTCAGATTTGAGTTCTCAAGCTTTTGATTGGTCAGATTTGAGCCAGAGGCTCAAATCTGACCAATCAAAAGCTTGAGAACGTACTCAGACTCAACTAAAAGTTTTATAAGCATGGACCCAGAGTAGACCTGTAGGAGCCGTCTGGTCAGGGTCTGTTCTGTTTGCTTAACCTTTTCCCTGTTCTATGTTTATTTCAAATTTCAATACCTACTGAATATTCACGGACAAAATTGTTATAATGAAATATGAAAGGTGGAACATGGAAGCCATTTTAGAAAGCAAAGAAACATATCTTTCAAATTCTATTAGCAAACAGAGCAGACCCTGATAAATATATAAATCTGGGTCTACAGTTTTTGTCTAAATCAAACATTCCCTCAAAAAATTAAATCAATATTCATGAAGTGATCAAGTCATGCATAGATATTCATTAGGAAAAGGGTTAAACGATGATTCAATGTCTTGACTAGTTGCCCCAATACTGACGCCCTTTTATCTTGCTTAACCATTGACTACATTATATTTACATTCGCCCTGCAACGTCCTTATATAACCTTATTCTAAAAAGAAAGTTGCATAACCTCATGAACACCGGAAGCACGTCATTCATTTCTTAAATATAAGAAATACAATTGAATATAAATATAAGAAATGAATGACGTGCTCCCGGTGTTCATGGGTTATGCAACGCATAGCTTTACGAGCAAAGATTCACGTGAAGCCCTTCGGGCTTCACTAACTTTGCTCGTAAAGCTATGCGTTGCATAACCTCATGAACACCGGTAGCACGTCATTCATTTCTTAAATGACGCCTTTAACGCATTTGCAAACAGAGTAGACCCATATCCAACAGATCCTGTAGGAACTGTCTGATAAGGGTTTTCTCCGTTTGATTACGAAATAATATAAATATGATTCTACAGCTTCTGCCATGGCCAAAAGTTCCTGTGCCTTCGTGCTATTATAAACATTAATCTAATTAATACCGATGACAGCATTTTTCGTACATGAATAGTCATACAGTAAAGGGTTAATCCTTATAGATTTATTTCAGTTAAGAATAATGTCTGCTCAGACTATGATATTTTGCACTTTTTATACGCCCGAAGGTAACTTGGGTCGTATTATGGTATGGCGCTTGTCCGTCTGTCTGTCTGATTGTCTGTCCGATTGTCTGTCTGTCCGTTAGCCACATCTTTGTCCGCTCAATAACTTGATAATTGTTGGGTGTGCTGTCTTCATACTTAGTAGGAAGGTTGGTCATGGCTAGTACATGGCCCTTATTGATTTTGGGGTCTGTCGGTCAAAGGTCAAGGTCACCATAACCTTCAACTCAAAAGTATTGTCCACTCAATAACTTGATAAGTATTAGGTGTGCTGTCGTCATACTTAGTAAGAAGGTTGGTCATGACTAGACTATGACCCCTATTGATTTTGAGGTCAGTCGGTCAAAGGTCAACGTGGCCTTCAACTCAAAAGTCTTGTCCGCTCAATAACTTGATAAGTATTAGGAGTGCTGTCTTCATACTTAGGAGGAAGGTTGGACATGGCAAGTAGATACCACCTATTGATTTTGAGGTCAGTCGGTCAAAGGTCAAGGTCACCATGACCTTCAACTAAAATGAATCCTATTTATTTTGAGGACGGTGGGGTCAAAGGTCAAGGTCACATAGACTTTCAACTCAAATTAATAGTGTGCGTGTTACGACAGCACAGACTTCGGGTGTATAATGCTCCGACACACGGGGTTCTTGTTGTTCATGCTGCTAAGTAAACTGCTTACCGACTGTCAAACAGTTTAGATCCTGATGAGATGCCGAGTTACCAGGCTGTTTGCAAATGCCAGTCAGGAAGAACTTAGTAGGATATGGGTTAGCAAAAAATAAATAAGATTTTAAGGTACAGTTTATAAGATACTGTTTATTAGACACAATTTATAAGATACAGTTATATGGTACGGTTTATAAGATACAGTTTATAGGGTACGGTTGATAAGATTTAGTTTATAAGGTATAGTTTATAAGATATACTTTTATAAGATACAGTCTATAGGATACAATTTGTATCATACAGTTTATAGGATACAGTTTTGACTCTTTGAATGCGGGAAACGAATGCATTGGAATTTGAGCATTCGCCATTCAACCGATTAAACGTTTGCAGCCTGCATGCGGATTAACATTCTATTTTTAATCCATTCGCTCATAGGCTATTTTAGACCAAACCTAATTGAATAAATCTACTGAAAATGATCATTAAATAGTAAAAAAAATGGAGCAAATGCTTTATTTATCACAATGGTTTCAGAAAGTGACTTTTACAGAGGCGCCAAAAGGCGTCAATATCAGGGAATGGGTTAATCATACTCTGACA
This sequence comes from Azorinus chamasolen, assembly GCA_963576725.1. Lineage (NCBI taxonomy): Eukaryota > Metazoa > Mollusca > Bivalvia > Cardiida > Solecurtidae > Azorinus > Azorinus chamasolen. Next base: position 53,999,963 of record OY755235.1, read on the forward strand.
ACTTGTCCATGATAGCGATAAAGAATGAACATCATAATTTGCTACATGTGGCTAATTTAGTGAAGTACACGTTTAATCTATACATGTATACCCAATGACAAATAAAATGTCTCTCTTGCACAATGTTTCAATAAATACATTATATACAAATAAAAATTGACATTCGAATAAGGTTTTACAATAACATATACGTGTATATAAATGATAGGTTTATTCTTTATTTACCTCCATACATGAAGAGTTATCCATTGATTTGTTTATTTACCTCCATGCATGAAGAGTTATCCATCAAATAAAAGTCAAGAGAATATACAAAACTTGTAACATGTAAATACATGTAGTGGCCAAAATGCCCATACAAATAATAATTTGCATACAAATGAAAATATTTCATATGAATACGAATTAACAATAAAGATTTACAAACATATAAATAACATACAAATAAAAAATATACATAGAAATATAAACTTGCATATAGATAAACAAACTAGGTTTTGCAGATACGTCAGCACAATAACAAAGCTAAAAATAAACAGGGTTTCCTCAATATATGATGTGAATGGGATAATTAATAAATAAGACAAACATTACACCAGTGGATATCCGAGTCCGTGTTCTAAAGGACACGTATGCGGCTTTGCGTGCGCGTTATCCGAGTTCGAAACTCAACGGCGTTTATACTCTTATTTGTTTGTTGTTTTCATATTTTAAATACTTTTGTCAGTACATTTTATCTATAGGATCTATTCTCTTATCTTTGTTCTGTTATTGTTTGGTCCTGCTTTCTGTTTTCTGACGTGTTGTTGAGGCAAAAAAGAAAAGGGAAAAAAAGATTTGACTTATGTGGGTTTCGAACCAGGTACATTTTGATTCGGATGACAGGGTCTTTATCCACTCGGCTACGGACTCCACAAGCATGTCATCATTATCAAATAGTGACAGTCTTCTCTTTTAAGAAATAACATGTCATGTGAATATTCAAGTAAACTAATTATGACGTAACTGTCAGGAATTCCCTGTCGGACTATACAAATAAAATTAATACAAATACAATTTGCATGCAAATAAAATATTGCAAATTTACATAGAAATCAAAACTAATATAAATGATATTTTGCATACAAAATTAAATTACAAATTTATTTACAAATAAAAATTATCATACAAATGCAAAATTTACATACAAATAAAACACGACATTAAATATCTACATACTGTAGAACCATTTAATTAATAGAATGTCTTTAACAGCAAATGACTGTTCCAGACATGACGAAAGTAAACAGAAAGCTCCAATGCAAGCTCATCCATGAAAGTAGATTTGAAAATTCTATAAGATTTGGAATGACAAACAGTGCATACCCATGTCAAGGGGCTCCTCTAGGAACCATCTGACCTGTAGCTACACTGTTTGAAAATGACAGTGCATGCGTGTCCCACAATCAAAGGGTTAAACTTTGAAACATACTACAACACAGTTTCTCAATTCAAACCTGGCATTCCATTCTTTCTTTCAGACCCATTTGTATGCAATTGTACTATAAGTCTCGACCAAAATCAACCCGCAGTGAAAATAGACATTGGTTTAAAAAGGTATCACCGCGCTTGCTCGGCCCAGGTGGAGGTGTATGACAAGGACTACTATCTGGGAGTGCTATTGCTGCAAGATTTTCACAAACCCACAGAGTGTAATTCTTATGATGGGTGTTCTTGTGGAAATAATCTGCCATTTCATTTAATCTATGGCGGCCATAATGAAAGATCATATTGTTACAAAGGATATGGATATAAACTTGATGCCAATATTGGGAGGACACATACTTTAAGGATAGCTAAGCCGTCGGGTTACTTTGGAACAGGCTATGCTATTATTGTGTTTAGATACAAAATGGGCTGCAGTGTTCATGACACCGATAAAATATATTGCAGCGGAACCGGTCGTTGCCTTGATAACAGTTTACGCTGTTCACAACCATACAAATTCTGTGGTGACAGTACTATTCTGTGTCCTGAACCCGTTACGAAATCGGCCACCAACCCGCTATTCCCTTTATTAGTTGCCGCATCAACGATTATGTTACTGTTATTTATAATTTGTTGTTGTGTAAGCAACAGCAGGAATAATAGAGACACCCGGCGCCGCACGGTCACTTCTAACGTAAACAATGAAGCTCAGCGAGTATTTAATGTTCAGCTGACAAGTAGAGATGTGACACCCACTGATACTTCAGCGGTCAATATTGCATTCAACAGCGAACCGCCAGACTATGATACACTGGGCGATATTGATGACGACGATGCTAAAGATCAAACAAAAGACAATTCAGTTGAAAATGACAGTCCTCCAGGTTACGATATGGTGATGTCACATACCGACGATTTCAAAGTTAACTCATCCCACCTTTAGCTTGTTTGTTCGTTTGTATGAAAGGTTCCAAATTGAAACTGTCAGTCGTGTTAAATAGTTGTGTGTATCCCAAAAACTTGAACCCTTCGATTTAAATTACGTAAAATAAATTGTACCTTTTCAGCAAACATACAATCTGGGAACCAAATGGATCCTAATGAGGTACTTGAATACTCGTTGCCTCATCTGGTTTCAAACCATTTGTAAATGTTATCGATAATTCGCCCGTATCCCGTATCAAAACAGAGGTTACTTTGCAAACAAAGTAGTCCCAGATCAGACGGCTCCCTAATCAAGATTTGCTCTGTTTGCTTATAAAACCATATAGACCTAGTTATACCGTTTCTACAACGGCAAAATCCCCGGTGTTCATATGTTATTGCAAAGGAATACATACAGTAATTATTTCTTACATGAATATTTATTAGGTGAAAGGTTAATTGAAATACAATTTAATAGAGAACACTAAAGTCTTAATGGCTGTCCTACGTATAAACTCTGAACAATGCTGCATTTTTTTTCCGAAAACATCAAAACTGACAACAGTTATTAAATCTTCATTTCATAAATACGCTTTTATACGTCTTGGCAAACAAAGTAGACCCGAATCAGACGGATCCTTTAGGAGACGTCTGAACAGAGTCTGTTTTGTTTGCATATGCTAGTACAGTAAAACCTCTCTATAACGGACACTGGATTTTGTTAATTAGTTGGTTATTAGAGCAGGTGGCTGCTTAAAGCAAGGTGAAAGTAAAACAGAACGCTCCTATAGGAGCGTTCTGTTTTAATTTCACCTTGCTTTAAGTAGCTACATGTACCTGTCTTTAACACAAATACTTGATGTAATTTAGTGGCCGTAATAGAGAGGTTTTACTGTATATAGATAGGATTGTACAGCTTCTGCCATGTTCAAAAATCCATATGTTCATGTGCTATTATTACAATCAATCTAATTAATATTCATAATGCCGTTATTTATTACACGGAGTAAAGGGTAAATAATATATAGAAATATAAGTAGAGCATGAATGTACACATATTATATGTGCTGAATGATGCATTCGTATATAGTATAACCTATCTACAGCGACCATCCAAAAGCAGTCTTATTCCGGGGGTTTAAGTCAGGATGAAAATGTTATGCAGGATACAAAGTATGCACAAAGCTCCTTTGAGTTTTCTGTATTACTTTCGCCTTGTATTAAGTAACCATCTCCTCGTATAAATCCCCATTTTTGTCTCAATTTACATTTATAAGCTACAGACAGGTTCTATTGCATACATTGATAGCGATGGCAAAACGTTAGCTAGATTTACGCCATGTTTTTGCTTAAAACAAATGCATTTCGATATTCAATAACTCAATTGTTTATTTGTTGTTGTGGTTGTTATTGTTGTTGTTTTTGTTGTTACTGTTCTTGTTGTTCTTGTTGCAGTTACTGCTGCTGTTATTATTTTATTATTATCGTTATTATTATTGTTATTATTATCATTTTGATTACTATATTATCATTATTATTAATTATTATTATTCATAGTTTCAATTATTCTATAGCTTATAAACGATCAAAACCTACAGCCGACTGGGACCACAATAAATTGTTATTTGTTAATGGTATTCTCTTTTCTGTGGTTGTAATACCATGTATCACCCTCATTCTGTACTGCCATAGTATCATGAATATTTAATTTTGAATACAGTAAAACCCCGCTAATGCGACCACCTAAAAAGGTATAATTATGGGTGCTAGATGCAAGTGGTAGCTTAATGCAGGACAAAAGTAATGCAGAAAGCTCCTAGAGGAGCTTTCTGCATTACTTTTGTCCTGCATACACCTGCTTATAAAGACATCCATGTTTATTCATTAAGTGGTCGCATTATAGTGGTTCTACTGTACTTATAACGGTGCATGAACACAGTTTGTTTTGCCGTTGGCATATATTGTAGAATCAGATCTATACAATTCCATAAGCTAACAGAGCAGGCCCTAATCAGACGGTTCCTACAAGGGTCTGTGTGAGGCACCAACTAGTTCAATGTCTCACCTGTATCCAATCTGTTCCCAAAGTTATAACAGTTTTACATATTAAACCCTTATCTTGCTGAACAAAAACTTTTATCTGCTAAACGCTGTTCTTTTGTAGTTTTCACTTACTTCTGATTATCGTTCAAGCGTTTTGGAAACTATTGACCGAGTGTCAAACAGATTGGATCCTGATGAGATGCCGAGTTATTCTCATCCGGGTTCAGACTGTTTGCAAAGTCATCACGTGTTCTTTCATAAGCAAACAGTGCCGTCTGATATGGGTTTACTCTGTTAACAATGACATCAAAATGGCGTCTCTATCACGTGAAGAGTTAACAAGCAAGCACAGATTAGAATATGTTGGCAAACGTAAACTAATAAGCTACAGGAAATCTGCTCTAAACGATTTGTCTGGTTCCAAAGATCTACCAGAATGGTACTACAGTAAAAAACCCTCTAAACTGGAAGTTCAATTTAGTATAAATATCCGTCTTTGAGACAGGTGGCAGCTTAATGCAGGATGGAAGTCATGCAGAAAGCTCCTCTACATGACTTTCACGCTGCATTAAGCAACGACCTGCCTGAAAGTATCTAATTTTTTCTCTACTAGAATTCCGGTTCAGAGAGGTTTTACTCATAGATATATAACGTTAGGCGTAAGTATTCGCTAAACAACTAATTTCCACCTTGCCATAATTGTGGGTTTTGTCTTCATCAATTAACCCTTCTTATGCTGAAAAAATACAAACTAAAACTGATGAGTTTTAATATTTACTTACGCTTAGCATAAGAAGGTTTAACCCTTTCACCTCCAATTTCGCAAAAATGCACCACAAAAAAATAGTGCAGTCCCGGATCAGACGCCGCCTTGAAACATTGATCAGGGACTTCACTTTTTGTCCCAACTCTATTTATATAGCTGTGCTTTATTCCTTTGAATTTTGCATTTATTTATCTCATTTCCTTATTTTACCATATGCTTTAACGAAATTGGATTGCAGACGACAATCAGAAGTTTGGCGCCGAAAGGGTTAAATGTGTATTTTTGTTAGCAATAACAAAACCGACAAGAACAAGGGAATTGGACTAGGGTGGCTTGGGTACCATTAGTTGTGTTCTAGACATCATGAATTTATTTTAGCTGAAATTTTATAATGGCATAATATTGTGTACACATGGTATTTGGTATTGGTGGAAAATGTTTAGTCAGATCTAAACAGAGCAGACCCTGAACAGACGTCTCCTACAGGTTCCGATTGATATAAGTCTACTGTGTTTGCAAAGGCGTGAAAGGGGCGTTTTATGATGGAAATATTAACATGGGTGGGTCAAACCTGAAATCATTATGCTACAGTGTTATCCAGAAAAACAACCTTCTCTATAAAAGTTGAATATGTCGATTAAATGGTAGGCAGATAAGCAATTTTATGACATTGACCAGACTTGTATGAGATGATTGTCAACATTATTATACTAGACCCGGAGAAATACTTGCCTTTAAATGTAGAACATGTTGATCAAAGAGGTTTACAATGCTGGTCAGATAAATATTTACATGCGGTATCCAGACTTTGTTTGAAACCACTAGATAACTGTTTCACAATACTCAACCCTTCGCTTGCTATTCACGTCAATATACCTACCTGTAAATAGTGAAGACCCAGATGAGACAGCTCCTGCAGGAGCTGTCTCATCAGAGTCTGCACTATTTACAAGTTGATTGTGCAACCAGTGCACTCCACAACAGTGATTTCACAGCGAAATACTTGTACACAGTGAATATATATGTAATTATACAACAGGGCATGGGTAAAGAAGGAGTAATGTGTTTTAAAATTCAGCACGCGAAGGTTTAATAGAGATAAGCAACTCCAAACAGATTGGCAGTGTTGGCAATGCTAGTTAAATAAATACTGACGTGCCCAGCGACAGACTGTGAAAAAAATACACACAACATTGAATGGCCCACCTCTAACCATTTCAAATCTGAATTTTCAAATAGACTATTCCAAAATTAAAACAGGTCAAGTTTACGGTGAATATTTAGGCATTTTTAAAAGAAACGTGTAATATGACAGTGTATACCCTGATGAGAGGACTCCTCTAAGAGTCCTCTCACCTGGGTCTACACTGTTTGCAAAGGACATTATTGACTCATTACGGTTAATATTTGGGGATTTTTAAAAGAAAAGTGTAATGTGACAAACAGTGTATACCCCGATGAGAGGGCTCCTCTAGGAGTCCTCTCATCCGAGTCTACACTGTTTACAAAGGACATTATTGACTCATTTCTCTCACAGAAAGTGTTAAACGTAGATCATATTAATTCTTATACCACTGTGAAAAATAACGTCTTCTCAAGTTTGTACCTGGAGCGACATCGAATTTTTACGATTCGTTCAAGCTTATTTACCCCTTACAACGCTGAATTTTCAAATGGACTATTCCAAATTCCAAACAGATCAAGCTCATGGTGAATATTTAGGGAATTTATAAAGAAAAGTGTAATATGATAAAACAGTGCAGATCCTAATGAGAGGGCTCCTCAAGGAGCCCTCTCATCTGGGTCTACACTGTTTGCAAAGGTCATTAGTGACTCTTGTCCCGCACAGTAAGGGTTAAGTAAGCAATTGACAAAGTGCCATGACAGCTACTGACCAAGTGTCAAACAGCTTGGATCCAGATGTGGTCTCGTATGAGTTCAAGCTGGATGCAAACACGGTTAGCGGGATAAGGGCTAATATAAGAGCGCTGGTATAGAGAACCAGTACTCTATCTAAACCATTTTCACAAGGTATTTTTCTTTTAGTAATCCTGTTATTTATAATGTTAATAAAGTTGACCGAAAACAGCAATGCAGTTACTTGGTGCATTTGTTGGATCTGTCATAAATTATGCATGCCCTGTTTGGGGTTTTACAAAATCTAGAAATAATCCAACTTAAATTTTGTAAGATGATATTAGGTGTCGGGAAAAATTCATGCAACGATGCCGTCTATTGTGAGTTAGGTCGTTATCCATTATATATATCAATAGGTTTGAAAAAATTGGTTGAAATTAGTAAACTCCGATAATATCGTATTGAAGTCTGTGTATCAGTTATCACTTGAATAGAGAGACAAATTAAGACTAGACAGGACTTATATTTTTTTGCTGGGATAGGTCCACAAAATATAAATATATAAATGAAAAAGTAATAAGGTGAATCAGGAAAAGACACACACAAGACGCAACCATCACCAAAACAGCGATAGAAAGCAAGTAATACACAACCACACACACATGGAACTGGATGGAAGGTGGACATTTTAAAGATGAACAAACACACAAGTACAGAGACACCAGACAAACATAAATGTAAGGGTAACCACATACATACATACACACACGCACGCGAGATGAAAATTTTAAACATGAACGAACGCATCAGTATCACTGGGGGGAAACGTATCCCGGATATTGCTAATAAATGAGCTTTATTTTGACACAACGGTGAGAACAGGATGGCAACGAGGGTAAGCAAATGCGTATTTTCTCTTAATTAGTTCTTTTTCGGCAATTGATAGGTAGTGCTTTAGATTCACCATACTCATATTATACACGCTATATACATGATTTGGAATCAAACAATGCAAACGATGGGGAAAATCACAAAATGAACGCCGTGCTCGCGAAAGAATGCATAACCATCTCCCAGATTTTTTTTATGTTACTGAAAGATGGAATCAAAATATAAAATTCTGAATTGAGCGATCGCTTTGAATATCATTCAACTATGTATACTGAAAATTTCAGTCATATTGGTTCAAGTTTGCCCAAAATATGGCCACAAACGAATAGTCGGTTAGTCACTGTTAGGGTACTGGGGATTGGTAGCTCAAATATTTTAGTGTAATGGGTATTGCATGATAGTGTACTGGGTATTGCATTTCATTTGTTCTCTTTTTCCGTTTTATTGAACGTTGTTAGATATTTCAGATATATTTCTGTCGTGATAAATGCTGTTTCAAGTCAATCGTACATTCTAGATAGATCTATATGCATCTGTATTGAAATATTCGATGATCACTGATTTATTAAAAGCCATTATCTATAAGTACCTGTTAATAATAGTTTTTGTGTAGCAGTGCCGTAAAATCCAACTCATCCATCCATCAATCATAATAGTCTTTTTACTTATTTCTTAATAGATCTGTTGTTTACTCTTCAGTTAATTGATATGAGATTACATGTAGATCTATGTGTAGCTCTAGTTAACATGCTCAGTACCATATTGAGTACAGTAAAATTGAAATAGTGGTGCATAGTTAGCTCCCCTGTTGAAATTGTCGCCATTTACAGTGACAAAGAAGAGACTCACCGATAACGACCACGGCATCGTCTGGTTAGTCTTATACAAATATGTAGATCTATGCAGGATAAACAAATTGTACAAATTAAGTATGAAAATTAGGAGTTGAACACCACACTCAACTTCATAAAATATAGTTTCATGAATGTTGTATTTGAACTTTTACACAGTTAAAATAAGTGCAAAACAAAAACAATTTGAGGGTCAGGAAACGTGCCCGATGTATTATAAACTCATACATAGGTACACAAAATCGTTAAGACAATTTGTAAGAAAATTTCTCTTTCAAAAGTCACAGTCCCGTAAATTATAGGAATGTGTCCTGTAAATTAGACTGACAAATAATATGATATGCATTGCTTTATAAACAGCAGCATTCATCAAACCGAGCATTTAGGAGTATACAAGTAGACCGAAAATTTCAAATTCAACTCTGTATGTCGTGTTCAACTCTGTAATTTTACTGTCTGAGTTAAAACATCCCTTTTGACTGAACTATGCACTGACCGCTGACAAATGTATGTAATGAAAATAGTTTGATTCAGTCGAACAATCAAGTATTAACTGTTTGCAAGAGTTACTAAAAAAAATAACAAAACTGATTACTACTTGCAGGGTTGCCACGCGTCAGGGAAAAGTCAGGGAAATTTAAAAATGTTCAAGGTCAGGGAATTGTCAGGGAATTTTGAGAACTGTCAGGGAATTTTGAAAATATAGGCAAATGTCGGGGAATTGTCAGGGAATTTTGAAAACATGAGAATGAATGTTATATATTTTAAAAAAAATCATAACGTATTACAGAAATTATGACAGAAAGACCAAATTTCGCGATGAAATGTGTCAGGGAAATTAGAAATTATGTCAGGGAATTATCAGGGAATTTTGTTTCCTCTGGTTTGTGGCAACCCTGACTTGCGTTCACATAACCCAGAACCAACCATTTTCTCGTGTGTCATTGGATTGTCCCGTAAATTATAAAATTATGTTTAAGGACTATTGGTAAAGGACGTGAAGTTGAAAACTTTTTCAGGGACAGTGAACATTCTTCTCCTTTTTCCTGTAGGTACCAGGACGCCTGTCTTGCGCATTACATTTTCTTTTTCAATCAATTTCATCTGCTTTTGATGGGCTTAAGTTTGTTATATTTTATAGTACAGTCAAACATTGATAAGTCTATTAACACGATTTCCTACATACTCGTAATTCAAAGTTTCCGTTAGAACTAAAACTACACTTAATTGTTCACCTCTTTATTGGCGAGTCTATATTGTCTTTTTCAAACAGCTCAAGGTGCGAATAAATTCTCATTTTGAGTCATTTGAAACAGATATATGTTCCTCCCAGCTGTCATTGAATCTATATCTTTCATATTGATGATACATCGCTATATACGAGGCTTTCTCGAAGTAAATACCGTCTAACTTGATGCACTTCATGTGTCGCTGTACCCATTTATCGTACACACATGTTTAAATGTTCGGTCAAAATTTTATGAGCTGTTGCTACTCCGATATCATTTTTCAATGCAATGTCCCGCACAGTCTGACGCGCATCTTGTTTTATGTAACTGGCTATGTTTGACGTTAAGCTTTCACAGACGATTGTCGGCCGTCCTGCACCTTTGACTTTAGTGGAGTTGGTGGATCTTGCGCAATTTTTCTGTGCCAGCGATATACTAATGCACGCGAAGCTTTGTTACCGCATCTAGTCTTTTCAAGCATTTTCTTCGTTTCCACATGTGTCTTTCCGAGCTCTACACATATTTTGATGTAGCTCCGCTGCTCCGCCTTGACGTCAGATTCCATATCTCTGGCGTAACTCTGCGATTTCGCGTAAAAGCACTAAACTTCTTTATAAATCGTTCAAACTGCGCATAACGTTGACAAATTGACGTCATAATTTTGACGGTTTATTCGACTTAGTTACAACGACGTTCACCCGCCTTTTCTATAAGAACTTGCAAATTGTATAAAAGAGGTATGTTCATAAATACATGTGCTGGCGTCGTGCTCCGGGTATCTGCACCCGGGACAAGTTTAGGAAATATTAAATTCGCATTATAGTAAATAGATGAAATTTTTTTGTTTCGCATGAATTATGAATGTTATATATCTATGTGTATAGAATTTTAAAGAGGTACGTTCAATAGATCTGGAAAAATAGCCAGTGTCTCAATAATTTCCGAACAAGCCTCGTATTTTCAATGACAGCTATACATTTATCAAAGGTTGGTTGTACTTTCTTATTTAAATTATTGCTGCTCTAAATTATCACACTGTCACCAATGTTTTGCTAACTCATGGGCCGAAACTTAAGGTGCACATGCTCAAATAATGCAGTCCGCTTCAATTAGTGTTTGAGTAATGAGCCACAAAACACCTCGAGACGGATAAACACTATCACAACATATGAATAGACAGACATACTGACAGAAAGACGAAACTAGGGATGGACGAACAAAACAATTCAGCCATTTAATGGGATTCAAACATGTTGATGTGAATAAAACTATTACTATAATTTTACGGGACAAAAGAGATTATATTTTACGGGACACTTTGGTGACTGTATGTGTGGCTTTGTAAATGCCTATTTGAAAGGAGACATACTTGACTATATTTGTATGTAGATCGGGCAATAGGAATAAATACAATGAGGTGAATGTTTGCTCTTTTTGTAGAAGAAATACCAAGTAAACATGTTCGTGAGTTAACAAAAATAAAAGTAAATATATATTAGTAGTGAAAAAAATTCTGAAAAATTCTACAAATAATTGCAATTAATATATTGCCAATCTTGTTTTTATTGAACCATTTATTATTTCTAAATAGATTTGTATTATACTGGCATAATTTAAACTTACTTTACGTTTGAAAAATTGTGTAGAAATACTTTGATATTGGCATCCTCATCTGCGGGACAATTTAATCTAAGCTACGAGTCCGAACTTTCATGTGGAATATTTAAACAATGCGAAAAGTGATGTTATTCAAACGTCGATAATTCGGTATTCAAATCATAATTATGAAATAATATGTATACAAATTCAAGGAGGCAATCCTGTAAGCTATTTCTGCAAAATGTCAAATAACTCACCGCTTTCTTAGGGAATTGTGTAGACGAATTATGTAGCAAAATGACATCCTCCATGAATTATTTACATGTGACTGGTTTAAGTATTGAATTAGACGTAATTGAGTGGCATGACACTCGCGAATGATGGAAGGGGCAACTGCAGAAAGATATTTGTCTCGTAAATTAGGCCTCGTAGATTAGGATTTTTTCTTTTTCGCTGTATTTGATTGGCCAGCAAAAATTTATATGCTTTCTCAAAGTACTTTTCATTAAATTTTGATAAACAATAGGTTATTTAGTACACAAAATTGGCAAAACAAACATAAAAAGTGTTTCATGGGGGAAACGAATATGCTTATTTGTGATGACTCGTAGATTAGATAGCTAAATTCCCGAAGTGTAATTTAGAAACTTGGCCTCTGAATTTTTTTTCCATAGATGAATTTGGTAAAAATCTTTTTTCATACACATGATATACATTATTAAAGGGTGAATGAATAAGGCATTGCAGAATTATCGTACAGTATGTGATATTCAATTTACCGTTATAGTTTAGCCTCGTAGATTAGGTCTGGTTTGGCGACATTGCATTAGCATGTCAGTGTATTTTAATGTTTGGTTGCTTTAGTGCCGTTTTGTCTTCGTGAAAAACATCCATTAATAATGAATAAATGCAGGGGTTTAAATCGGGCATGATTACATTCTACACTATATTATGGGTACAATGAAAACTAAAAATGTCCATGGCGACATGCAAATTCCGCCACCCCTTGCAGATTTAAAGGCCTGGAAAGCCATTCAGAACAACATTTTATATCGTAAAAATGTTTATGAAATAATCCTAATATAATGAAAAATTGAGGAAAACAATGACACGACGTTAATTGCTTTTAATTGGCGAAATATCAGTTGACTTATATCGGCGACATTGATTGTCCATTTTTTTTTGAGAATGGGTCCCCACCAAATAGGCTGTCCTATATCATTGAATGATTCATATAAACTGCATCAACTACAGTACAAGGTAAAGAAATGTCAACTTTTATACCCAACACAGGAACCAGTCTGTATTGTCCTCAAAGATAAGTGCATGCATAACTGAAAAATGCAAACACTGGGGTGTCATGTGTTATGTAAGAAAAATATCTTGCACTCCAGTTACTTGACACATCTGACAGAGGCACTGACTAAACAGGGACATGTCACTTAGGTTCACACAAGTTCTTCACAAACCCTTTCTAGAATAACAGACATGCATTGTATCTATTCTCTGACAACCATGTATATCTACATGATAACCACAAAATGATGAAAATCCCATGAAAACAGTGCTACTTTATTTTGAGGCAAATATTTGACACTAATTCTCAGTGGACTTGTAACTTTTGACTACACCATGGAGCATTTGCGGCTAATTGGTGTTCTGATACCAGTTACTTCTACCCAGTTACTGTGATTTGTATCTGAAAAGGTGTATAAAGGGTATCTGGGGTCTTCCTCCACCAGTAATTAGCTGGACGTCGCAATATGACTGAAAAACTGTTAAAGAGACGTAATATCTGAAACAAATAAACAAACAATTTTTAATGCATTTTTTTTTTCATATAAAATAGTTTGAAAATCATTTTCTGTCTCAACATGACACTGTACATAAAGAATATGTATTGCTAGAATATTACAACTATTCAGGCTATCCGATCCCTGCTGAATTACATCGATGGATAGGGCATATTTGAACAACGCTTAAAGACCTATTATAGGGGTTCATAACTGCCCCTTTACCGCAATCCAGTTAGCACAGTAGGGTTCTAATTGATAGATACTAAACCCATATCATGCAGCAATATATGTACAGATTTTAATTCAAAAGGTCTCAGAGACAAATGTATTTCAAATCTAACAGCCTGGATCTAGATCAGACGCGGCATTATGCAGCATCTGATTTGGATCCAAAACTGTTTGCAAATAACAGTCAAGACACGACCAGCAGGATAAGGGTTAGTTGCAATTTATCCTTATCCTGCTGGTGGCCACTTGACTGTTATTTGCAAACAGTTTGGATCCAGATCAGAGGTAGCATAGCATACAGCATCTGATGTATGCACAAATCGTATTTAGATCTAAATATTGTTTTGCAGACGGCAATTTCAAAGCAGACGAAAGTACTGGAGGATATGGGTTAGTATGATGTAATGACTATCAAGCATGTTGGGACCCAACCACAATAAACAATCCAATTAACACCCTCTCAAGTCAAAACTAGACCTTTAAACACTACTTTATGATGAAAAAAGAAGAATATTGCCTGAATAAACTTTTCAGAGGTCTTTTCAAATTATTATGCTGGTGAATAAGCAAATAAACAACTAAAGTGTAATGTACAATCCCCAGTACACCAAATTTAGACAATATGCAATACCCAGTACACCGTTTATCAATCCCCAGTACCCTAATAGTGACTAACCGACTATTCGTTTGTGGCCATATTTTGGGCAAACTTGAACCAATATGACTGAATTTTTCAGTATACATAGTTGAATGATATTCAAAGCGATCGCTCAATTCAGAATTTTATATTTTGATTCCATCTTTCAGTAACATAAAAAAATCTGGGAGAGGGTTATGCATTCTTTCACGAGCACGGCGTTCATTTTGTGATTTTCCCCAACGTTTGCATTGTTTGATTCCAAATCATGTATATAGCGTGTATAATATGAGTATAGTGAATCTAAAGCACCACCTATCAATTGCCGAAAAAGAACTAATTAAGAGAAAATACGCATTTACTTACCCTCGTTGTCCTCCTGTTCTCTCCGTTGCGTCAAAATACAGCTCATTTATTAGCAATATCCGGGATACGTTTCCCCCCAGTGAGTATAAAGTACAAAACACCAAACAAACATAAAAGCAAGGGTGACAAAGAGAGTACCGCCTTGGAACGGTCAGTGGCAAAACCACCACTGGGGTTTTAATCCTGTTTACGGACGTCCTAACCTCACACTTATCTCAAAGTCACCCTAGCTAAACAAACATTGTAAATAAAGGTATTCCCGCCGGACTTCCCCACAACATAGAAGATGGTAAACACAGGAAAAAATGCAAAACATATCATAACAACTGTGAAAGCCCGTCAAATATGTACTCAATGACTTTGCTGAAGTAAGAGCAACTGCAGGGAAGCCGTTAAGGGAACAACAGATAAAAGGTAATACTACATGAGTCTGGTAAGCTCCTCCCGTTTCTGGGTTTAAGAGTATTCCATCATAGAGTACTACCCTCGCCTGTCATCGCGCAAGCAAAGAGCTCTTTATAAGTAATGAGTAATAGATTTTGTAAAACTTTGGAATGCTCTGCCGTCAGGCATCAGAGACGCCAGCTCACTTGCATCCTTTAAAAATGTCTGAAAACGCATTTATTCAACCTATTTTAGTAGGACATTGCAAGGACAGGAAATGTAGGTAATAACTATTAATCGTGACGACTGCTGCCTTAGCCACGGAGTGTCGATCCTGCCATTCTCTTGTGACTGTCGGGACATTTTCAAATCTCTCTCCTTTCGGACATTTCCTGCTTGCAAAATATTGGTTGAGGAGTGTCCTGTCAGTTGTTTTAGTTACGCACTGTTTGTGGGCACTTGATGTGTGGCTCGTGTTGTGCGGGTGGTGGATCTCGATGGTAGGAATAGTCCCTGATCTCTTTGAAACCGCCCGGTTTGCGGCTCGGGCGGCATTGTGTGCCTCACTTCAGTGTCGGCTGGACTGGTTTTATGATACTCCTTCGCCAGTTTTGCATGCTGGGTGTATAATTATATTGGTGGGTTGTTTGTAATGTTTGTATTGCATTGTGTAGTTTATATGCATTAGCTACAAAAGTGTCCTATTCTGTTAACCCATTGTCCTACATAAGTAAGACAATATCTTATGTATAATGTTGTATGCCAATCCAGGTGGTTCTGGCGTACCGACACTGACCATATATATAATGTTTCATTACAGTTTCAGTGATAATGTTTTGAGTGGACTGACACAATATAGTCACAGCATTCGTCTATTTCCTTTGATTTATGGACATAAAACGTACAGAAAAGGATGATTTTGATTTTAATTTTGTTCTATGATTCTTAAATTAATTCCATTTTTAATATTTTTATCGATATCTCTATCTCTATATTAAATTTCATTTGTTTTAAATATTCTGTAAGCATTATATATACTCAGTTTTGTACATGCAAATTATTTATGTGAAGCGCTTTTGAACGCACATATCCTGTGTGAAAAGAGCGCTATATAAATGTGGTATAATAATAATAATAGATTGCTGTCATCAAACATTGTATAACGATATACAGTCAAGTGCTGTTTTAAATACTCTATACGTTAATACAAAAGATGATTTTGCAGAAGAAAATTATTACCAGATATAACTGGAATGAAAAGGTTAAGTAAATGTATCACATGTTTTCAAATTTTGTCTCTCATAATTTATGGGAGAGAACGAATACAAAGGAACGAAAGCATCTGCCAGTTATATGAGACACGAGATATTGAAAACGAATTTCATTTCATTATTAAATGCAATACATTCTTCGATATCAGACGAAACGTATTATATAAAGTATCATTATAAAACGTGCAACATGGTGAAAAGGTTGTGAAACGACGGGGTTTCGATCCCAGGGCCTCTGGCTTACCATGCCAACACTCTACCGACTGAGCTACCAAGTCACACAGGAAAGCCTATCAACTTATTCACCACAATCTCTACCTGGCTACAAAACATATTATGGAGAGATGCCACGTATGTCCAAATTTATTGAAATTAAATTTTAAAATCAAAGAATAGGCAAATGCTAACCAGCTTATCTCAATTTATTACAGAAACAAATAGCATATTCCACTATGATTTCATATTCCTTAACATTATGATTTTATATGCATTTCATTTAATCCGAGTCGAAAGTGGTGTTGGTAATTTTGTAACAGGCTTTAAAACTATTTCCTAACTACATTGTCTTCTTGTTTAAAAAGTGTCAACTTGATATTTTCATCAACATTCCCAAAATTAAAGGCCAACTTGTTATGAACGGTTTCGATCACATCGATCTTCTCAATCCGACCTGAGTGACGTCATCTAAGTACTCTTTATGAACCAGTCTACTTCTGCAGTCTTTCGACCGTAGAACCCGTGAAGCGGAGATACATTTATTGAATATAGGGGTCTTAAAACAGAATAATGCTTAATGCAGGACAAAAGTAATGCAGAAAGATCCTATAGGAGCTTTTTGTATTACTTTTGACCGGCATTAAGCTACCATCTGCCTTACAAAACCCAAAATTGGATCTCTTTTTGATGGCCGCTTAAGACAAGTTCAGACCAAGGTCAATGCGATCAGCATATTGTCCAGAGTGATACCAGACATGTGCATTTTATTTCCGCAACCAGAAGACATGTGACCTAAGCAGCTCTACATTTTAACGATTCTAAATTTTGCAAGTAAATTTTTCTAATAACAAACGGAAAATTCCAATGAACAGATTTATAACTACAGTAAAACCTCTCTATAACGGCCACTAAATTACATCAAGAATTTTGTGTTAAAGGCATGTGGTTGCTTAAAGCAAGGTGAAAGTAAAACAGAACGCTCCTGTATGAGCGTTCTGTTTTACTTTCACCTTGCTTTAAGCAGCCACCTGCCCTAAATACCAACTAATTGATACAATTTAGTGACCGTTATAGAGAGGTTTTACTGTATATTTAGTGGTTTATAACTGACAATGTGCCCATTTCTCTTTTCTTTTCTCATGCGTGAATCGTATGAATGGCTTCTGTGCAGTTGTGAATTCTAGTTTGACCCCTGCATCCCTCCCCTGGTAGGTTTGATAATAACTTCATTTAGTAACTGGACATTCAACATCGCTTTAGTTTATACATATTTATTTGGGAAAAGCTTACATTATACATGTTAACCCATTCCTGGTTCTATATTTATTTCAAATTACAATACCTACTGAATATTCATGGAAACAAAGGTTACAACGAAATATGGAAGGTAAAACATTGTAGCAATGTTATAAAGTAAAGGAACAGGTCTTTGAAATTCCATTAGCAAACAGAGTAGACCCTGCTCAGACGGCTCCTATAGGAGCCGTCTGATCTGGGTCTTCTCTTTTTCCGAATGCGTGGAAACACGCTTATATGAAGGAAAGGGTTAACCAAAAAATATCACTATAGGATTAGATGGAAAGCTAAAAGTCGATTTCAATATGAAGTATATTTCTTTTGTCTAGTTTGTGAAGTTTATATTTCACCTATTCCCTTTAAACACTAATATTGTCCGATAGCTTGCATCCTAGTGAAGCATCAAGTCTGTTCAAACAAATCTGAATTCAAACTTTTCGAACAGGTTGCCACAGATTCATCTATAATATCGACAGAGCTAAATACCATACGTTATGGAATGTGTTCTCTTTAGACGCATGGAATGTAGTTTGCGTTTGCGACTTTTGTAAGTCATATCTTACTGAAAGGTGCTCGGTAGAGTCTCTTTAATGTGATAACATAATGTATCAACATAGGTGGTCGCTTAATGCAAAGCAAAGGTAAAGCAGAGCTGTCTGCATAACTTGTGTCCCACGTTAAGCCGCAATCTGTTTATTTAAAATCCAACATTAAATTCATACGCCGTTCGTTTCACAGACCTAACACCCCCACGTCTCCGCCCAACATTGCCACAATTGTTGGGACTTTTCGTCATTATAGATGTCGCTGTAACACATACCTTTGTTCAGAACTACACGGAGAGACAGTAGATTAGTTTCAATATTAAAGTAAACCTGGTTTAGTACCAATTCCGCTCTTTAAGACAGATGACTGCTTCATCAATGGTAAATGGCATGCAGAGGGCTCCAAAAGATGCTTTCTGCTTGATTTTCGTCCTCCATTATGTAGTCATCAGCCTGGAAAGATCTATTTAAGTCTTTTTTTTTTAATAAAATTCCAATTTAGAGGGACTTTACTTTATTAGTAACGTCTGAGACACCATCTACTTGGTGTCATCAATCATCATCACATCATTCTTTAGCGTTGTATGACATTTTAGTGTCGCAGAACTCTCCCATACATCCACCCACCAGCAAAAGCCACTCTCATTCCTTTCAGTGATTTGATATGGTTTTCTTGCTGAACAGATACGTGTTTGCCTTTATCCCGCTGTGTTCGGGCTGACTGACATTTGCAACAGCTTTGATCCAGGTGAGATGTCAAGTAACTCGACGTCTTGTCATGATACAAGCTGTTCGACGCTAAGTCAACCCATTCCTTCACATTAACGTCTTTTGGCGCCTCTGTAAAAGTCGCTTATTGAAACATTGTGATAAATAGGGCATTTGCTCTATAGGAGCAAATGCTCTATTTATCACAATGGTTTCAAAACTACATAATTCTAAATATCCCTTTTTCTAGTGAATGTTCCTTTTCGTTAGTTTTATTCAAGGAGGCTGGGTTAAAATAGCCTATGAGGGAATGGGTTAATAAACTCTCCAAGGTTTGAACGAATCGGATTTTAGTTAAATCACGCAAGTAGGATCGAGTTTGAGCCATTTCACAACAGCATACGATTTACGAAAGGCATATTTTGTTGAAACCGCGGGCAACATTTTAACAGTGACGAGAATGTGTAATATGTCGGTCAACGAAGTTTACTATACCAGTCATATACAACAGAAGCGTTTTATAACGACCACTTAATGAATAGACATTAATGTCATTAAAAGTAGGTGGCTGTTTAATGTAGGACGGAAATCAGTATGTGATACCATGTCTGAAATCAGTGCATGATAACATGTATTGCGACATGTATGAAATCTGTATATGATACCATGTCTGAGATCAGTAAATGGTACAATTTCTGAAAACAATGCATGATAACATGCATGATACCATGTCTGATATAAATATATGACGACATGTATGAAATCAGTAGATGACACCATATCTGACATCAGTAAAGATGACTATGTCCGAAATATGTGTATGATATCATTATAAGCCAGACATCTATTTTCAAAATTGTGTATGAAATTGTGTAATTTTGCAGTGCTAATCTTGTAGTTCATTATATGCATGTATTGATATTTAGGTAATCATAATCAAATATTCTTAATCAAATTTGAATTGGTAGTAATAATGTTTTAGCATGCTTATGCGAATATAATTGATTCAGCATCATTGTGTACATCAAACTGCGTTTAACCCTTTCACCGCCAATGTCGCATAAATGCATCGCGACAAATAGTGCAGTCCCAGATCAGACGCCGCCTTTTTAAGGCAGCGTCTGATCAGGGACTTCATTTTTTGTCTTATCTCTATTTCTATATTTTGCTTTATTCCTTTGAAATTTGCATTTATTTATCTCATTTCCTTATTTTACCAATTAATGTAATAAAAATGTGTTGCAGACGACAATTAGAAATTTTACGCCGAAAAAGTTAAAACCCCAGTGTTTAATAGTTTATCGGAGTTTCTCATTCTACACGATAAGGAACCCAGGCCGCGTCTTACGAAAGATTATCGTTAGTTTTAACGTACGAGGATGACAACTTCAAGTTCGCAGTTAGCCTTAGTTGCTACAAGATAGAACTTGATATAATTTCGGCTATGCGAGTAGTAACGATTATCATAAATAATGTTTTCTCACTCGAAACGTCTGTTATCCGCTGGTTGCAAAATATGGTAAATAAACAAATATTTCAGACCAAACCAAACTTAACCCATTCCTTCATATGCTATATTTAGATCCAACCTATTTGAATAAATCTACCGAAAAGAAGCATTTACTATAGAAAGGGAAACTTTTAGAATTGTGCAGTTTTGAAACCATTATGATAAATAGAGCATTTGCTTCTATGGAGCAAATGCTCTATTTATCACTCTGGGTTTAAAAAGTGAACTGTACAAAGGCTTCAAAAGGCGCCAATATGCGGGAATGGGTTATGTAAACGTCTGAGAAATGTTATAGATGTTCACTCTACAGCACATTACGAATATAAAGGAGTTAAATGATATTTACCCTTATTGTCTACTTTTACGGTACATTTAGAGTATATATTTTTTACAGCTAATTGCCAACTTGAATTAACCCTTTACTTCATGAATATTCATAAAAGAAATAATGACAGTATGAATATTAATTACTTGAATTTTTATATTGGCATTATGCACCATCCGTTTTTAGAATCACTGGGACTTAATCGAAAAAGACTATAGTTTATTTATAGCAACTAGTACATTAATACACTATATGATATGACTATTGTATTACACAACTATAGTCTGTTTCGACCATGTGCCAGTGTGCAGAATATATGTTATTTCATAAGCAAACAGAATATACTCTGATCAGATGGCTCCTGGTCTTGGTCTGCTCTGTTTGAAAATGTGCCAAAATTCATCCGTATGGAGTTAAGGATTAAAGTGCAGTAGAACCCTTCTAATGCGACCTCTTAATGAATAAACATAGGTGTCGTTACAAGCAGGTGGTTGCTTAATGCAGGACAAAAATAATGCAAAAAGCTCCTCTAGGAGCTTTCTGCATTACTTTTGTCCTGCATTAAGCTACCATCTGCCACTACCACCCAGAATTATACCTCTTATAGGTGGTCGTATTAGAGGGGTTTTACTGTATTTTATTTTACACTCTTCAGTCGATTTGTATCAAATTAGTATCCAATTATATACAATGACTGCATGAAGATGGCGTCACAGATTATGGCAGATAAAGCTCATTTATCAGTAGGTCCAATGTAAGTAGAACAGCTTTTATCAGCATATTTTATTCTTTCAGATCCTTTCAAATGCAACTCAACTATTTGGCTGGGTGATTTCGGACCGGCGGCGAGACTAGAAATAAAGTTTGACGAACATTACGCTGAGTGCTCAGCACAGGTGAAGGTTCATGATAATGAGTACTTCATTGGCGTGTTACTGGTTGGATCTTACTACCGCCCAGTCCAATGTGACACATTCTACATGTGTGAATGTACTGGCAATGTACCTGTATTTCATTTAATCCCAGCTGGTTATGACAAGCGATCTTATTGTTATAACGAAAATGGCTATAATCTGGATACATACATTAAAACACATGAATTGACTATAGTGAAACCTCGAAGTCATAGTAGCATCAGCTATACCATTATTTTGTTTAGGTATAGAGAACAGTGTGGCGTGTACGATGTCGGTAGCACCAATTGCTTAGGGATAAACCGTTGTATTACAGACAGCTTGTTATGTGAACCACCGTTTAGCTTCTGTGGTGACAACATAAATATGTGTCCATCACACAATACTAATAATGACCATGAAAAGAAAACGAAATCGAGTGATAGTTCGCTGGTGATCGGATTAGTAATTGGGTCCGTCATTGTGGTGCTGTTAATTGTCATTTGTTGCTGTGCGTGTAATAGACGTGCTATTAGCGCCCAACGGAGCTCAAACAATACTGACGTACAGAATGAGGCGCGACGAATATTTGCCATCCAGCTGACAACTAGAGGTGTGGCCTCCAATAACCCTGCTGAAACTTCAACGAATGACACTTATGAGGTCAATGAGGCTTTTAGTGACGACCCTCCGGCCTATGAAACATTGGAGGATATTGATAATGACGGTGGTAAAGATGAGACAAAAGACAAGTCTATCGAAAATGACAGTCCTCCACGCTACGATATTGTTATGTCGGATGCCAACGCTTTCAAAGTCAACACGTCAGTATAGATCTTGCGTTTGAAGGTATGAAAATCCATATTCCAGTGTGGTAAACTTATGACATTAAGTGTGGATTTAATTTGTAAGTAGAATAACTCTAAAGCGACCACATAATGAATATATATGGTTTATTTTAAATCTGATGGTTGCTACGACGAAAGTAATGCAAAAAAAGCTCCTGTATGAGCTTTCAGCATAACTTTCGTCATGCATTAAACCACCAACTGCCTCTACGAACCAGTATTAGACATCTGTTTCGCGAATTTGTTGTATACACATTCAGATGATCGATACCGGGCTAATGCACGTGTAACAGGGAAACACTGCGTGTAGGATCACTTAGAATCATTAACCCTTTCGGCGCCGAATTTCTAATTGTCGTCTGCAAACAAATTTTGTTAAACCATTCGGTAAAATAAGGAAATGAGATAAATAAATGCAAATTTCAAAGGAATAAAGTAAGATATAGAGTTTGAGACGAAATCTGAAGTCCCTGATCAGACGCCGCCTTGAAAATTGGGTCCGTCATTGTTGTGCTTTGAATTTTCTTTTGTTATTGTGCGTGTAATAGACGTGCTATTAACGCCCAACGGAGCTCAAACAATACTGGCGTACAGAATGAGGCTCGGCGAATATTTACCGTCCAGTTGACAATTAGAGTTGTGGCCTCCAATAACTGTGCTGAAACCTCAACGAATGATACTTATGAGACAAAAGACAAGTATATCGAAAATGACAGTCCTCCACGCTACGATATTGTTATGTCGGATGACAACGCTTTCAAAGTCAACACGTCGGTATAGATCTTGCGTTTGAAGGTACGAAAATCCATATTTCAGTGTGGTAAACTTATGACATTCAGTGTGGATTTGATTTGTAAGTAGAATAACTCTAAAGCGACCACATAATTAATTTATCTTTTTTTTGTTAATCTGGTGAATGCAATGATGAAAGTAATGCAGAAAGCTCCTGTATGAGCTTTCAGCATACTTTCGTCATGCATTAAACCACCAACTGTCTCTACGAACCAGTATTAGACATCTGTTTCGCGATTTCGTTGTATACATATTCAGATGAACGATACCGGGCTAATGCACGTGTAACAGGGAAACACTGCGTGTAGAATCACTTAGAATCATTAACCCTTTCGGTGTCAAATTTCTAATTGTCGTCTGCAATCCAAGTCTGTTAAATCATTCGGTAAAATAAGGAAATGAGATAAATAAATGCAAATTTCAAAGGAATAAAGCAAAGTGAAGTCCCTGATCAGACACCGCATTGAAAAGGCGGCGTCTGATCTGGGACTGCACTATTTGTCGTTGCGCATTTTTGCGACATTGGCGGTTTCTCTTGCTGAAAAGTAATGTCTGCGCAATTTCTGAGTTGCTGATTCTCCCCCCCCCCCCCCCAATCTTCCGACTCGCTCATGTTTTGAAGAAACTGTGTCAAACAGCTTGGGTCGTGATCAGACGCCGAGCTACTCGGTGTCTCATCTGGGTCCAAGATGTCTGCAAATGCGTGCCAATACATTCTTAGCATGAGGCGAGTTAACAAATGAGTGTCTTTGAATTACAGCGAAAACTTCGATTATTTGGGGTTTAAGTATTGATGAATTTAGATCAGTTTAGGCAGGTGGCTGCTTAATGCAGGATGAAAGTCATGCACAAAGCTCATCTAGGAGCTTTCAGCATAACTTTCACCCTGCATTAAGCTGCCATCTGTCTTAAAGATCGATAATGATACGTATTTAGTGTTCAAATAATCAATAATACTGTATTGTATTTCTAGATTATTACCAGATACAATAAAACCCATCTATATAGGACTTTTAGTAAAGAAGACCGAATATCATTTTAGGCAGGTGGCTGATGGTCACGTAGATGGTCATACAGAAAGCTCCTTATGTGGGCTTTCTGTATGATTCTAATTTTGCATTGCATGTCCTAAAGATCAGTATATATTATTAGTTACACGGTTATTTGACAGGGTGTACGGGCTGGTATGACCGGGTTAGATCCCGTATTTCCTGAGGCGTTAGCCGAAGGAAATACGTGGTCTAACTCGATCATATTAGGAAACCGTTAAACGGAAAATGTTAATTATTCCTGTGCTGATATGTCATTATAAAAAATCAACTAGTTATTATTGATGATGCTATTATTTCTTATATGAATATTCATGGAGTAAAGTGTTAAAGTAGTTGGTAGATGGTCAACAAAGGGACATTTCTGTGAAATTGTTTTGAAATCGGAGAGAAGTTACAGTAGAACTTGTCTTAAGCGGTCATTGATTTATTTATTGAACATAGGACACTTAAAAAGCAGGCGAGTGTTGAATGCATTTAGACTTCTTTTAATGACCGCTTAACCCTTTCCCCCATCGCCTTTCTACGCCTCTGTAAAAGTCACTTTATGAAATCATTGTAATGAATAGAGCATTTGCTCCTAGACTATAGGAACAAATGCTCTATTTATCACAGTGGTTTCAAACTACAAAATTCTAAACTTTTCCTTTTCTCTAGTTAATGCTCCTTTTCGGTAGATTTATTCAAAGAGGTTGTGTCTAAAAATAGCCTATGAGGAAATGGGTTAAGACATGTTATACTGTGATTGTTATAAAAATCGGTAAATGTTAGATAAATGTTCACCTTATCGTTTCGAATGAATCCGAGGCTTTAACCTTGGTGAATCAGCACTAGCTGCGAAAAATATATTTGACCGTCACTGTACTATTTTAACTCTATATGGTGTTTTATTTTGAGCTATTGCATGTCTTATATTGCCGAAATAAATCTATCTGCGTACTACTGAGCGCATGTTAATGTGAATTGTTTAGACTACTATTTTTCCTTGCGTACTGAACGCATGTGAATGTGAATTGTTTAGACTATGTTTGCTTGCGTACTAAGCGCATGTGAATGTGAATTAGTTCGTCTACTATGTTTGCTTGCGTATTGAGCGCATGTTAATGTGAATTGTTAGACTGCTATGTTTCCTTGTGTACTAAGCGCATATGAATGTGAATTATTCCGTCTACTGTGTTTGCTTGCGTATTGAGCGCATGTTAATGTGAATTATTTCGACTATTATGTTTGCTTGCCTTTGTTTGCTATGATAATCAATTTCACAGTTTGTTATTCTGTTCAACTTTGACATCTAATGTTGTACAGACTGTATTTTTTTTACTTTACAGTCAACAAAATATCTGATTGTTCTTTGTTGCTTTATCAATTAAATATACAATACTTCCGTTTGTTGTAACACCCCCTCCCCCCAATGCTATTTCGTTTTGTCTACTGTTTAACGTCTCCACGGCCACATAAAAGATGTCTAACTCTGGAGTTCAAAGCGCTGGCACCCGTTTTACTAAGATCGTACGACTGAAATTAACATCAGTTCTAACATACGACGATTGCAAATTTCATTTGCGATCGTCGTATGTTAGATATTAACCCTTTCCTTCATAAATACACCTTTCTGCGCCTGTGTAAAGGTCACTTTTTGAAACCTTTGTGATAAATAGAACATTTGCTCCTATAGGAGCAAATGCTCTATTTATCAGAATGGTTTCGAACTACAAAATTCTAAACCTTTCCTTTTCTCTAGTTAATGCTCCTTTTAGGTAGATTTATTCAAAGAGGTTGGGTCTAAAAATAGCCTATGGAGGAAAGGGTTATGGTAAAATATAATTCTGTCGAACGAACTTAGCCTTAATTGCTTCGTACCAGAATGGAATAGACTGGAATTGACACAAATGGTAAGAACAAAATAATGAGAGTTTTTTTTTAC
Organism: Azorinus chamasolen; assembly: GCA_963576725.1. Lineage (NCBI taxonomy): Eukaryota > Metazoa > Mollusca > Bivalvia > Cardiida > Solecurtidae > Azorinus > Azorinus chamasolen. Next base: position 54,026,378 of record OY755235.1, read on the forward strand.
TGTTTTGTAAAACAATCTAGGACCAAACTAGCAATGTATAATTGTATATCTCAAGATGATAACAAACTAAATCGCTCAACGTGAGACCTTTTGAAAGTAGGTGTACATGTACAGAGATTATACAGAGCAACAGATAATGGTGCGTACCCAAATACTGAAATCGCCATTTTTTTCCACCAAACCCTATGCTGTGACCACTCTTTAGAATCGTCTCTTCGAGACGATTCTAAAGAGTGGTCACAGTATAGGGTTAATGGTTTCAAAACTGCACAATTCTAAAATGTTCCTTTTTCTAGTAAATGTTCCTTTTTGGTATATTTATTCAAAGAGACTGTGTCTAAAATAGTCTATGAGGGAATGAATGATGGACTATTCCATCCAGTGCCGTAGGGTTTAGCTGAGTAGGTGATCGTTTACTAACTTATTTATCGACAAGCTATCGAGCTTTCCGCTCTGAACGTTATGAATCCTAGGCATCTGTTTTATATTCGCGCATCGTCCCTGCGATTGTGTTAATTTGAAGACCGTCAGTTCCCTGTAGAACAGCAGTTTATCGCAACAAAGATGTTTTCAAGCAATTATGGTCTAATTTTCATGAAACGTTTTAATTCTAAATTGTATCTTCATCGCATTGCACACATGGGAATGCTTGGAGTTACAGTGGATTGGCGTGACCTGGAGCCAAATTAGTATTAATTCGTCATTAGTTATTTGTAACAACAAACCTCTGGGTTTTAGTTGTTTGGTTGCAGGAAAATAATGAGAAATGAGAGCTATTGATTCTGATATCAAGGAAACCAGATGTAATACAGACTTCCTAGAATTAGACATTAACAGTTAGCAAATTGAATAAAATCGGTGTCTACAATTGGCATTTGCATCTGTATGTATTCTAAATTAAGTTTTTTTGTTTTTATATTTTTCTTGCAATAACGTGTTCAGAATAGTTTGAATACAGATGAGACGTCGTGTTACTAGGTAACTCTTCAAAAACAAAATTGTTTGAAATGGTTATATCTTTTTAAAAGAACCGTTAGAATTCAGTTGTAGATCTCGCAATGAATCGTACACAGTAGGGACTGTCTTAAGCGACCATTCATTTATTGAACATGCGCGTTTTAAAAACCAGGCGGTTGCTTAATGCAAGGTAAATGTAATGCAAAAATCTCCTATAGGAGCTTTCTGCATTATTTTGACCTGCATTAAGCTACCACATACCTTACAGACCCACAATAAGACCCCTTTTTGATGGCTGATTAATACAGGTTTTACTGTAAACATATATTAGGATCTAGCCAGGTGCATGTACAAATGCATTTGTAATCCAAACCTTTATACAGTAGATCTTCTCAGCGGTGGTCAGCTAAAGAATAAACATGCGTGTCTATAAGAGCAGATTGCTGCTTAATGCATGAAAAAGTTCTGTTGACCTAGAAGCATGGATGGTGAGAAGCTATGGTATACGGTGTCCCATACAGATCCAAACTGTGTACAAAACCAGTAGAACCCACTAAACCGGGCGTTCAATTTAGTATAAATATCGGTCTAGGAGACAGGTGGCAGATTAATGCAGAGTGATAGTCACACAGAAAGCTCCTCTGCATGACTCCCACACTGCTTAAGCAGCCACCTGCCTAGACGTATCTACATTCTTCTCTACAAGAATTCCGGTTTTGAGGTGGGGGTTACTGTACAAGACAGGAAGCGCTTGACAAGGTAATTAAAGTTGTTTTGACTTGTCGATTCAAAGACATTTTGTTATATGTTAGCATATTTGGTATTTTGGGGTATTGCCCACACTTTTATGACAGCTTTTAAACATTCCCAATAATTTATCAAACTGATAAATTACTGTACCCGAGAGAGCATGGGGAAGCAACAGACAATTACATCCTTTACTTCATATACAGTAAACCCCTCTAAAACGAACGTTCAATTTAGTATAAATATCGGTCTTGGTGACAGGTGGCAGCTTAATGCAGCGTGGAAGTCATGCAGAAAGCTCCTCTTAATGACGTCCTCATTGCATTAAGCAGTAACCTGCCTAAAAATGTTCTCTCCTAGAATTCCGATTCAAAGAGGTTTTTACTGTATTCGCCTTTTAACCTATTTAAAAACAGAGTAGACCCAAATCAGGCAGTTCCTGTGTGTTTCTGTATGATGCAAAAAAAATGGAAAAAACAGTCAAACAGGGAGCGCCACACACGAAAGAAAACGGCATCTTGATCACTTTCACACAAGAAACGACACAGTCACAAGACAAAACCTAACGCATATATCACGACATAAACATTTTCTGTTCTGTTTGTTTACGGGATTATATAGATCAGATTCTACAGTTTCTACCAAACGTTTTCTTGTTCATATGCCATAGTAAACACCAGGCTAACCAATATTCATATACACATTATTTCTTACATGATCTATCGGTTGAAGCAAACGCCTCAGCTTTTCATTTTATTTAGACCTATTGCTAAAGAGTCGGGCTCAAAGTTGTGACGATCAAATTGCTTTTATACATAGAAATATGTGGAGGTGTATCGACACATTTGCTTAAACAGAATCCTGTAGGAGCCGTCTGACCATGGTCTGCTCTGTTTGCTTATGATATAATATGAATGTGATTCTACAGTTTCTGCCATGGCCAAATATTTCTGTGTCCAAGTCGTATGATAAAATGTTTTCTTATTCTTATTCATGATGACATAATTTCTTAAATGAATATTCATGGAGTAAAGTGTAATTCTAGGGGTTCTAGCTTTGTTGTGCATTATTTCGTCCTGCATTAAAACACATTACCCCCTAGTGACGCATTTTTGCACCTCTATAAAATTCACATTGTGAAACCATTGTGAAAAATAGAGCATTTGCTCCATAGGATTCATTGGTTTCAAAACTACACAATTCTAAAATTCCCCTTTTCTATAATGTATGCTCATTTTTGGTAGATTAATTCAAAAAGGTTGGGTCTAAAAATAGCCTAGGAGATAATGAGTTAAGCAACCACCTGCTCTTATATAAACCCCCTGTCTGTTCATTGTGTAGTCGCTATAAGCAAGCTCCATTGTTTATTTTCTCTTGTCGCCCTATCAACAGACAAAACTTTTAAGCCGATTAGAGAGTTTCGAGCAACCAATAATCGTTTAATTTGAGAATCCCTCCTGACCCTTACAATGGAAGCCTGTCATCGTTTGTTAACATGCTGTAAAATAATTGATCCAAATCGAGGTTTCTAAGCACAGATTAAAACAATAAACCATTGCAATGGATATTCCCACCGCGGACCCAGAACCATAAAATTAACTTTTAGCGCTCTTACGCAATTGTCGTCTGCACAAATGTCGTCTGATTCAAATCTTCATATAGCTTTTGATTCCACTTATTTCCGAAACCACAATCAGTAAGACAAACAGGTTGGATCCAGATGAGACGCCGAGTTACTCGGCGTCTCATCTGGATCCAAAATGTTTGCAAAGACTGTTATGAATTGACAAACAGCGCGATAACAGTCATTGTCTGTGTTATTCGACAAATTAAGTGGAAGAACATTCTATTCCCGGCGGAAGGGTGACGGAGACGGTGAAAGTAGCTTTTAGAAACAATACCTAGCGTCACCTAAGCCCTTTATGACTGCTTTTCCATTTACATATTAATTTTAATTCACTAAGCATTTTATTGTTATTCGTCCCTGGACAAAATATCAATCTCTAAAAACGCTTAACACTTTGAATGCGGACACGAGTGTACTAACATTTGCAAACAGTGTAAACCCAGATCAAAGGGCTCCTAGAGAAACCCTCTGATCAAGGTATACACGGTTTGTCATTTAGAATAATCTCGCAAATTGTACCCTTCCATACTGAATGGAATCTTCCATTGAACATTGAAGGACCATTCCATATTGAAATTTCGGCATTTTGTCAAAGGATCAAACAAAGTGTCGTCTGAGCGCAAACGTCGTTCGCAGATAGCATAAACATCCACATTACAATATCTGTGTCCCTTCCATCAAGCGGGGGAAAATAGCACACACTAGGCTTAGATGATGAAATTACGTAAGCGTCATTTTTAATGTCTGAAAAGGAATTGTATTCAAACTGTTTGCTTATAAAGGGCAAGGAATCAACGCAATGTTGAAACGTTTTCTGTTGTCTACGATGACACAGATCAGAGCAGGGTTCTAGTCACGCATGTACCCTGGGCTTTTAACTCTTTAAACATCTTGACATTTGCACTCATATTGACGCCCTTTGACCCATTTCCTCATATTGACGCCCTTTGACCCATTTTCTCATATTGACGCCTTTTGACCCATTCCCTCATATTGACGTCTTTAGTTTAGTTTAAACATATTTTATTTCATAATAATCAGAAATGGGGTTGGGCAACAAGTTCTTCCAACTTAGATAAAGCCCTTCTACCTATGTACAGTGAATGGAATAATAAAGTACATATAGTAAATTGACAGTCACACAAATATACGCATATAAATTCAAAGGATCAGAGTGAGTTAGAGTGAGTGAGTGAGGGAAAGATTGAAGACATGAGAGAAATTGAGAAAGAGAGTGAGAGAGAAAGAGAGAGAGAGATGGAGAGAGAGAGGGGGTGTTCAGTCTGCAGGGTAAACCAATGAAAAATAGGAAAATGTAGGGACCTCTTCACACAAATACTATCCCTTTCCTTCATTGGCTATGATACAAACGGTAAAGTTTTACAGGGTCGTCAAAAGGCCTCAAATAAGGGAATTGGTAAGTAGTCAGTAACTTGGATCTTATCAATATATCAGAGGAACTGTTCAAAAAAGAATATATATTAGATTATTAATTTTAGCAACTGAATATTTTCAACCTCAGTATATAATGTTGAACTGTTTCAAATAAAACACAATTTTGCTCATAAGACAGGGCCTTATCGCCAAAAAGCAGTAGATCAATATTTATTGGATGCAAGTGTCCTTGTTTCTTGAAAGAGTTGTATTCGTTGAGCAGTATAAAGTCTGCAAATAAAGAAATAATGAGATGCATTCTCTGGGCTATTTTGACATGAGCAACATGGATCAAACCTAAGGTGGCTGTGGTATAGATCTTCATTTAGATCACTACAGTTGTTCCTAATTGTGGCATGCATGATTGATAAATATCTGTTAAGACTAAAATAAAAATGACGGTGAATAGTAGAACAGTCTGGAAATGACTTTACCGAGTTTTCAAAACTAGATATCTTGTATCAGTATTTAAATTGTTCCACAATTTTACTGAGGATGGAATAATAGAATCAAGCATGGGTTTTGTTAAAGACGGGGGTTTCTATACCCGAGGTTGGTCTGTTCCAGTCGGAAACGAGCCATTCGGCCTCGGGCCAACAACAGTCCCTCGGGACACTGCAGATGTTATTGCCCGAAAAAAACGTGTATTAACCCTCTAATGACGTCATTTGTTATGACAACCACACACGTTACGTTTTGGCGTAAATATAAAAGACTGAGTGACTACAAAACAACGTCTTCGGTTAATTAAATAGGCTTTTAAAGTGCTTATATGATAAATAGAATTTCATATTCGTGCTAATTACTTATATTAATTTCAATTCATAAGGTCGTTGCCTATAGAAATGTTGGTATAATTCTGTAAGAAGTCCTTCCCTTGTATTGATTTTACCCAATCGCGCGTATGAATACACTAGTCACGGGGTGTTCCAGATAAGGATTTCTAGTACGGCTATTTTTAGTAACTCAGCTTATCTAGCACGACTGAGAAGCGAAAATAATAGAATCAAGCATGGGTTTTGTTAAAGACGGGGGTTTCTATACCCGAGGTTGGTCTGTTCCAGTCGGAAACGAGCTTTAGCGAGTTTCCGATAGGAACAGACCAACCGAGGGTATAGAACCCCCCGGCTTTAACAAATCCCATGCTTGATTATTTTTCTCACTGAAATACGCCCTAAAACCAAGAACATTAACGAATTTTGTGAAGTACTACTTTACATTGCGTAATACGACTTCCATATCTAATAGCAACAGACCGCAGCATAACTTTAGGCGTGACACCAAATTCATGCATAAAACGTGCTGTTGTAGTCCCGCTAGACCATGTATTAACAAGGCGATTCTCGTGCTCACGCGCTGTTGTTGACCGGTTTTAATTATACTTATTACGGGCCTAAGGTAAACAATGGACGCGAATGCTACAGCGTTTTGGCCTAAGCTAGGTGAACGCCGGGGTGTGAGTATTTCCAGGAGCACAGACAATGAACTGTTTTCAGTGATAGACATATTGAATGAAATTCCGTGTAAAAGGTATTTAATACAATCATGAATTGACGTCGAAAAGAAAACAGTGGCCTGGAAACAGCATAAATCGACGAAGTGTCAAAGAAGTGTATAGTTTTGCTGCCGTTGTTTTGCTTGTATTTTGAGGAATTAAATTGATGCAGGAGAGCAGAAAATTGGTTTTATGCAAGAATAGCGTTAACACACGTTTGTTTTCGGGAATGTTGTTGCCCTCGCCCTTCGGGCTCGGGCCAACAACAGTCCCTCGGGACACTGCAGATGTTATTGCCCGAAAAAAACGTGTATTAACCCTCTAATGACGTCATTTGTTATGACAACCACAAACGTTACGTTTTGGCGTAAATATAAATGACTGAGTGACTACAAAACAACGTCTTCGGTTAATTAAATAGGCTTTTAAAGTTTTTATATGATAAAAAGAATTTCATATTCGTGCTAATTACTTATATTAATTTCAATTCATAAGGTTGTTGCCTATAGAAATGTTGGTATAATTCTGTAAGAAGTCCTTCCCTTGTATTGATTTTACCCAATCGCGCGTATGAATACACTAGTCACGGGGTGTTCCAGATAAGGATTTCTAGTACGGCTATTTTTAGTAACTCAGCTTATCTAGCACGACTGAGAAGCGAGAAATATGTATATACTGTTGACACGATCTCAGAATTGTGACTAGTTCCTGTTTCTGGTACACCACTAGAAAGTTTTATTATAGTGATAATACATTTAATCATATATATTATAATTTCACAAACAAACAGAGCAGACTCTAATTAAAAGGTTCCTACAGGAGTATACTCTGTTTGCAAAGGCGTAAAATAGCGTTTATATATGAAGGAAAAGGTAATAAAAAAAGTTGTGCAAAAGCTTTGTAAAGTACCAAAATAATTTTCTTACACAGGTCAAAAATGTACACGGGGTGTGTGTGTGTGGGGGGGGGGGGGCATATACAGGATGTGAAAAATAAACCGTTTATTCTTAAAATTAAGAATAGCTCCGTATACAAACCCTATATTGTGACTATTCTTTAGAATCGTCATCTCGCGAAATGGCCGTTTAAGTATTTGACATACGCTCATGTATATATTTCTAGAATACAATGACAGCAAGCGTGATTTAGACTAGTCGGACATCTCAAATAGATGATTTTAGAAAATTCTAGAGGCATTTCTAGGGGAAAGTTGACAGACTACTTTTTTACCATAATTTAGGTGTGCTGAATCCAATTTTTCAGTTTGCCACCCTCTCCTGCGGATGTAAATGCTTCAAAATAGCCAAAACAAAAATGTGAGAAAGTTTCATTTTTTTCTAACATTTTTTAGCATCTAACTGTAAATGAAATATCTATTTAATAAAGGGTTAACGTGCACCATGATCTACTAAATTATTATCTAAAATGCATATTGCTGCTACAATGTATAACAATGGAGAAGACATTATTATTTCTCGTTTAAATACGCAAACGGAATGTAATAAAATGTGGGAAATAACAGGCGTTTGAAAATGTTGACAATGTATCAAATCTGACTTGCAAACAGTTTGGAGAGTTAATGCCGAGATACTCAAAATTATATCTGGGCACAAACTGTATGCATTGTTTTAGCACAAGGGCATTTATTTTGAAATGAAATTTCTATCTAACTAGCAGCTGAAAAAATACATATTACGTTTATCTGACCACAGAAACACCAGAAATAAAGGCTAATCTATCATTTTAGGTTTTTCGCCATTTTGAGATTCGTCATTGGAGAGAGTGACAGACAACAGACATGGAATCAGCACACTCAAATTATGATAAAAACATGGTTTGTCTACGTTTCCCCAAACTGCCTCTAGGAGTGTGATTTCTCAAAACTCCGACCAGTCTATAAACCTTTACCCTGTTCTATGCTTATTACAAATTTCAATACCTACTGAATATTCATAGACAAAATAGTTAAAATGAAAAATGGAAAGTGGAAAATTGTAGCCGTTTTTATAGTGAAGAATCAGATATTTCAAAATCCACTAGCAAACAAAGCAGACCCTAGTCAGACGGCTCCTGTTGGGGCCATCTGATCTTGGTCTACTCTGTTTGCAAATACAGTAAAACCTCGACTATTCGAATTTTCGTTATAAACGAATTAGACCCTTTTAGGCAGGTGGCTGCTTAATGCATGATGAAAGTCATGCAGAAAGCTCCTAGAGGAGCTTTCTGCATGACTTTCACCATGCATTAAGCTGCCACCTGTCTTAAAGATCGATAATAATACGTATTTTAGTGTTCGGATAATCGAGGTTTTACTGTACGTTAAAACGCGTTTATATGAAGGAAGGGGTTAACGAGTACACTCCTTTCCCTGTTGAATATTGATGCAAGAAATAATGACATTGTGATATCAATTAGATTATTTTTTATAAAGCGTGTGAACATAAGACATTTTAGCTCAAGCAGAAACTCTAGAATCAGATCTATATTATATCATAAGCAAAAATCAGTAGACCCTGATCAAGACGTCTGATCTGAATCTACCGTGTTTGCAAAGGTGTGAAAATGCATTTGATAAATATGAGGGGTAGTTACACAGTAAAATCTAAGATCGGTACAAGCGCACTGAAAGGCAACTTCTGATCAGGGTATGAACTGCTTGACAATCATTTAGAATCAAAACTTAATATGCTTTGTCCACTAGTGTTGCAACAGAGAAAATGGACGACGCATTCCAACGCGACAGCTGATCTGGGTCTACACTTTCGACAATTTCTCAAATCCCCTTAGTCATGCATGAAGCAAACACTTGCTTAACCCTTTCCCTCATATTGACGATTTTTGTCCCATTCCCCCATATTGACGACTTTTGTCCCATTCCCTCATATTGACGACTTTTGACGACTCTGTAAAAGTCACTTTGTGAAACCATTGTGATAAATAGAGCATTTGCTCCTATAGGAGCAAATGCTCTATTTATCACTGGTTCCAAACTACACAATTCTAAACAAAATCCTTTTCTCTAGTTAATGCTCCTTTTCGGTAGATTTATTCAAAGAGGTTGTATCTAAAAATAGTCTATGAGGTAATGGGTTAAGACACACCTCTTTATTCATATAGTTGCCGCTTTAAATAGAGGAATTTATTGTATTCGATGGTCAAATGTGAGGATAACGGGACTACGAGCGTAGTTGCGAAATTTAATCTTTCACCACCGAGGTCGACGGAAAATGACTTGCGGGACTCGATGCAATGGGCGAATATTTGATTACCCTAGCAAAAGTTCGGATCCAGATGAGATGCCGAGTAACTATGTGTCTCATTAGGGCCCAAACTGTTTGACACACCACTAACGGTTAAGAGAAGAAATTGGAGGATAGTCTACTCTGAAACTAAAGTAGACGACATCGTTTTGCAGATGAAAATCATTTGGCGCAACAAGGGTCAACTCATTCTCTCCTAGGCTATTTTAGACCCAACCTTTTTTAATAAATCTACCGAAAAGGAGCATTAACTAGAGAAAAGGAAACTTTTAGAATTATGTTGTTTGAAACCATTGAAATAAATAGCGCATTTGCTCCTATTGGAGCAAATGCTCTATTTATCACAATGGTTTCACCATATGAATTTTATAGAGGCGTAATTTTAATGCGTGACTAGGGGGTAATGTGTTAATTAAATTTATACATTGCACATGGCACATATATGTAAGAGAACAAGAGAATACAGAGATCTGCTGTAACCGAATATCAACAAGGAGAGACAATGATGTCAAATACATAAAACCCTCTTAAGTGACAACTTTAAGAATAAACATAGATATCTTTAAAAGCAGATGGTTGCTTAACCCTTTCAGTGGGAGAAACGAGTCACTAATGTCATTTGCAAACAGCGTAGATCAAAATGAGCCCTCTCATAACGGCTCATATAGGAGCTTTCTGCATTATAGGAGATATCTGCGTTCAATGTATTCCAAGTCGCTTAAGACAGGTTCTATTGTATTTGCAGAAAACTCATGCAGGAGCCTAAGATCCAGAATTGGAACATTTTAGTAGTCACTTTAGAGAGTTTCTACTGTACACGTATATGGACTAAATCACACGAAAGAAACCAATGATTACAGATTGGAGAGCCCTACTGCGTGTGTGAAGCTATATCAGCACGAGGCGAGTAATTTACAAAATTGATTTTCATTCTGATATGAAACTGCCATTGAGGAGCGTGAAGCCAACTAACATAACTCGCAGCCATCCATCTCATGAATAATCCTCTAATCTTAGCACATTGTTAAGAGCCACACGCAAACCGTCGGCCGGAAGTGTTCCCGTATTCTGGCGATGTCGTAAAACTACCTTTTTCTACCTCCGTTATCCGGAAGCAGCGTTTGCATTACGGCAGTCATAAACCATAAAACAAATTCGTTCGTAATATAGTTATATGGGTATTCATTAGTTTTGTTACTGGTAACGACGTGATCGTTTAGCTCATTTCCCCTCTCTCGGCGAGCTAATATGTCATTTGGAATTAAATGTATTGGCGAGAAACGAAATAATTAGTAAGCGATTTTGTGACAGCCTCTGCTCTGGCAACATCCACTTCCCGCCAAATAAATTCAATTAGCGAGAAAATTCGCAGAATGGAGATTGTATAAGTGATCTTCGTTATGTTCAATTAATTTCTTAGTAGTTTTGATTAAATTTAACGCAATTTCGAGCTTGTGATGTGGTGTTTATTGGATTCGGAAACGTCAAAGATTGGCTGTCCTTCGATGTTTACCATTTCAATTTATAATGTTGATTGCAACAATGGATTAAAATAAATCGCCATTAATTTTGCTCTGAATGCGGAATTATTCGATCGCAGTATGCGAGGAATAATCTACACTTGGGTGCAGCATTTAGGATATCCAGAATACGTTATATTACCAGAGTATGTACAGGGCACTGTGTCATCTTGGCAGTACAGGACTGCAATATAAACGATACATGCAACGTGAACTGATGGAAATACCCGTAGTTAAATACATGTTGATTCTCTCCACAGCGACCACTTGATGAATTTTAAAAAGCATGTGTCTGCTTGATGCAAGACTGAGTGGTGCAGAGAGCTCCTATAGGAGCTTTCTGCATAACTTCCGTCAGGCATTAATCCTTATCTGCAATCAGCTTGGATACAGATGAGACACCGAGTAAGTCCGTGTCTCAGCAAGATACAAGTTGTTTGATGCACGGCCAGTAGTGTCGCATAAGCTTAACCCTTTACCCCATAGGCTATTTTAGATACAATCTCTTTGAATAAATCTACCGAAAAGGAGCATTACCTAGAGAAAAGGCAAATTTTAGAATTTTGTAGTTTGAAACCATTGTGATAAATAGAGCATTTGCTCCTGTAGGAGCAAATTCTCTATTTATCACAATGGTTTCACAAAGTGGCTTTTTACAGAGTCGTCAAAAGTCGTCAATATGAGGGAATGGGTTAATATAACCCTTTCTCACATGTAAACGTAGGCCCACATCAGACGGCTCCTATAGAAGTCGTCTGATCAGGGTCTGTTCTGTTTGCTTATTGAATTTGAAACATGTTTCTTTAGTTTCTGAAATAGCTTCATTGCTTCACCTTCTATATTTCATTATAAATAGTGTGTCCATGAATATTCAGTAGGTATTGAAATTTGGAATAAACATAGAACAGGGAAAGGGTTAAGTAGTTATACTCGCACTAGCTCAAAATACAAATTGAGTGACAGTATTTATATGCAGCGGGTTAACCCTTTCCCTGTTCTATATTTATTCCAAATTACAAGACCTACTGAATATTCACGAGCAAAATAGTTATAGTATAAAGTGGAAGGCGGAACATTGTAGCCATTTTAGAAAGTAAAGAAACAGATCTTTCAAATTCCATTAGCAAACAGAGCAGACTCCTATAGGAGCCATCTGATCTGGGTTATCTGTTTGCAAATGCGTGCAAATGCGTTTATGTGAAGGAAAGGGTTAAAGGTTCAGTCGACATCTGCCTTTGAGACCCTAAATTAGGCATTTTAGTGTTCGTTTTAGAGAAATTCTATACAGTAGAACCTGTCTTAAACGGTCATCAAAACGGTCACATATGGGTCTGTATGGCAGGTACATGTAGTAGCTCAATGCAGGTCAAGAGAAATACAGAAAGTTACTATATGAGCTGCATTAAGCAACCACCTGCTATTTAACACTTCTATAATCAATAAATGAATGGCTGCTTAGGACAGGTTCTACTGTAAATATTTTATGTAATGCTACCTCGTGTTCAGTCTGAATAAGATCCAAACTTTCTTAAATCAAAGGTTTTTATCTGTGACAGTTTGAAATAATTCCTACTATTGGTGCATGAGGAGTTTGGTGGTTTCAGTAGTTGTATTAGAAAATCTAGTCCATTGTTTTTGAAAAATCAAAACATAATTTACAGACTGTTTGTTAGAAGACTACCACAATTAGAACACATTGATCATCACGTATTCAGGTGAGCTAAAAGGGACAATTACTCCAGTAGTTGCTGTCGGGTTCAGTAGTTGTGTGTTAGTCCCACGTATGTTTTACAAATCCAAACATAATTTACTGCGTGACAGACAGCGACTTTCAGAGAACTATCACAATCAGAACACACTGAGCATCACGCGTTCAGGTAAGCTTAAAGGGACAATTACTCCAGTAGTTCATGTCGGATCAAAACAAAAATTGCAGTTTCAACAAAATACTGTAGAAGAAACGCTCTAGTCAAATTCTTGCCAACAGAGTATTGACGAGTTTCAGTATACGGCACTGAAACACCAACTGTTGAATATTCATGCAAAAAGTTATGAAATAACGAATACATGTATTTTACTGCATTTATGATTTTATAATGGTACATGGATCGTTCACCTTGGCAGAACCTGTAGAATCGCATCTATACAATTCCATAAGCAAACAGAACAGACTCTGATCGAAGTCGTCTGATCTAGGTATATTGTTTGCAAAGGCATGAAAAGGCAAATCACCAAAGTCTGGTGCAATGCTTGGTCTTTTGCAGAGCCTCAAGATACTATGGAACAACTGAATATAACTTTCCACTATAAAATATATAAAAAAGTTCAATTGTTTGTGTTATCTTTTATTGTATTTCCTTCTGTAGCCATAAAAAATATTAACATATATATGAGTCAATATATAAGAAAATGTTTCTTGTAGCGAACACAAAATATCACGCTATGTGGACCAAGATCATCCACCATGACAGACACACCAGGTCCAAAGATTATAAAGCTCGAGTCTGACACCATTCTCAAGCATCTGATTTGACAGATTCTGAGCTGACCAATCAGATACTTGAGAATGATCTCAGACTCAGACTCACAAGTTCTATAACCTTTGACCCAGTTCGAACCTTATCTACTATAATATACAGTAAACCGTATTTTAGCCCTAACCCCACTGTGAATAAATAATGTCTGCTCAAATTTGGATCAAAGCATTTTTGGGCACCTCCGATTCCATCAAGCTTTTGAGAAACTATTGACAGATTGTGAATGTCAAACAGGTTGTATCCTGATGAGAAACCAAGTTACTCGGCGTCTCATCTGGATCCAAGCTGTATGAAAATGCCAGCGAGGTCATGCTTAGTAGGCAAAAAGGTTAAGGGACCATTCTAAAGAAGTCTAAATTTGTGCTACAGTTAATCTCTCTAAACCGGACATTAAAGTTGATATAAATATTGGTCTTGAGGACAGGTGGCACCATAATGCAGGGTGAAGAATATGCAGAAAGCTTTCTGCATGACTTTCACCCTGCATTAAGCAGCCACCTGTCTAAAAGTATCTAAATTATTCTCTACTAGAAATCTGGTTTATAGAGGTTTTATTGTACAAGTATATGACAGTTGACATTTTAATGCAGAACGATGCAATGCTCCAAAAGCAGCTTTTCGCTTTACTATTTTCCAGCATTAAGTCGCCGTCTATATTTTTACGGCTCCTATGTTCAATGAGCATGAGGTTTCTTAACACTTTCCTCCATAGGCTATTTTTAGATCCAACCTCTTTCAGTGAATCTACCGAAAAGGAGCATTAACTAGAGAAAAGGAAAATTTGTGAATTTTGTACTTTGAAACCATTGTGATAAATAGAGCATTTGCTCCTATAGGAGCAAATGCTCTATTTATCACAATGGTTTCAAAAAGTAACTATTACAAAGGCGTAGAAAGGCGTATTTATGGAGGAAAGGGTTAAAACAGGTTTCAATGTAATCAATATTTAGTTCAGTGTATACTTTGATTGGATGCCATCTCTAGCATGGTGGTTGGTCTGGGTCTACACTGTTTGAAGTTGCAATGAAATATTTTTCTTATCTTTTGACTCATACAAAATCACAAGTTATAACATCACTATTGGTGTTACATAAAAAATGATCTATCCCGTATTTCGCCCTTTGAATGCTGAATGTTTAAAGTGGAATGGTTCGCCAATGTTGAACGATATAGTCCATTCAGTATGATGGACATAAATCTGCTGGAGGACTTTGAATGACAAACTGTGCAGATCCTGATCAGAGGGCTCCTCTAGAAGCCCTCTGATCTGGGTCTACACTGTTTGCATATGCCAATACACTCTTTTCTCGCATTCAACGGATTAACAATTTATATTCTTCGAGGAAACTGGTAACATACACCAATTAAGTCAAAACCCCTTTTAAATGTGGAAAAAAATGACTTGTCTTTTGCAAACAGTAAACACCAAGATCAGAGCACTCTGATCAGGGTATTCACTGTATGTCATAAAAGAACTTCTCACAATTTATACCATTTCACACTTAATGGACCATATCATTAAGCAATGACGGACCATTTCACTTTGAAACTACAGCATTCAAAGAGAGAACCCTTATCCCTCTATCCACGAGTTGACTACCATTTGCAAACAGCTTGGATTCAGATGAGACACCAAGCAACGCGAAGTCCCACCAGGATTCAAGCAATAGTTTCTCAAAAGCTTGGTCACATCGTAGGCAGTCAAACTTGCATCAGATCCAAGTTGGAGCAGACATTTTTAACTCTTTGCACTTTAAGTAATTTTTCGTCTGCAACAATTGTCGTCTGCTTCAATTCTTGAATTAATTTTTCTCTAATTTCTTTGCAAAAATATTATCAAGATGACAAACAGTTTGGATCCTGATGAGACGCCGCATTATGCGGCGTCTCATCTGGATCCAAACTGTTCGCATAGGTAATCACAGTTTTGCCGCTAGCGTGCAAAGAGTTAAACAGTGGGTAAGGGTTAAATTGTAACATGGTATGTGTGAACGTTCAACTTTGTATAAATATCAACCTTGCAGACAGTTGGCAGCTTAATGCAGGGTGAAAGTCAGGCAGAAAGGTCCTATAGAAGCTTTCTGTCTGACTTTCACTCTGCATTAAGTAGCCAACTGCCTAGAAATATCCAAATTCTTCTCTACTAGAATTCTGGTTTAGAGGTGTTTTACTGTAGATCTTTGCATACACTTGTTGGTTGTTTGATTTGGGATTACTGTCAATTCAAAAGAATTTCAGTTAGTTCCTGATGTCAAGCTCATTACAGATGGAGGAAGACCACCGACAGTCCTCTGTACATGAAACAACTAGCATTGTTTCAGGCACTGAAGAACCACCAGCCTACCCTCACAGATCTGTTGGAAGGCTTCCTCATATGCAAAAACCCTAAAAGCGTGTCTGGGATTCCAACCCTCAATGGTTAGGAGCTAAGTGATTCAAATCAATGATTATACCCGCTTGGCAACGGAGGACTGTGCAGACAGTTTGGATCAAAAGTAGATCTGTTTGACATTCTAATAATGCTATAATTGTTTTGAAAAATTCTACTTTGAAACACAAAGTCAGACTTATAAACCACATACATGTACTTCAAAATTTAAATATAATTTTAAATAATTTTGACTTTCATCAACCCCAGTGAACTTATTCATCAACTTATTAACAGCATTATGAACAAGGGACTCTTAACCCATTCCCTCATATTGACGACTTTTGACGACTCTGTAAAAGTCACTATGTGGAACTATTGTGATAAATAGAGCATTTGCTCCTATAGGAGCAAATGCTCTATTTATCACAATGGTTTCAAATTGCAAAATTCTAAAAAAAATACTTTTCTCTAATTAATGCTCATTTTCGGTAGATTTATTCAAAGAAGCTGTATCTAAAAATAGCCTATGAGGTAATGGGTTAACCGTGGCATAAGCTGCGGAATAAAATCTTTATCATTTCATAATCAAACAGACCCTGATAAGACAGCTCCTACTGATTTGTGTCTACTCAGTTTGCAATGGTTTGAAAAAGTGTTTATATGAGGGGAAGGGTTAAATCAGGGCTAAACCATTTAAAAATGAACTGCAAGCATGATGCTATGCAAGTTTTCGTCCACCACTCATAACTTTGTCTTTCTTGCTACATGAAAACATAAGCACATTTGAACCTACAATTTGAGTGACAAACATTTTGGATCTTGATCATATGCCAAAATATTCAACATCTCATCTGGATCCCAACTGTTTGCAAGCATTCTAACGAAACAACCCACTACATCCGCAAGTAATTTCAAGAGACATGGACCACCTAGTATACATTTGAGGTTTCCAGAATTTCACAATTTTCCACGTCTTTGAATTTCAAGTCTAGGAGAAAGAAGGGGATTTACAAGACATGTCCATTACATAAATATGTGTATGTCAAATAAACTACATCTAGAATATTGTGCACTCTAATGCTGACTAAATGACTGCCTTTGAAAGAATCCATAGAGACATCAACTAATTTGGTGTCTCATCAAAATCAAAACTACATGACACACTGGGTGTACAGTAAAACCTCTCTATAACAGACACTAAATTACAGTAAAACCTCTGTATAACGGACAAAGAATTACATCAAGTATTTTGTGTTAAAGGCAGGTGGTTGCTTAACCCTTTCCCTGTTCAATGTTTATTACAATTTTCAATACCTACTGAATATTCATGGACAAAATAGTTATAGGAAGGTGGGACATCATAGCCATTTTAGAAAGTAAAGGAACATATCTTTAAAATTCCATTAGCAAACAGAGCAGACCCTGATCAGATGGCTCCTATACCATCTGATCTGGGTCTATTCTGTTTGCAAATGCTTGAAAACACGTTTATATGAGGGAAAGGGTTAAAGCAAGGTAAAAGTAAAACAGAACGCTCCTATAGGAGCGTTCTGTTTTACTTTCACCTTGCTGTAAGCAGCCACCTGCCCTAAATACCAACTAATTAACACAATTTAGTGGGCATTATAGAGAGGTTTTACTGTATTTTGATCCTCAAGAATTAAGGCAGACATCTTGACAGCATGTTGTTCAGCACGCTAACTGTTAGGCAATAAATAAATGAAACACATGACAGAAAGACCAGCTTTCCATAAGAATAAAAGCATTCCGCATTGCATAAGCTGACTATTCTAGACATAGCCCTATCCATGCTATGGGTGAATTCATAATTACCTGTGCAAACAGTTTAGATCTAGATTAGATAATGAATAACTCATCTCATCTGGATTCAAACTGTTACATTCACACTGACTTTTGAGAAATAACATAAACTTTGATAATTGTAACAAGAGGACAATATTTGAGACAATTACCTGGTACGCAAAATCATTAAATGCTAAAATGCATCTTAACCTTTCCTCCATGAACATTCATGTAAGAAATAATAACATCACAAACATTAATTGGATGAATTTGTTATGATACACATGGAAACATGATATCACAATGGTTTCAAACTACAAAATTCTAAAATTTTCCTTTTCTCTAGTTAATGCTCCTTTTTGGTAGATTTATTCAAAGAGGTTGTATCTAAATATAGCCTATGAGGTAATGGGTTAAACAACAAACAGGTTTTAACTTTTTGAATGTTGGTAACAAATGTACTGGTATTTGCAAACAGTGTAGAACTAAATCAGAGGGTTTCTAAAGGAGTCCTCTGTTTAGGGTCTGCACTGTTTGTCATTCACCATCCTCTTGCAAATTACACCCTTTCATATGAAATGGACCCTATCATTTAACCCTTTCCCTCATAGAACTACTTTTTCATGCCTTTGCAAACAGAATAGATCCAGATCAGACGACTCCTGTAGGAGCCAGCTCATTAGGATCTGCTCTGTCAGCTAATGGAATAATATAGATCTGATTCTATAGTTTCTGCCACAGTAAATCGCTTGTTAAGAAAGCTGTTACAAAATGCAACTAGTTAATATACCTACGGTCATTATTTCCTAAATAAATATTCAACAAAGAAAAGGTAAACCAATTCAGTCTTAACCTTTTACTCCATAAATACGCCATTCTACACCTTTGCAAACTGAGAAGACTCAGATCAAACGGCTCCTGTAGGAGCCGTTTGATCAAGGTCTACTCTTTTTGCATATCATATAATATAGCTGTGATTCTACAGTTTCTGCCATGGTAAAAAACAATGATGTGTCCTGTACTATTGCAATCTAATCAGTATTCATGATGTCATTATTTTAAACATGAATATTCATGGAGTAAAGGGTTAAAGGGTAAATATACAGTGTTTATTCTAGAGAAGTTTTAATGTACAGTTTTATTATTACTACTAAACATTCTAATGACTATTTTAATATAAGGAAGTTAGAATATGTGTTCAGGAGCCATTTGATCTGGGTATACACTGTTAGCAAAGGTCTTGTATGCTCAGTTCCCACACTTTAAGGGTTAAAATTAAGACTAATTCTGGGTCTTTAACCCATTCCCTAATATTGACGACTTTTGACGGCTCTGTTAAAGTCACTTTGTGAAACCATTGTGATAAATAGAGCATTTGCTCCTATAGGAGCAAATGCGCTATTTATCACAATGGTTTCAAACTACAAAATTCTAAAATTGTCCTTTTCTCTAGTTAATGCTCCTTTTCGGTAAATTTATTCTAAAAAAGCCTATGAGGGAATGGGTTAAAGCAGGTAGTAGCTTAATGCTGGACTAAAGTGTGTGTGCAACCTGTGTTTTTCCCCCTGCATTAAGCAACCACCTGTTTTTTAAGATTCCTGTGTTCAATCAGTAAGTGGTTTCTTAATTCTTTACCTAGAGATGCCTTTGTGCAAACAGAGGAGACCCGAATCTGATGGCTCCTGTTAGAGCTGTCTGATCAAGGTCAGCTCTGTGTGCATATGGAATTATATAATATAGTTATGAATCTACAATTCCTGATACAGCCAAAAAATCCAGTGATTTTAACACCAATATAAAACTCTAGATAATTAGTACTAATCTATTCATTATGCCTTTAAATACATAAATATTCATGAGGTAAATGATGAAAAAAGTTTTACTGTAATTCTGCAGCTGCAGATAACTTACAAACCATGCAGACACTCATCAGAAACTTTCTGCACTACAGTTAAACCTGTCTAGAGCAATCATCCAAAATAAGTCCAATTCTGGAGATTTAAAACCTTAACCCTTCGCTTGCTATTCACGTCAATATACCTACCTGTAAATAGTGAAGACCCAGATGAGACAGCTCCTGCAGGAGCTGTCTCATCAGGGTCTGCACTATTTACATTTACAAGTTGATTGGGCAACCAGTGCACTCCACGGCGGTGATTGCACAGCGAAATACTTGTACACAGTGAAGATATATGTAATTATACAACAGGGCATGGGTAAAGAAGGAGAAATGTATTTTAAAATTCAGCAAGCGAAGGGTTAGCAATGCTGAATTTTCAAATTGACTATTCCAAAATTCAAACAGGTCAAACTTATGGTGAATATTTAGGGATTTTTTTCTGGTGAATATTTAGGGATTTTTTTCTAAAGAAAATGTAACATGACAAACAACAATGCAGACCCTGATGAGAGGGCTCCTCTAGGAGCCCTCTCATCTGGGTCTTCACTGTTTGCAAAGGACATTAGTGAGCCGTGTCCCACACTGTAAGGGTTAAGACAAGAACTAGATGAATGCAGGATTAAAGATATGCAAAAAAGCCCCTCTAGGTTTTCTTCATTGCTTTTGTCCTGCATTAAGCAACCATCTGTTCTTGTAGATTCCATGTTTATGAAGTGGATGCTATTGGCATGATCCATTGTACTTTCAGTAGCACAAAATTTCTTTTGAGTGGTTGCTGGAGAGAGGAATTGCAACAAATTCAATGTAACAAATCAAATTAAATCTACAAAAGAATGGAAAAAGTTTATAAAAAAGATTATTCTACTGTATGTACCATTTAAATGAAATCTATATAATTTCCTGGAATTGGTATTACATTGTGCATATCAAATAAGATGGTGCCACTTTATATCTACATATTTGCATTTTGTATCATTTGTTACATCTAATACATGTGATAAAGCAGTTTAAATTTAAAACCTTTTGTGTCTCTCTTTATAAGTGGACTTTCTCTAAAATGTACATAGCACCAATCTAAGCTGTATTTGATGGGGTGAATCTGCAAGCAATGTTTACAAAAGCTAAGCAACCATTTGAACACGGACTACACTGCTTGCATACAGTGAGTTTAGTGAAGAGCTGTGTAATAACATTATGTAACATTTATAAGCATTTTCAAAAATGGCTATCTTCTGAAAATTGTACGTTGAATTTTCCTTCATTTATATTGAAAAATGTGATCAGCGTCATACATAATGGATCCCACTGAGACACGAAATTACAGTAAAATCTCGATTATTCGAACACTAAAATACGTATCATTATCGATATTTACGGCAGGCGGCAGCTTAATGCATGGTGAAAGTCATGCAGAAAGCTCCTCTGGGAGCTTTCTGCATGGCTTTCACCATGCATTAAGCAGCCACCTGCCTAAAAGGTTCTAAATTCTTCTAAACAAAAAATTCGAATAATCGAGATTTTACTGTACTTGTCTTATCTGCGCCCAAATTGTTTCCAACGGTAGATATCCCTTTACATCTTAACCCTTTCCCTGTTCTGTGTATATTCCAAATTTCAATACCAACTGATTATTCATGGACAAAATAGTTATAATGAAATACGGAAGGTGGAACATTGTAGCCATTTTAGAAACTAAAGAAACAGATCCATCAAATTCCATTAGCGAACAGAGCAGACCCCAAAGCTCCATATAAGATGCATAAATTCATATATTTTCAACAAGAGCTCCTTTATTTCTCCACCAAACCCTATACTGTAACCACTATTTGGAATCGTCTCTTTGAGACGACCGTAAAGAGTGGTCACAGAATCGTCTCTTCTAGAAGATTCTAAAGAGTGGTCACAGTATAGAGTTTGGTGGAGAAATAATGATTTTAGTATTTGGGTATGCACCCTTATCTAAAGCTCTGAGACTCTGGTCAGATGGCTCCTATAGGAGCCATTTGATCTGGGTCTTCTGTTTGCAAATGCATGAAAAAACGTTAATATGCCTTTAATGCCTTTGAATACATAGGAGCCATCTCATCAGGGTCTGCTAAATTTGTTTATATAGATCTGATTCTACAGTTTCGTATGGCAAGTCTATTTTCTTCAATGAAATTTTAAATTCAACATATACATATACTTACACATATATGAGTATATTTAGATCTTGAAATAAAAACTCAGGTTACAGGTCCTGTGATACTCATTATACAGCTCATATGAAAGCAAAAATAATTAATTCTTAACAGCATATTATGGTGATTTTTTAAATATATTCACAAACAGCTTGAATCTAAATAAGTTGTTCCTCTTTGAAACGAGAGCTGTCCGCAGACAGCGCGCTCCACTTTCTTTAGTGCTGGATAGTGTAGTGGAAGTCTAAGTCAGAAAGGGGAGATAACTATAGCAAATTAATTTTAGGGTTATCTGCCCTTGTAAAATAGGTCCCCCTTGTAATAGTTTACATGTATACCAAAGTTGAACCAAATATCTTGGACAGTTTCTGAGACATGGACCTGAACATAAAACTTAACCAACAATGAAAATTCTAAGTCGAAAAAGGGGCATAACTATGGCAAAATTACTTTTAGGGTTACCTACCCTTGTGAAATGGGTTCCCCTTGTGATATTAAACATACATACCAAATATGATCCAAATATCTTTGATGGTTTCTGAGAAAAGGACCTTAACAAAAAGGTTAACGAACGCCGACACCGACGCCGACGAGAGGGTCATGACAATAGCTCCACTTTTTGAAAAAGTGGAGCTAAAAATAACAACAAATTAGGTAAAATCTAGCAAAATGTTGATAAATAATGAGCTTAAACCATAATGCTGCTTTCCTCTATATTTTCTTTCATTGGACAATATAATTAACCCTTTCACCACTTAGTAAATTTAGTCTGCTAAAATTGTCACCTACTGCAGTTAGTAACTCTTATCCAACTAACCACGACCTGACTCACACTTGCAAACAGTTTGGATCCAGATGATTACCTCATAGGCTATTTTAGATCCTACCTCTTTGAATAAATCTACCGAAAAGGAGCATTTACTAGAGAAAAGGGAAATTTTGGAATTTTGTAGTTTAGAAACCATTGTGATAAATAGAGCATTTGCTCCTATGGAGCAAAAGCTATATTTATCACAATGGTTTCAAAAAGTGACTTTTACAGAGGCGTAGAAAGGCGTATTTATGGAGGACAGGGTTAAATGAATATTCATGGAGTATAGGGTAAGGAGACATTTTATCACAGGTAAGGGTTAATGTCCACTGTTCTAAACTGTCTACAAATGTCATCAAAACTTGGTATACAGTGTTGAAAGGGTTAATTAAACATGAAATCATAGTATACAAGTAACAAGTACACTGCAAGGGCCTGTTTTATGAAAGATCGTGAGACAGATATTATAATCAGTTTGATCGATGCATGTTAGAAACTATTATCATTTCTGTCGTACGAAGTAATCCTAAATTGTTGCATTCTAAAATGTGTGATACTATCTTCTATGTGAAGAGTAATAACTGTCATAAATTAGGATTCGCGATAAGTTTGGTCATAAGATCTTTCATAAAACGGGACCCAGGTTAAACAAATTATACAAAAGCTAAAAAGGCAACACTAATATATAAATAAATTATCTATTCTCAAAAATATACAACGTACAGAAAATTAACATGTATATATTTACATTAAACTTAATAAAATGCCACAGATAAATGACTAAGTTGCTGGAAAATACAACAGAAACATTTGCAAGCTGTATACACATTGATCAGCTGCAGAGTTGGGAACTCTTTGATAACACATCCACAGTTACCATTTTATCCACTACTACCATGTAACCATTCATTATATAAATGCACCTTTCTACGCCTTTGCAAACAGAGTAGACCCAGATTAGATGTTTCCAACAGGACCTGTCAGATCAGGGTCTGATCTGTTTGCTTATGAAATACATATATAGATAAGATTCTACAGTTTCTGCCATGGCTAAAAACTCCTGTGTCCATGTGCCATTAAAAAAATTAAACTAATTAATACTCATGACATCATTATTTTTCATATGACTATTAATGGAGTGAATGGACCATTGCAGAAACTGTAGCAAACAGAGCAGACCCTGATCAGACATCTCCACCTGCCGCAGCAATCTGATCTGGATCTATTCTGGTGCAAAGGCACCAAAAGGTGTCTATCAGGTACAGGGTTAAGTTTCCATTGAGCCCTATTTTCCATACCCATATCACATGATCAATCTGATAACACTGGTATTGATACAAATTGAAAACTTAACCACTACCTGCAGTAAAAGCAGAATGTGAGACAGCTTCAATGATGGCACTTAATGCTTTTAACCCGTTACCTCATAGCCTATTTTTAGATACAACCTCTTTGAATAAATCTACTGAAAAGGAGCATTAACAAGAGAAAAGGTTTATTTTAAAATTTTGTGGTTTGAAACCATTATGATAAATAGAGCATTTGCTCCTATAGGAGCAAATGCTCCATTTATCACAATGGTTTCACAAAGTGATTTTTACAGAGTCGCCAATATGAGGGAACAGGTTAATGCTGAATTTTCTTAGTGGCATGATCCAACAGTGTTTAACAAATACATGTACAGTCCATTCAGCTTGAAGGGATTAATTTTGATAAAGTATTTTCAATGACAAACAGTACAGACCCTGATCAGAGAGCTCCTATAGGAATCATCTGAGCTGGGTCTACACTATTTTCAAATGACAGAACACACGTTTTCTGCATTCTAAGGGGGAAATTACATCACTACACACTTCTACAAGTCTGGCATCTCCCTTCTAATCTTTTTCAAACAGTTTGCTTGTTTTCTTAAGTTATACAAAATATCTTTCAATTACATCTCTCTTTTTTTCCTTTTTCTTTTTTCTTGGAAAAAAGTCACTGAAGCTTAAAAAACATTTTCCTTTATTATAAGGCATTTTACTTGCCATAAAAACTGTCCTAAATAAAAGAATAGCCATAACTGTTTATATTTTTTTCTACATACTCTTAATTCATATTTTCTGTTGAAAACTAATTCAGGAAAACTAATTTGTATCATTTTAACTACATAGTTTCATCTGAACACATTTAATTCATAATCCAACCTTTTAATGCCTTTGCAGACAGAGCAGATCCAGATCATACATCCTCCGTAGGAGCTGTCTGATCAGGGTCTGCTCTGTTTGCTTATATGTTGTCATGGATATTTATTTGTCAATTTTTTACAATGGTACAAAAAACGATATGTGTGGTATTTGTAGAAACTATGTAGTAAGGTTTATTGTAATTTCATAAGCAAACAGAGCAGACCCTGATCAGGTGGCTCCTACTGGAGCCATCTGATCTAGGTCTACTCGTTTGCAAAGGCATGAAAAAGCATCTATATAAATGGACTCTACTGTTAAACACTGATGAGACATTCCACTTGGAATATTAAACATTCAGAGATCAGTGTTTTAAGTTCTACAAATCCATGATAACAACCTGACAATGTGCCCAAGGGTTATTTCCCTTCCTTATGCACATACCGGTACTCTACTAAAGGAAAAACATAACATTTTCAGGAATTCCTTTTGTATTGAAAAAACACCAACAGAAAAACAAACCAATGTTACTCTACAATATTGAATAATGATCTACAGAGAGTAAATAATAATAGTGGCAAAAGCATTGTCTATAGAATGGAATCTGTACTTAATGTAATCTGATCTGGATCTAAACCATTAGAGATTAGTAAAATATATTAATGAAATTTCTAAAAAAAAGATTTGGATAGAATATAAACAGCATTACCCTTTATATAATAAATTATTCATGCAACCTCCATTATAAATATTAATTTATTTATATCTTGTAGTAAAAAGAGTTTTAGTATTTAACCCATTACCTCATAGGCTTTTATACGCAGCCTCTTTGAAAAAATCCACCGAAAGGGAGCATCTACTAAAAACAACAGTACAATTGTGTAGTTTTGAAACCATTGTGATAGGAAGAGCATTTGTTCCTATGGGGCAAATGTTCCATTTATCCCAGTGATTTGAAAAATTGACTTTCACAGAGGCATCAATATGAGTGAATGGGTTAAATGACCACAACTCTGATTCCAGGTATGAAAGAGTATTGAATCTTAACCATTTACCACACAGACCTTTTGATGCCTTAACAAACAGAGTAGACCAGATCAGATGGCTCATGTAAGAAACATCAGATCAGGGTCAGATTTTTTAGATCTAATTCTACAGTTTCTGCCAAAGTGAAAAACTCATTTATTCATATACCATATTAAAAATTTAGCTAATAATTATTCATGACGTCATTTTTTACATGAATATTCATTAGATAAAGGGTTAATCTAAATAATGCTATTGCCATTATTAACAAGTACTGTTAACAAATGTGTCATATGATGGGGTTACACTTTTGCAAAATTAATCTACAGCACTAAAACAATATATGGATCGTGGCTATTTTTCTATGAAAAAAAGAAAAGAAAACAGGGATTACTTGGCATGATTTGTAAAGCTATAAACTTACAGACCTACTTCTACATGTATAAAGAAACTATGCCAAAGCTGATTAATCTGAATTCTGGTGAGATGCCAAGTTACTCAGCATCTCATGCGGATCTAAGCTCCTTCTATCCCTTTTCCCCATGCAAACACCTTTTCACACCTTTGCAAGCAGTCACTGGCTGCAGAGTAAGGGTCTAATATGTTTGCTTATGAAATTATAGTACAGTAGAACCCCTCTAATGCAACCACTTAATGAATAAACATGGCTGTCTTTATATTAGCAGGTGGTTGCTTAATGCAGGACAAAAGTTATGCAGAAGCTTTCTGCATAATTTTTGTCCTTTATTAAGCTACCACCTGCCTCTACCACCCAAAAGTATGCCTCTTTTAGGTGGTTGCATCAGAGGGGTTTTACTGTAGATCAATACCAAATGATCATGTGTACAATGCCATTATAAAAATTCATGTAATACATATTCATGATGTCATTATTTCTTACATGAATATTCATCGGGAAAAGGGTTAATCCTTTACTCAATGGATATTTATGTAAGAATAATGACATCATGAATATTGATTAGATTATGTTTTAAAATGGCGAATGAATATTGGAAATTTTGGCTATGACAGAAATGGCAGATCCTATAGGAGCTGTCTGATCTAGTTCTACTCTGTCTGCAAAAGCATAGAAAGACATATTTATGGAGTAAAGGGTTAAAAGTGTAGTAAAACTTGTCACCTGCCTAATAAGTTTTCAATTCTACTTCAATTGAAAGTTGTGATAAGTTTTACTATAAACACAAACTCTGAAATTGCATGCTGAATAATAAATAACAAAGTAAACAAAACAATTGATAAAGAAATCATTCTTAAACAACCAAATACAGATTCTATTTATGTATCACTTGGTTACATAAAACTATTCTGTTTGTAAGAATGTTACATCGTTGGGAGTCTGCGTATCCTGAGGAATTAACACCGCTTTTGATTTCACTTGAACCACATAATGGAAAAAAAGTACACTAATGGACCTCAATGCATTTCACCCTTTCCCTTATAAATATTCATGTGAGAAATACTGAATATATAAATACTAATTACATATGTAGCTGAGTTTTAAAAATGGCATTATGAAAAAGGGAATGTTTGAACATGGCACAAGCTGTAGAATTTGATCTTTACTATTTCATGAGCAAACAGAGAAGACTCTCATAAGATGGCTCCTAGAGAAGCTGTCTGATTTGGGTCTAGTCTCTTTGCAAAGACATCAAAAGGTATCTCTATGAAAAAAATGAGCAGAGCCTGCTTTACTAACCTCGTCTATAACATGGGTCTTTATTGTTTTCAGTGGTTATGGACAACTCTTTCTCAGGGATTTAACCCATTCCCTCATATTGACACCTTTTGACGCCTCTGTAAAATCTACTTTTTGAAACCATTGTGATAAATAGAGCATTTGCTCCTATGGAGCAAATGCTCTATTTATCACAATGGTTTCAGAACTATAAAATTCTAAAAATTTGCTTTTCTCTAGTTCATGCTCCTTTTCAGTAGATTTATTCAAAGAGGTTAGGTCTAAAAATAGCCTATGAGGTTATGTGTTAAATTAGATGCATTCTGATCTATCAAAATCTCTTATTTCGCAGCCAAATCTTATCTTGTTGCAACTCATCATGAGTAAAATCGCCACTCTGAGGAGATTCTAATGAATTGCAGCACAATAGGGTTTGGCAGAGAAATATATAAAAAAAATTCTAATTATACTTTTCTACTTATGCTTTTCTACATTGACAAATCATGCAGGTGATAGGTTTAGGTACTTCATATAACTTAGGTACAGTAAAACTCCTCTAAACAGGAATTCTCGTTAAGAAGAATTTAGATACTCTTAGGCAGATGGCTGCTTAATGCAGGGTGAAATTCATGCAGGATGCTCCTAGCTTTCTGCATACCTTTCACCCAGCATTAAGCTGCCACCTGTCTCCAAGACTGTTATTTATAACGTCCGGTTTAGAGGGGTTATACTGTACTTAATTTAACTCTACACTGTTTGTATGGTCCAACATGGTGCACTTTTTTCCCAGTTGTGGATAATTTGATTCTGAACCATTCAAGGCCACTTTAAACTCGTTTGCTGCCATATGAATCTGTGATAACCTTTGCAAAATATTAGGATCCAGATGAAAAGCTGAGTAGCTCAGCACCTCATGATCAGGATCCAAACTGCTTGATAGTATGATCATGTTTTCAAAATAAAATTAAAGAAAACTGCACTGAAAAAACTCTGCACTGAAGCAGACGACAATCTTAGCAGATAAATTTATTTTGCAGCAAAATGGTTAAGTGTACTTGGAATCTTTGGAAGATGAGAAGTGATAGTACCAATATCTTATTCTCATAACAAAGTCATGTAGGTACTGTCGATAGTCTGCACAGTCTGCGGACCTGTGAACGTTGCAGTATATGTATATGCCCAACAGCAGCATGATAAAACACAGACTGAAGAATAACAGCAGCAACACAACCCTGGCAAACTTCTCCTCTGAAAATTAAACAAAACACATTTTTACCTTTTATTCCATAAATATTCATATAAAAAATAGAGGTTTCTGTCACCAAAACATATGTCTCCCCACCCCTCGCACCCACACATACACACTGCGACATATTGTCACATTTCTGTACATGAGAACTTGACTGAACAAGATGTGTGACAGACAGACAGACAATCAACTCTAACAAAAAACAATATGTAAATGGAAATAACTTAAAATGTTGCTACCATAGTAATGGACTTGATGAATGATACTTCCCCTCATCATGCGCTTTCCACACCACATTTTTTCAAGAAAAAATTAGAACAACCTATAACTCCAAAAATATTGATACCAAAGTTATGGCCCTTGTGCATGACACTTCCATTTATCATGCTCTTTCCATAAATAAAATGTCATTCCAATAGCATCAGTAGAACAGGAGTTATTGATCAGACAAAAACACAAACAAAGGGCAATGACTAAAAAATTATTGAAGTCAGAGTTATGGCCCTTGTACATGACAATTTCTCTCATCATGCTCTTTCCATGTATGAAGTTTCAATCCAATGGCATGAGCCACGTTGGAGTTATCGTCCAAACTAAAAAGTGTGAAACAATTTGTGTTCTTCCCATGTATGAAGTTTCAATCCAATGGCATGAGCCGTGTAGGAGTTATCATCCGGACAAAAAAGTGTGAAAAATATGTACATGGGGCAATAACTCCAGTACTAGTGAAGCCAGAGTTATGGACCTACCCAGATTTAGTTATGCTCTTTCCATATATGAAGTTTCAACCAACTGGCATCAGGCATATAGAAGTTATCGTCCGGACAAGAAAGTGTGATGGACAGATGGACAGACTGACAACTCTCACAAAAACAATGTCTCCCCCATACAAATATGGGGGGGGGAAGACATAATAACAACATAAAAATATTGATTGAATGAATTTCTATTATACATATAAACACGAGAAGTTTTGGCAATGTCAGAAACTGCAGAATCAGATCTATATTATTCAATAAGTAAACAGAGCAGACCTTGATCAGATGGCTTCTACAGGACACATCTGATCGGAGTCTACTGTGTTTGCAAAGATGTGAAATGGTGTCTCAGTCTGGTAAAGGGTTCAAAAAAAGGTTCAAGTATCACAGTCTTACCTCTTTCCATGGCTTCTTGAGAGGGAACCTGAGACTCATCAAATCGCACTTTTTTCTCTTTCTCAGTCGTCTCTCCTATCGTATAAAAGAAACAAGTTGACCCTTTCCCTCATATTTAAACGTGTTTTCATGCATTTGCAAACAGAGTTTTCTAATAGAATTTCTTTACTTTCTTAAATCGCTACTATGTTCCGCCTTCTACATTTCATTATAACTATTTTGTCAATGAACATTCAGTAGGTATTGAAAGGAATAAACATAGAACAGGGAAAGGGTTAACCTTTGCATGACAACAACAACTATGACTACAATGGCTCCATAGTAACGGCATGAATAAACATTCTCTGAAAACACACAGATTAACCCTTTCCTCCATGAATATTCATGTAAAAAATAATGATATCATGAATAATTATTAAGTAGATTCATACATGTATCTTAAAATAGCATATGAACACTGGAATTTTTGGGCCATGGCAGAAACTATATAAATATATCTATATTATTCCATAAGCAAACAGAGCAAACCCTGATCACATGGCTCCTATCTACTCTGATGCATAGACTTCACTGCTAACTGGCTAAACTTTCAAAGCAGCTAACTACAACTTATAGGGTAGACTTATTTTCTTCCAAACAAACTAAAATACACAAAGCATCATTTACATAAACTTTATCTAAGGTACAAACCTTTTCTTTTTCTAAGTATGGATGTTGGCTCAGTAGAGGAGCTCAGGTTGGCCCCCCCTGTCATGTCTGGTTCCCCAGCAGCCTCAAACTTAGACATGGATTCTAAAAGCATAAACATGACAGTAGTTTGTATACCCATTCAAAAATAAGACATGCATGCTTCAATGTAACAAGGAGTAATGAAATATAGCATAGACACAATCATGTGTCACGGAAGGGGACTGAAAACTGTTCTGCTCCCTTTGGAGCTTTCTGCATGTCATTTGCCCTGAACTAATCTGTTTCTGTCTTAAAAACCAGCGTAAGCTGCATTTATACTAATTTGAAGGTCTGGTTTGGAGAGGTTTTACTTTAGATGTGTAACTTATGTTTACATGTTTTTATCTATATGCCATGTTTTCTCGTAGGTTTTTTTTCTTTTGTTAAGAGTGAAGTTTTCAGATATATCTAAAGCCAAATTAGAGGAGAAACTACTGGACGGTCTACATACGTGCGTACTGAGCTTTGCCCACCTCTGCATACACTGTGGCAAAGTAATCAAGACTCTGCTGAACCAGTGGATGGTCATCACCAAAAACCTGTTGTCTTAGCTTGGTTGCCTGGCAAAATATTCATGACCATGTATCACATCATAATATATAAATAGACCAGAACCTGTCTTTAGTGAACATCAAAAAGAGGTCTAAATCTGGGTAGCTTAGTGTGGTTGACAGTAATGCATAAAACGCATACTGGAGCTTTCTGCATTACCATTGCCATTGCCCGGCACTAAGCAATCACCTGCTTTTTAAAGACTCCTATATTCAACAAGAGCTGTGTGCGGTGCCAATGCTCACCTGATTTGGTGCTTGTCCACTGTATACACTAATCCTTAAAGAGATCTACCAATCCATGAAGTTTCATGTTGATAACTCTGATACTTTTTGATTAATCAGCTACATTAATGTTTCTGCATGGCGCCACCTACGACGACACCAACGCCTACAACTACGACCCAGTGATCACAATAGCTCGACACTTAAACTTTGAGCTAATAAATGAATGGTCAGAGTCATAAGACAGGTTCTGCTGTATTGGAAAACATAATCCCCAATGCAACTGTATACAGTGAAGACTCAAACCAGCTGCAGAATTCATGATGTGGTGTCTGAGTAGCCATTTAACTCTTTACCTTATCCAAACAATTGTTCATGCCTTTTTTGAAAACAGAGTAGACTCAGATCAGAAGGTTCCTATAGGAGTAGTCTGATCAGGGTATGCTGTGTTTGCTCATGAAATAAAAAGGATCTGTTTCTACATATTCCACGATGGTACAAATTTTACTTGTTAATAATGCTTTTAAAGAACTAGGTTAATTAATAGTCATAGTCATTATTTCTTACATGAATATTCAACAGGGAAAGGGCCGAAAGAGTTTTATTTCACTTAACACTGTTTGCCCTAGTCACATACAGCATTTGTATTGACTGCTGATCTTGGTCTTTTCTGCTTTAAATTATTATACATATATGTGTAAGCATTTTTTTCAAGAATAGCTCCAGTATTACTCCTGTATTTCTCCATTATTTCTTCAATATTTCTCAAATGAACACGATTTTTGAGAGTGGTTGCAACATACAATTTGGTAGGGAAATGACAGTTTTATTATTTTAGTATTAGAAATACACTAAAACCTCTCTAAACCAGACGTTCAATTCAGTTTAAACATCGATCTTGGAGACAGGTGGCAGCTTTAAGCAGGTTGAAAATCATGCAGAAAGCTTCCTAAGCTGCCACCTGACTAAAAGTATCTGAATTTTTCCCTACAAGAATTACTGTTTAGAGGGGTTTTACTGTATGTCCCTATATCTACAGTTTTGATTTGCCTCATCAGATCATCTACCTGACATAACATCTACGAAAATACATGTAACACGCCAATACATACAAATTCGACATACCATTTTACTCCATGATTATTAATGAAAGTAATAATATTATCCTGAATAGTAATTAGACTGATTTTAACCCTTTCCTCCATAAATATGCCTTTCTACGCCTCTGTAATAGTCACTTCTTGAAACCATTGAGATAAATAGAGCATTTGCTCCATAGGAGCAAATGCTCAATTTATCACAATAGTTTCAGAATTACAAAATTCTAAAATGTTCATTTTCTGTAGTAAATGCTCCTTTTCAGTAGATTTATTCAAAGGGGTTGGTTCTAAAAATAGCCTATGAGGGAATGGCTTAAAATGGGATTTCACACATGGGATGTTTGCAAAAGAGAAACTGTAGAATCAGATCTGTATTATTTCATAATCAAACAGAGTAGACCCTGATCAGACAGCTCTTGTAGGAGCCATCTGATCTGGGACTACTCTGTTTGCAAAGGCGTAGAAAGGCATATTTATGGAGTAAAGGGATACTAAAAAAACATGTACATGTATCACAACACAATATGTGCATATATCATGACAAAACATACACATATCTAAGAATGATAATATCACAGGAAACTGCAGCAAATATTTTAATCATTTTAATAAACAAATATTAATGATTGTGATGACTATCGGTATTAGTTCTTGTACTAAAACTATACAATAACAAAACTTCCTGCTGTGGTAAACAGTAAAGAATCAGTACTGTAACATATAAACAAATAGAGCAGACCCTGGGGCTGTCTGATCTGGGTCTAATCTGTTTGCAAAGACATAAAAATCAGCAATATCAAGTAATGGGTTAAACCTTTCTCTGTTGAGTATTCATGTAAGAAATAATGACATCATCAATGGCATATGTACATAAGATATTTTGGTATTGGTAGAAACTATAGAATCCGATGTATAATAATTTCATTAGCAAACATACAGAAGCCTTCTGATCTGGTCTATCCTGTTTATATGAAGGAAAGGGTAAAATGAGTTAGTGAAGATGTTTTTAATATGCTTTTCAATCCTTGTGAAGTTGTGTTGCTCCCATTATTAAATTATGTGCCACATCAAGAACTAATCTATTCAACACTCTGACAGAGATTTTGAAAAAATAATATAGCTTTCTGATAAGAGTCTGTTCTGTTTGCTTATAATTCTACACTTTAGAGCCTGCCAAGGTGAAATATTGACTCATTCATAATGCCTGTATTAAAATTCAGCCAATTAATATGCATACAGTCATTATTTCTTACATGAATATTAATGAAGTAAAGAATAAACTTGTCAGCTATGCCATTGTCCCCTTAGATATTAGAAAAGTCATCAATGTCAGCTGAAGGATTATCCCAAATAAAACTTACCTTCCCAGCATACTCAAGTGCCAGTTGTGGTCTGAAAAGAAATTAATCCCATAAAACTATGACTATCAATTCTAACCAGAAATGGTGTCAAAGCCACCTGATGCTCGCCTATTTAAAAGTTAAGTCTAAAATGTGTCATATTGAATACAAAAAAAAAATCAATTTTCAATTTAAACTGAACTGCATCAATATCACAACCAAAGGCAACCAAATACCAGTTTTCATAAATTTAAGAAGATTATTAAACAAAAAAGATACATACCAAATATGGAAGCCCTAGGTCTATTCAGGTTCCAATGTAATAGGCAGTTAAAGATTTTTGCAAAATTAGGTCAAAGGTAAAGGTCAGAAGGGTAAAAATGTTGGCATGGTCATACCAAGTATATAAGTCCTATGTCCATCGCATCCAATAGCATAGGCATTTAAAGATTTTTGCAAAAGAAGGTCAAAGGTCAAAGTCAAGGTCACATGGTAAAAAACATTGGTATGGTTGGAAAGTCTTAAGACAGGAAATATACATCCAAAGTATGGAAGCCCTAGGTCTATTGGTTCCAATGCTATATGCATTTAAAGACTTTTGCAAAAGTAGGTCAAATGTTAAGGTCAATGTCAGAAGGGCAAATATGTTTGCATGGTCATACCAAGTATGGAAGTCCTAGGTATACTGGTTCCAAGTTATAGGCACTTACAGATCTTTGCAAAAATATGTGAAATGTTAAGGTCATATGGTAAAAAACATTGATAAGTTTGAAAAAGTCTTCAGACAGAAAAGATACAAATCAAGTATGGAAGTATATGCATTTAAAAACTTTTGCAAAAGTAGGTCAAAGGTCAAGGTCAGAAGGCAAACATGTTGGCATGGTCATACCAGGTATGGAAGCCCTAGGCCTATTTGTTGCAATACTATAGGCATTTTGCAAACGTAAGTCAAAGGTCAAGGTCACATCGTGAAAACAATGGTATGGTTGGAAAAGTCTTAAGACAAAAAAGTTGCATACCAAGTATGGAAGCCCTTGGCCTACCAGTTCAAATTTTATAGGCATTTAAAGAAGTTTGCAAAAGTAGGTCAAAGGTCAAAGTAACATGGCAAAAACAATATTGTTGGAAAGGTCTTAACACAAGAAAGTTGCATACCAAGTATGGAAGCATTTGACCCATTGGTTCAAATGTTATAGGCATTAAAAAAAAATTTGCAAAGGTAAGTCAAAGGTCAAGGTCAGGAGACAATATTGTTGGATGTTATAGGCATTTAAAGATTTTTGCAAAGTAGGTCAAATGCCAAGGTCAGGAGGGCAAAAAAGTTGACATGATCATACCAATTATGGAAGCCCTATGTCTATTGGTTCAAATACTATAGGCATTTAAAGATTTATGCAAAAGTAGGTCAAAGGTCAAGGTCAGGAGGGCAAAAGGCAAAAAAGTGGGCATGATCAAACCAAGTATTGAAGTCCTAAGCCTATTGGTTCCAATAATATAGGCATTTAAAGATTTTTTCAAAAGTAGGTCAAAGGTCACGGTCAAGGTCAGAAGGGCAAACAATAATATTGTTGCAAAAGTCTTAACACAAGAAAGTTGCATACCAAGTATGGAAGCCCTAGGTCTATTGGTTAAAATACTATAGGCATTTAAAGATTTTTTAAAAAGTAGGTCAAAGGTCAAGGTCAGAAGGGCAAAATATTGGCATGGTCATACCAAGTATGGAAGCCCTAGGCCAAATGGCTCCAATAATATAGGTATTTAAAGATTTTTGCAAAAGTAGGTCAAAGGTCAAGGTCAGAAGGGCAAAAATGTTGGCATGGTCGGAAGGGTCACGACAATATGAACCTTCTCGACAAATTTCAGCATCATAGCACAAATATTAAGCTTTATACCAACCCGTCCAAAAAACTTTAACCTGGTGATTTTTGGCCCCACAAAAAACTAAGTCCAAAACATGTCAAAAATTGATAAAATCAAAAAATATTTTTAATGTTTAACTTCATAGCAGCAATATTTGACCTCAAATGAACTTCCATACAAAATTTCAGCATCCTAGTACAAATATTAAGCTTTAAAACAACCCGTCCAAAAAACTTTAACCTGGTGATTTGTGGCCAAAAGGACTAAGTCCAAAACATGTCAAAAATTGATAAAATTGAAAAATATTTTTAATGTTTAACTTCATAACAGCAATATTTGACCTCAAATGAACTTCCATACAAAATTTCAGCATCCTAGTACAAATATTAAGCTTTAAAACAACCCGTCCAAAAAACTTTAACCTGGTGATTTGTGGCCAAAAGGACTAAGTCCAAAACATGTCAAAAATTGATAAAATTGAAAAATATTTTTAATGTTTAGCTTCATAACAGCAATATTTAACCTCAAATGAACTTCCATACAAAATTTCAGCATCCTAGTACAAATATTAAGCTTTAAAACAACCCGTCCAAAAAACTTTAACCTTGGCCACGCTCACGCTCACGCACACGCTCACGCTCACGCCGGGGGTATAGCATAAGCTCTACTGTTCTACGAACAGGCGAGCTAAAAATGATCTAAAATAAGAGTTAAATCAATAATTTTATATTCTGTTTTTCCCCTTTTTATATTCATTACAAGTTCTTTTGGTAAACAAATGCACATGTCAGGAAGAAAATGTAACAATATAGTGGGGCAATTTAAAAAAGAATTACATGTACTTTTTTTTTTTTTTTTTAACAAGGGTGTTCGAAGGATCATGTGTGTCACTTGCTGCCAGATATGTGATGCAAAGAGCCATTTAGCCTGATGCACAAAGTGTGACAGACAGACGGATGGACTGATGAGAAGTGATCCCTAAGTGTCATCCTGCTAAAGCATGTGACACAAATATTGACTGCTATTCTCTTCAATTTTACTCTTATTTTCAACCCATTCCCTCCTGACGCCTCTGTAAAAGTCAATTTTGAAACCATTATGAATAGAACATTTACTCCACAGGAGCAAATGCTCTATTTATCACAATCACAAATTACAGTTCTAAACAATTTCCTTATTTTGTAGTAAATGCTCCTTTTCAGTGGGTTTATTCAAAGAGCTGGATCTAAAAATAGGTTACCGGTATGAGGGAATGGGTAACGCACAGCAATTGATAGACACTGAGACAGATATAATCACCAATTCTGAACATCAATTATGGTACTACTTATGACTGATTAGTTTTTGTGTCTTTGGCATGAAGCGTTATTCTTGCTTTTATTCTACCTAGCAGTAGCATCATTAACCCTACAGGATGAATATTCATGTCAAAAGTAACTAGAAAACTGACTCAGTCAGAGAGGGCCCTGTAATCAAGGGCAGATAACTCTAGACATAGTGATCTGATTCAACCCAAAAACTATAGACGCCTTCCCCTGATGATACTTAGCATATGCCCTTAATATGAAACCAATATGTGAAGTACAGTTTGAGTTATCGCGTCACATCAAAAGTGTCGATGGATGAACAGATGTCCTGACAGACGGACAGAAAATGTGATTACTATTGGGCTCCTGCATTTTCAATGCAGGGCCCTAATAATGAATAGTTATCAGCACAATTTTTAAAACGGTTCATGAACACAGGATTTGCTTACCTTGGCAGACTCCATAAGCAAACAGAGTAAACCCAGATCAGATGGCTCTTACAGGAGTCATCTGATCCAGGTCTATTCTGTTTGCAAAGGCGTAAAAAAGGTGTTTTATAAAGTTAACCATTGTAAGCTAGCTTGAGTACTTACTGTTTTTCATCCATGCATAGCTTTGCCAGCTGTTCATATTCTACCGCTCTCATTGCATCTATATTCATGTCTGGATCCTCTGAAGCCTGGTGTTCTGTTTTGGTCATTACTTCATCTAAAACGTAGTACAAATATTGTTACTGAATTTTTTGCATATATTAACCCATTTTCTCACAGTCTATTTTAAGACCCAACCTTTTTAAATAAATCTACCATAAAAGAGCATTTACAAGAACAGATTTTTTTTAGGATTGTGTAGTTTTGAAACCACTGTGATAAAAAGAGCATTTGCTCCCAGGGAGATGCAGATTTGCTCCTATGCAGATTACTAAACTTGGCAGTGAAACAGTTCAGAATAGTACTATCAGCTTGTCACACAGCTGAATCAAATACATGTATTATATTTGCTGGTATCTGTAGCCTTAGAGCTATTACATGACATTTTAGTTCATGAATACAAGATTGAAAAGAGATCTTGATCCTTACAATACTAAGTAAGTTTTGTCTGCAAAAAAAAGTACAAAAAGCACTTGTTTCTTTGATTTCAAAAACAGTGTCTGTATAACAGTCAATTGAGCAGTATCTCAATGTCTCATTTGCATCAAAATATCTGCAAGGGACACCACAATGTGGTGCATTATGTTGAAAGAGTTAATTTTGAAAAGGACTTTGAATGTAATATGCAAGAGGAGTTTTTAATGACAAACAGTGCATACCCTGATCTGGGTCTACATTGTTTGTAAATGTCAGTACACTCGTTTCCTGCATTCAAATAGTTACAGAGTTACCCTTTACTCCATGAATATTTATAAAAGAAATAATGACATCATGAATATTAATTACTTTGTTATTATAGCACATGGACACAGCTAGTTTTGGTCATGGCCAGAAATATCATTTCATAAGCAAACAGAGCAGACCCTGATCAGAAGGCTCTCATAGGAGCCATCTGATCTGGGTCTACTCTGTTTGCAAAGGCATAGAAAGATGTATTTATGGAGTAAAGGGTTAAGTCTTACCAATGTGTTTCTGCAGCTTTGTGTCATCTATTAACACACTCTCATAGTACAGCTTCTCTGCTTGTATGAAACTGATTGCCTTGTCATCTTTGAGATCAAAGTAAAGGAAAATGTCTACTTTGTAAAACACTTCAAGCTAAAGCTGTGACCTATGTTGCAAGAAAAGATAACTTCGGGGCTTTGAAACACAGCACGAAGACCAGTCAACATTCAATCCTTTACTTAATAATCCCAACTTTTTACGTGACTGCAAACAGAGTAGAACCAGACCAGTCATTTCCTACAGGAGCCATCTTGTCAGAGTCTACCCTGTTTGCAAAAGATGTGAAAGGGCAAAATTATGAGGTAAAGGGTTAAACAGGTACAATTTGATATATATTTCTGTCTTATCTTAACTCTGCATGCTAATTATATTTTTGTCTGCTAAATATTGATCTTTATTCAAATCACTTCAAAAACGCAATGGGAATGTCAAACAGTTTGGATCCTGATAGGATACTGAATTACTGAGAATCTCACCTAGATCTAAACCGTTAGCATGAAATGAGTTGCTTAACCCTTTACCTCATATAAATGTGTTTTCACGAATTTGCAAACAGAGTAGACCCAGATCAGATGGCTCCTAGAGGAGCCTTCTGATCAGGATCTACTGTTTGCTAATAGAATTTTATAGGTTGGTTTCTCTGCTTTCTAAAATGTCTACAATGTTCCACCTTCCATATTTCGATAATAATTATTTTTTCCATAAATATTTAGCAGGTATTGAGATTTGGAATAAACATAGAACAGGGAAAGGGTTAATACAGGGTGAAAGTCACATAGAAAGCTTCCATCTAATCATTATTTAGTAAGAAATAGCCCGGACAAGAAAAATCAACAGAAAACAGAATGACGGACCAATTGAACAACTAACAAACATGGTGGACCCTATATACCCCCACCCGCTAAAAGAAACCTCTTCATTTGTGAGTGAATAAAAACATAAATGAACAAACGACATGAGATAAAAGGAAATCAAGAACAAGCCTAAAACATAAAGATTAAATTATTCCAGTCATAAAGGATACATTCATCTTTGTTGTAATAGATATCACCAATCTGAAGGATAAAAAATACATATAAGCAAAATACATAATATAGCATTTATACATATTGTTACATTTCTTATAATTTCCCTAATTAACCCTTTCCCTCATATAAACGTGTTTTCACGCATTTGCAAACAGAGTAGACCCAGATCAGACGGCTCCTATAGGAGCCGTCTGATCTGGGTCTGCTCTGTTTGCTAAAGGAATTTGATAGATCTGTTTTCTTACTTTCTAAAATGGCTACAATATTCCACCTTCAATATTTCATTATAACATTTTTTTCTCTGTATATTCAGTAGGTACTGAAATTTGAAATAAACATAGAACAGGGAAAGGGTTAAACATTAATTCTGTTAATTACTGTGTTCTCAATAAATTGA
Source organism: Azorinus chamasolen (assembly GCA_963576725.1). Taxonomy (NCBI): domain Eukaryota; kingdom Metazoa; phylum Mollusca; class Bivalvia; order Cardiida; family Solecurtidae; genus Azorinus; species Azorinus chamasolen. The sequence continues at coordinate 54,066,502 of OY755235.1, forward strand.
ATATTAGCCCTTTACTCCATAGTTACACCTTTTAAAGATTGTGCAAACAGTGTAGACTCAGATCAGACAACTCTTATAGGAGCCATCTGATCAGGGTCTGTCCTGTTTGCTCATGGAACAATAAAAATCTGATTCTACAGTTTCTGCCAAGGTGAAACATTTCTGTGTTCATTAGTCATTATAAAAATCAGCTAATTGATATTCATGATGTTATCATTTCTTACATAAATGTTTCAGAAGTAAAAGGTTGTTCTTGTGCTCATATGCTGTTGTTGGTTCAAAATGCATGGTAGTCATAATTAATTCTGAATATTGTAAGCAGAGGACTATTCCCATCAAATATCATTTAAATTGGACAACCAGTTTTGGAGAAGAAGATTTTAAAAAATCCGCTACATAGTCATATAAGGAAATTATCCCCGCTCCTAGCGGCCATGTTTTTTTCAGATAACAATAATTTTGGTTTTAGCACTTTTGATACTGAATCACCAGGGGACTATTCCTACAAAATGCCATTCAAATTGGACCAATGGTTTTGGAGGAGAAGATTTGTTAAAGGTTTTCTATATTGTTATAAATGGAACTCTAGCGCCGCTCTTGGCGGCGTTAATTTTAGAGATATCAACATGAATTTAACAATTTTCATGAAGGGTCACCAGGCAACTACTCCTATCAAATGCCATTCAAATTGGACAACTGGTTTTGGAGAAGATTTTTAAAGGTTTTCTATATACATGTAGTTATATAAGGAAATCTAGCCATGCCCAGATTCAGATCTATATCATTGCATAAGCAAATAGATGGCTACTATCTGGGTCTTCTCTGTTTGCAAAGGCATAGAAAAGCGTATTAATGGAGCACAGGTTTAACTAACTTTTTATGGCAGAATATGAACAAGGCAACTTTGGCCATAGCAAAAACTGTAGAAATATATCTATATCATCTCATAAAGCAAACAGAGCAGATCATGATCAGACAGCTCATACAGGAACTGTCTGATCTGGGTTTGCTCTGAGTATAAAATTGCCTTATTCACGTTAAATGTACATACATTCATGTTGTAAGTTACGGGAAATAAAATATGCTTAACCCTTTCCTCCATGAATATTCATGTAAGAAATAATGATGTAATGAATACTAACTAGATTAATTTGTTATACAGTAAAACCCCGCTAATGCGACCACTTAATAAACAGCCACTGGTGTCGTTTAAAGCAGGTGGTTGCTTAATGCAGGACGAAAGTTGTGCAGAAAGCTCCTATACGAGCTTTCTGCATAACTTTCGTCCTGCATTAAGCTACCACCTGCCGATGCCACCCAGAATTATGCCCCTTTTTGGTGGTCACATTAGCCGGGTTTTACTGTAATATCACATGAACACAGGAATTTTCAGCCATGGCAGAATCTGTAGAATCATATCTATATTATATCATAAACAAACAGAGCAGACCCGGATCAGATGGCTCCTATAGGAGCTGTCAGATCTAGGTCCATTCTGTTTGCAAAGGCATAGGAAGGTGTATTTATGGAGGAAAGGGTTAAACTATAATCATGTATGTATATAGGAAGTAAAAGGTTTAAAACTGAATCTCTTAAATCAATGACACACTTACATTTCTGAGACACTGTGGCAGCAAGGAAAATCGTGAGTTTTGCTTCAGTCCCACAAGACACTTGAGGTAACATTTCAGGGCATCTGTTTTCTGCCCTTCTTTGTCTAATTTCACTCCTTCTTCAAACATTTTCATACGTTCACCATCTTCTAATGCAGGTTCCTTGGAGACATCAATTTTTTCTGGGTAGAATAAGTCATAGACATTATAAACATACATATAATTGCCATAGGAAAGGTTTTTACTTTCTAGGAGTAGAGCACTGTATAAAAATGCCTCTGCTATGATCTCCATTTCTTACTGCAATGTTTCGGTAATACATGTACATGTATATGAGAAAATTCAAAGAACCACACTGTGATAAGGAAATGCTCAGAATCTAAATACATTGTAAGAGCAATTTCTTTTATCATGCATTTTTATGAGATCTTTCATCCAGTAAACCTGTCATTGTAACCAGTGTCTATAAATTACAGGAAGCTTTTAATATGTGCAACTGTAATTAACACCTTTTGAGGGCAAGTTTAATTAGCAAAATCCCTGCAGCTATTAATTAAATTTAAATGCTGGGCACAGGCTAACACTAACATGTATGCAATCAGTATAGACATGCATCAGGAGCTGCACTGCTTGTCATTTTAACTCTTTTCCTGTTCTATGTTTATTTCAAATTTCAATACCTACTGAAAATTCATGAAAAAAATAGTTACATGTATAATGGAAGCTTGAACAGTGTAGCCATTTTAGAAAGTAAAGGAAGTAGGAAGTTAAGGAACACATATTTCAAATTCCACTAGCAAACAGAGCAGACCCTGATCAGATGGCTCCTATGGGAACTGTTTGATCTAGGTCTACTCCATTTGCAAATTATGCATGAAAGCACTTATATGAAGGAAAGGGTCAAAATACTCTATCACATTTCTTCTTCTTATACAGAATGGGATCGACTGTTAAACAAAGATGGAACATTTCACTTGGTCATTCTGTATTCAGAAAGTTTAATTATCATTGTTAATAAATGATTTTTTAGTTGTACAAAAGACTCTGTTTGGGTCTTTTTGTTCAGCAAAACTTCTGCAGCTATAAGGTCTTTGAAGACGGAAGTTTTCAAAGTGGAATGCTCTTCCATGAATATTTGTGGAAAAAAGGCTTAATTTACAAAATTAGGAGTATATCGAATTAATAATCGATCTGGATCCTAGTGACAATAAAGTTGTAAACCAATGGGTACTGCCGTATCATTGTAATCATCATACAAACATGAGTAACCAGTGAACAGCACTCAATTAAGTTGATGTGGAAAGGTCACGCTGGGCCAAATGTAAGTGCATCCTACGTGTATGTATGACAATTAACTCTTTGAAGGCAGTGATAGGAATTTACTGGCATTGACAAACAGTTCAGATCTAGATCACAGCACTCCTGAGAGAGGCCTCTGATGAGGGTCTGCACTGTTTGTCATTTAAAATCCTCTAACAATTGTAATATTTTCATACTGAAAGAACTGTACTAATAATATACTGATGGATTACTTCACATCAGTGTACTTCAGCATTCAAGGGACTAACACTTAGCATGCTTTTGGATTCATTTAGAGCCATTTAATTATTTCAATCAAAATGAGACCGTAATTATGCATAGTGTATCTCTTCAGGACCTATACTATTTGACACTTTTGTCAAATTCATAAAAACTACACAAGCATAGAGTACAGTAAAACCCCACTAATGGACCACCAAAAAGGGGCATAATACTGGGTGGCAGAGGCAGGTGGTAGCTTAATGCAGGACGAAAGTTATGCAGAAAGCTCCTATAGGAGCTTTCTGCATTACTTTCATCCTGCAGGTGGTAGCTTAATACAGGACAAAAGTTATGCAGAAAGCTCCTATAGGAGCTTTCTGCATTACTTTCATCCTGCATTAAGCAACCACCTGCTTCTAAAGGGAACTATGGTTAGTCTTTAAGTGGTCACATTAGAGGGGTTCTACTGTATTTAAAGAAGTGAAGCAGACAACTTTTTGACAGGACAGATGATACTTACTTTGATTGCTAAAGGTTAACCTTTTCCCTCATATAAACTTTTTTCATGCTGTTGCAAACAGAGTAGACCCAGATCAGATGACTCTCATCGGAGTAGTATGACCTGGGTCTGCTCTAGTGGTTTATGAAATAGTATAGATGACATTCAACAGTTTCTGCTATGGTACGACATTGTCTTGTTACAACAGCTGGTAAGAAATGAGGCATAACTATTGGACAGATAAAGGGTTAAATGTCAAAGTCTTTAATAGAACAATTGTTCACTGCTGAAGTGTCTAGATGAAGACAGAAAGTGAATGACTTTGGATGTTAATTTGGTGTGAGTAGCATTAGATTTATATCATTCCAAAAGCAAACAGAGCATACCCTTACCAGACAGCTCCCACAATAGCTGTTTGATCTGGATCTACTTTTTATGCAAATGTGTAAAAAGGTAAGATTATCAAGTACAAAAGTCCTTTGTTTACTGAAATACTGGTAGTTCATTTTTGAAGTGAACAATCATTATTCTTGGCTGTTTTATATTGTTATTCTCTTTTGCTATGGATACCATGTAACACTAATGTCTCAGATTAATAACTTCCTTTTGGTGGCCTTGACCCTTTCCCTGTTCAATATTTATTTCAAATTTCAATACCTACTGAATATTCATGGCCAAAATAGTTATAATTAAATATAGAAGGTGGAACATTGTAGCCTTATTAGAAAGTAAAGAAACAGATCTATCAAATTCCATTAGCAACAAGAGTGCAAGTGGGCACAATATACGCCTGTCAATGCCTTTTTCAACCTAAATTGAGTTTAACATATTTGCTAAATGCAAATTCTAAGTCAAATTGTGTGACTTTGAGCTTGGATATACGTACCAGGACACACCCATGCTACTGTAGCCTGCCCAGATAAACATTGTGATTAAGTTGAGAAGGATCCACCAAGCAGAATTTAAGCCAGAGATGTTACAGACAGACAGACAGATGGACAGATGGTGCCATTCTGTAATACGTCCCTTTTTTTTCAAACAGATGAAGCTTGTGATGGTAGACAAGTGTTCCAAGTTTCAAGGCTTTATCTCAAAGGGTTATGTAAATAAGTGGACTTTAACAAAAACCTTAACCCTTACAACGCTGAATTTTCAAATGGACTATTCCAAAATTCAAACAGATCAAGCTTATGGTGAATATTTAGGGATGTTTTCTAAAGAAAAGTGTAACATAACAAACAGTGCAGACCCTGATGAGAGGGCTCCTCTAGGAGCCCTCTGATCTGGGTCTACACTGTTTGCAAAGGACATTAGTGACTCGGGTCCCGCACTGTAAGGGTTAACCTAAACTTCTAAATAAAAAAGGGCCATAATTCTGTCAAAATGCTTGACAGGGTTATTTACTCTTGCCTACAGATGAAGCTTTTGATGGTGAACAAATGCTCCAAGTTATCCAAGTTTATCTCAAAGGGTTATGTAAATAATTGGACTTTAACAAAAACCTTAACCCAAAATTCTACGTTAAAAAGGGTCATAATTCTGTCAAAATGCTTGACAGAGTTATGTACTGTTGCCTACAGGTGAAGCTTGTGATGGTGAACAAGTGTTCCAAGTTTCAAAGCTTTATCTCAAATGGAAATGGTTATGTAAATAAGTGGATTTGTCCAACATAAATTGAGGTTAACATATTTGCTTTTAAAACGCAAATGCTAAACGCAAATTCTAAGTCAAATTGTGCGACATTGACCTTAGATATACATACTGGGACACATCCGTGATACTGTAGCATGTCCAGATAAACATTGTGGTGAAATTTGAGAAGGATCCACCAAGCAGAACTTGAGTTAGAAATGTTACAGACAGACATTTAACATATTTGCTAAACGCAAATGCTAAACCCAAATTCTAAGCCCAATTGTGTGACCTCCACCTTGGATATACGTACAGGGACACACCTATGCTACTGTAGCATGTCCAGATAAACATTGAGGTTAAATATGAGAAGGATCCACCAAGCAGAACTTGAGTTAGAGATGTTACGGAAAGACAGACAGACAGCGCCATTCCATAATATGTCCCTTTTTTCAAACGGGTGTATAAAAAGAGCAAACCCTGGTTCTTACAGGAGCCGTCTGATCTGGGTCTTCTCTGTTTGCAAAGGCATAGAAAGGCGTATTTATAGAGTAAAGGGTTAACCCTTTACTTGATAACACCTCCATACCACTACAAACAGAATCAATCACATCAAACAGCTACTGCAGGAGATGTCTGATCCTGTTTAACCCTTTACTTCCTTATCATATTATTATTATCATCATTGACAGGCCTCATAGTGGCATGTCACAAAAAAGTAGGAGAAAAGTAGGAACACAAACCATAAAAAAGTAGGAGAAAAGTAGGAGAAAAGTAGGAATTCAAACGATAAAGTAGGAACTTCTGAACACAAAGCTATACCTTATATCATATGATAGGTTTCAGTTTACCTCACTCTTAGACCACTGGGTGCTGAATTGGAAGGCTCTTTGCTTCTGCAGTACTTTGAGGGCACACACAAGTCACATACCAACCTTATGAAGAAGCAGGGGGAAGACTGTTCTTAGTTACATCACAGCACTGTACAATCAAAGAGCCTTTCAACTCAGCATCCAGCTCCCCCCCACCCCTTCCCTTCTGCAAAATATACAATTTCCATGATACCATGATCAGGTGGTATTGACCAGAGCTTTCCCTAAGATTTTAGGAAGGCATGACATTTTGAGTCCTAAGGGGTGGGAGCGGAAGGGGTTTCCCCTCCTGCCAAGCGCTGCGGCGAACATTTTGAAACAAGAGGGCCATGATGGCCCTTAATCGCTCACCTGTTCGTAACGGATTCATGATTTCAATGAGAGATCTTGCGCGAGACACTTTTTGTTAAGGTGTCATAATTTGAACAATCTTGGAAAAGAACTACTAAAGGATGCTACATACCAAATGTCTAGGCTTTACAGTTTCAGAGAAGATCTTTAAACTTTTGGTCATAACTTGAACAATTTTTGTAGAGGACCATGATGATGTTACATACCAGATATCAAAATTGTAGGCTTTGTGGATTCAGAAAAGAATATGTTTAAATGTTAAGGCCTGCATGATGCATGTCAAGGGACGAGAGACAGAGGATTGTAAGAAAAAATCCTTTCCTATGAAAAACTGATATGCCCCGGGGCGGGGCCATTTTTACCCCAGGAGACATAATTTGAACAATCTTGGTAGAAAACTATTAGATAACGCTACATACCAAATATTAAAGGTCTCGGCCTTACAGTTTTGGAGAAGAAGATTCTTAAAGATTTTCATATGAAAAACTGATAAACCCAAGGGCGGGGCCATTTTTGGCCCAGGGGTAATAATTTGAACAATCTTGGTAGAAAACCATTAGATGATGCTACATACCAACTATCAAGGGTCTAGACTTTACAGTTTTGGAGAAGAAGACTTTTAAAGATTTTCCTATGAAAAACTGATAAGCCCCAGGGCCGGGCCATTTTTAGTCCGGGGTTCATAATTTGATTAATCTTGGTAGAGGACCATTAGATAATGCTACATACCAAATATCAAAGGTCTATACCTTATAAGTTTAGAGAAGAAGATTTTTAAAGATTTTCCTATGAAAAACTGATAAGCCCGGGGCGGGGCCATTTTTGTCCTGGGGGTCAGAATTTGAACAATCTTAGTAGAGGACCATTAGATGATTCTACATAACAAATACCAAAGGTCTATGCCTTGCAGTTTCAGAGAAGAAGATTTTTAAAGATTTTCCTATGAAAAACTGATAAGCCCCAGGGCGGGGCCATTTTTGGCCCAGGGGTCATAATTTGAACAAGTTTAGTAGAGGACCATTAGATCATGCTACATACCAAATATCAAAGGTCTATGCCTTACAGTTTCAGAGAAGAAGATTTTTAAAGATTTTCCTATGAAAAACTGATAAGCCTCGGGCGGGGCCATTTTTGGCCCGGGGACATAATTTGAACAATCTTTGCAGAGGACCATTACATCGTGCTACATACCAAATATCAAAGCTCTTGGCTTTGTGGTTCCAGAGAAGAAGATGTTTAAGTAAACTGTTGACGCCCGCACGTACGCACAAAGCACGACGATGGACGCAGGATTATCCCAATAGCTCACCTTGGCACTTTGTGCCACGTGAGCTAAAAATTGAGGTTATCATGGTGAATATGTTGCATTTTAATTCAAAGGAGGCATTTCAGAAACGGTTGTCTTCAATCCCACCCTTGAATGTTCTTGCCTATGAAGGAGATAGACTCTACAGTGTCTCTAAAATTAAAGAAACAAGAGGGCCATGATGGCCCTGTATCACTCACCTTGTTTGCTTTGTTTTCTATATCAAAGCTCTGACCATATTAGTTTCAGAGAAGATGTGTGAAGATTTCACTATATAACTCTATGTAAACCGACAACCCAAAGAGCAGGGTCACTTTACCCTCGGACAAAAATTAAATAATCTTTGAGGAGATCTACTAGATAATGCTACAAAACAAATATCACAGAACTAATCCTTTGGGTTTCAGACAAGTGGCTTTTTAAGTTTTTACTATATAATCCTTTGTAAAACTTGTGACCCCAGGGCATAGCCAGTTTGACCCCAGAGGCAAACTTTGAACAATCTTTGTAGAGGTCCATCAGATGACGCTTCATACCAAATATGGTTAAGCTCTAGGCCTTACGGAATTCGACAATAAGATTTTAAAACTTTTCAGTAAAATTTGTGACCCCTTGGGGCAGAACCAATATTGACCCTAGGGGCCTAATTTGAACAATCTTGATAAAGGTTTACTAGATGGTGCTACATACCAAACATCACAGCTCTAAGCCTTTCAGTTTTGGACAAGAAGAATTTTAAAGTTTTTACTATATAATGTAAAACTTGTAACCCCCATGGTGAAGACAATTTTGATCCAAGGGGCAACATCTAAACAATCTTGGTAAAGGTCGGCCAGATGATGCTATTTACCAAATATCACAGCTCTAAGCTTTTCAGTGTGGGACAAGAAGATTTTTAAAGTTTTTACTGTATAATCAAATGTAAAACCTGTGACCCCCGGGTTGGGCCAATTTTGACCCCAGGGACAAAATATGAACAATCTAAGTAGAGGTCCACTAGCCCTAAGCCTAACAGTTTTTTACAAGAAGATTTTTTAAGTTTTTAGTTCTGCATGGAATCAAATTCTTTGAACAACTTTGGAAGAGGTTGACCCAAGGAACATTCCTGCGAAGATTGGTAAAAATCCAGCAAGTAGATGTCAGAGGAGATGTCATTTTTAGAAAAAAATTGATGACGAACGGCAACGGACAATAGCTCACCTTGGCACTTCATACTAGGTGAGCTAAAAAATAATAATATTCCTCTGAGTACTCTCATTTACTCTAACCCTAGAGTATAGGGTTTGTTGACCAGATGATTCATAATATTTAATGCATAATCAGTAAATCTTAACGGTACCTATTATTTAATCACAATCATAAATGACAGCAATTGGCAAAATAATTTAAGGTTTTGTTGTTTTTTTCTTTCTTTGTTTTTTTTGCTCCAGTTCAAGTGAAAAAGTAGGAATAGTAGGAGCTTTTTTTTTTGGAAAAGTAGGAAAAAGTAGGAGCACTTTAAAAAAGTAGGAAATAGTAAGAAAAGTAGGAAAAGTAGGAGTCGCTATGATCCCTGCATTGATATTATTATGTATTAATATAATTATTATACTATTATAAATTATTATTATCATTATCATTATTTTTATTATTGTTTCCCATTATGTACCTGACTCTGTTTCTTGTCCAGTTTTCTCTTCAGCTGGTAATTCCTGTCCAATCACATGTCTCTCGGTTTTGCCTTGATCTGGATCACTTCCACCTGTAGCTCCTTCCACTTCTGCTCCTGACTCTTTTGACTGTGTGTTCTCATTCACTTTTGTGTCCTGTTTTGTGTCTTCAGTCTGTTTTGTAACCTTACTTGGTTTTGAGTCTTCAGCTTGTTTTGTATCATGTTTTTTATCACTAGACTCTCCTGAACTGCTTTCCCTGACTTGGTTATCTTTCTGTTCAGTGTGTCCTATATCCTCTACATTATCCATCTTTTCTGAAGGCTCTTCTGCTTTACTTTCCATTGTTACACTGCAAACATAGATCATAAATGTCACAAGGCAAGAGAAAAAAATATCTCTGAGTGAGGCTTTGCAAACAGGGTAAACTCAAACCAACTGCCAAATCAGAGATACTAGATTAGTCAGGGTTTATACTAAATCTGTACTTTGTTTTAATTTCAACTTTGATAAAAGTGTAAAACCAGATCAGACACAGTATCTTAGTACACCCAATTTCCAATCCACTAGATTGGAAAGCTGAACCTAATTATCCTTAAAAATAATCGGGCTTCAACACCCCCCCCCACACACACACACACACACCCCAACCACACACCCCTCATTTTTTAAGAGGCTTAACCCTTTACTCCATAAATACACATTTCTGTGCCTTTGCAAAGAGAGTAGACCATGGCCAGTCTGTTGTATTGCAGGGAACTGTGCTAGGACCACTATTGTTCCTGGCATACATCAATGACATGGTTAACTTGTCTGGCATACCACAGGGTACTGTGCTAGATCCAGTATTGTTCCTGGCATATATCAACGACATGCTTGTCTGGCATACCGCAGTGTACTGTGCTAGATCCACTATTGTTCCTGGCATACATTAATGACATGCCAGACATAGTAAAACACACAGAGACCAGACTATTTGCAGAAGACACTATCCTTTTCCCAGAAATAACCAATAACAAAGACACCCGTGATAAGAGTAATATCTGGGAAATCCAAGTCAGTATTGGACAGGCAATTCTGGCTTCATGGCCATACCCTAGATATAGAGGATGCTAGAAAATACTTAGGAGTAACCCTTACCAACACCCTATCCTTAAGGATAGACATGTAGACAATGTGGTAACAAAAGGTAACAAAACACTTGGATTCATCAGACAGAACCTGAAAGACTGTCCCAAACTAATGAGAGAGACCAGTTACACCACAATTGTACATGATCCAACTCTGGAATATTTATCTGCAGTATGGGACCCTACCAGCCAGAACAAAACCAAAGCCTTGGAAAATGTACAAAAAAGAGTGGCACATTTTGTGACTAATGACTTCACAACCCGAACACCTGATTGTGTTACGCAGATGATAACATCCCTTGGTTGGCAGCCTTGAAGAGCAGAGGACAAACAACTGCCTATGATCCAACACAACCTAGTCGATATCAACAGGGACCATTACATAACAAGAGTGTTCGGAGGAACACATGTGTCACCTGCCTGACACAAAAACTTATTGTTAATATTAAAAAGAGGAATAACTAAAATATATTGATGCTAGAGTTGTGGTCCTTGTGCATGACACTTCCTCTCATCATGCTTGTTCCATGTGTGAAATTTGAAAGCTCTATAATGATTAGTTTAGAAATGACAGCCAAAAAAGGAGAGTGTGACGGACAGAAAGACAGACAGACAGACGGACAGACAGACAGATGACGGAAAAGTGATCCCTAAGTGACACACTGCCAGGTGACACAAAAAGTAGTCACAACTGAACCAATGGAAATCACAAACTAGTCAAGCACTCTACTGCATTGCCATAAAAGCCAGCTTGCACAGCAAGGCTGTACAAGTTTTGATACAGGTAAACTACACCCCGTAACATACCCCTCGATCAAGTTGAAATTGGTCCTGAATTTCTATGGGTATGGAGAATGAGAGAAAATATACCTGTCGGTGTGGGGATCAAACTCAAGACCTCCAGCTTCCTAGTCAAGCATTCTACCGCATCACCATAAAAGCAAGGCTGTACAAGTGTTGATATAGGTAAACTACACCATGTGACATACCCGGACCTCGATCAAGTTTGGTCGCCCAATGTTACATCGTGAAAAAGTTGTTACTCGACTGGGACTCGGACCTAGGGCCTCTGGCTTACCATGCCAACACTCTACAGACTGAGCAACCAAGCCCCACCATCTTTAGAAGCATATAAACTGTTCCTCCACAACCTCTACCCTGCTACAATTAGAACCGCCTACCAGCCAGGACAGCAGCAGCGAGCACCATCAAGGACTTCAGAGCAAATATTTTGGTTAGTCCTGTTGCTGCCAACTGATAGAACATGGCCCCATATGCATAATTTTAAATGTAACTTACCGGTTTCTTACTTGTAAATAGTTTATGCTGTGTGTGTCTGAAGTAAGTGCAGAGCCCTGAAGAACTTCAAACAGTCGAAATCGACTCCAGTTCTTTATTGAAAGAAGAAGAGGAAGACAGTTCTTATAGGACCTGGAGCCACCTGATCTGGGTCTACTGTGGTTGTAAATGCGTGCAAGGCGTTTATATGAAATCAAGGGTAATTAAATTTAGGTGTTTGATAGTTTTGTAAACAGCAATGCTGTTAGGTATATATAAGCACTATAAACTCTCCTTGCCAGGGAGTTAACTCTTTGGCGACGTGGTTTAAGTGCTTGCAAATGTTGCAAAGTTAAGCAACAGTCTGTGCGGCTACTGGCTGGATGGGTGACCGCCAGGGATTGCCGATATTGCATGTTACAATTGGTGGCAGCGGTGGGATGAAGACAATTGCCGGACTGGAATTGCCTTACCCACAGTTATTTCCCAGGCCAAATCTCGGGTCGAGATTTCTCGGAGGGGAAAGTAACGTAACAGCGATGCTGTTAGCCTGCAGGGTTCTGGCGAGGATTGAAAATGTTTGAGACATGTGTCCCATTGACAGTTAGAAAGTAGGGACATTTTAAAAATCTGTGAGACACCGACAAGTGTGAAAATATTTTTTTAACCATTATTCATTGAGAAAATGTTATGTTTATGAATCTGCAGATCTATGACTGATTTCCTTAATTAACATGTAAATATTTTCTCTGATCATATTCACAGTTTAATTTGATCTCAATCTGATCTGTCTTCTTTGGACTCTTCTGGTAAGAACTGATATTTTTTGAGACACTTGTCCCAATGGCAGCAAAAAAATGGGGACATTTCAAATTTTGATGGGTAAAATTACCCAATTTCTCGCCCTCGCAAGAACCCTGTGTTAGGTATATAAGCACTATAAAATCTCCTTGCCAGGGAATTAACTCTTTGTGGCCGTGGCTTAAGTGCTTGGAAATGTTGCAAAGTTAAGCTAGTCTGTGCAGCTACTGGCTGGATGGGTAACCGCCAGGGATAGCCGATGGTGCATGTTACAGGTTTTTTTTCAATAAATATATGCACTGTTTGGTTTTATTTGAAAATCTGTGATATAAGCTGAAGATCTTTATTTGGCATCATGGAAATGTTCATTTCAATAGTGTCTAATATGGGGCTCATAGTTACCTACAGTAGGGTAGTGCACAAGTCGTAGTACACGTATCTATATCTGATATCGAGCTACTTTCGGTTTTGCTATATCCCACACCACTACAACTGTTACAAAACTAACATGCTTTCTTAACAGCTCATTAAGAGGACTGGGTCTCATCTAACATCAAGGTTCCCTCGTTATTATTAATCTTATGGATTATCATTTTGGGTGGATACAAGATATGCACAACCCAAATACCCATCCACATGGAACGAAAGCAACGTGTACGATACAAATTTAATTACTATTTTTAACAATGCGTATATATAATTGGCAAAAAAATCGATTAATGAATTGTAACTGTGATCAGTTAAAAGTAAAAATCGACTACCTTCTACGACTGTTATCACCGTACACCACCTTTATCGCTGTAAAAACATGTAAACAAATGTGTCAAATTATTTTTCATCCAGGCAGACTGAATTTCGAACAATTGCTACTTATAAATGTTGATAGTACAAAGATTGTAAACCCGTCATTGGGCTCATACGGTGTTGCAGTCATTTGTTCGATCGGAAAGTTCGAACAAAAACTAAACGTCATATGACTGTACTTCACCGAAGCAAGTGTTAGTTGAGTTGCAAGCTTTATTCGGTAGGTTTTAGAAGCAAATCATATTTTTATTAATGCAGCTTTCTGAAAACCTTAAACATGAAGTCATAGAAGGGTAGACCTTTATTTTGGCCCTGTACGAAGAGTTGCGAAGGTGCATACATAGAAATTTACTCGCATATTTCCAATTTCTATGCATCGGTTATTTCCCCTTACAGTCTATCTCTTTATATCTATCTTATTCTATCTATCTTCTTTACAATGTCAACATTAATAGAAGGGTAAAAACTGACTGTGCTATAATTTAATAATAAATAGTTTCTTACAGTTACAATCACAGTTGTAGCAGAAAATGAACCTTGGAGCTCAAATGACCAAAAAAAAAAAAAAAAAAAAATTAAATTGAAGTTTTAGTTCAGTTAGAAGCCCAGGATAGTTTTAATTTGCTCAAAATTTAATCCGCTATTACAAACATTCCTATCACTGTACAGAAATGCCTTGAGCCTAAATTTCTGTTCTAAATTTCTGCAGCTTAACCCTTTCCCTCATATAAATGTGTTTTCACGCACCTGCAAACAGAGAAGACCCAGATCAGACGGCTCCTAGAGGAGCCGTCTGATCAGGGTCTTCTCTGTTTGCTAATGGAATTTGATTTATATGTTTCTTTTCTTTCTAAAAGGGCTTCAATGTTCCAACTTCCATATTTCATTATTGCTATTTTGTCCATGTATATTCAGTAGGTAGAGCAGGGGCACCTATTACCGAACACCTAAGCATCAATTTATATTGTTCGGTATAACATGCACTTATCGTAAATGATTTAAAGGTCATTATCTAGAACAATGTGTAGATAATTGCTTGTTACTGCTTCATTATATGACGTTGAATGATTGAGTTATGAACAGTAATATGTTGTTACTGATGTAACCCTATTACCGAACAACGCATGTAATACCGAACACCGCGACACCTAATACCGAACATTTCCATATGTTTTAAAAAACATCACCCAAGCCTATTACAAAATAAGATGAGAAGGCAAGATGTGTATTTATTATAGTTTAACATCATGAATTCATAATTTAGCAGTATTTGCATTCAAATGGAAGAACGTCATCGAGTCCTCTCTCAATCTAACCGCTTCAAGCCTTGCGCACGCTAAATGAAACCGATGGTGGCTTGAGGAAATATTTAGAATTTGCTGAATGGTGAGGTTTGGTTTTGGTTACCTACTTCCACAGTGCTTAGAATCTGTTGCAGCAGGGGTAATAGCCATCGGAACAGTTCTGACAGCTGAGTCTGTCTGTCTATGAAATGTACCAGGACAGGAGACCAGTTTAATTATGAACAAACAAATATGCTCAGAAGTTGTTTTAAGATTTGATGAATTGATGTTGCTAGATCTACATGAACAATAACGTGAACACAAAACGTTGACATGTGCACTCTCCACTTAGCTATTACTCTTCTTCCCCTTGTGAAAATATTTGCTTTGCACCTACAGAATGTTTTATGCCCCCGTTGACGATATATAGTCAGGGAGCATTATATTTCGCATCTGTCCGTCCGTCCGTGTGTCACGCTTTTACGTGCAGTTGGTTGTCACATTTTTTCACTGTCTTATATTTTACTAACCACTATAGCGATTGGCATGGAATTGCATATACTCATTAAACCATGTGTACCATCCATACTTTCATTGCCCATCCAGCCCATGCTGCCTGCAAGCCCAAAGTCAAGGTCAAATGAGTTAGTATTTTAAAGCTAGGCAAGCACCACCACGGGGGCATCGACGTGTCTTACAGACACAATTTTCTAGTTGTACTTATTTCTTATAGCAGCAAATGCTTTATTTATCACGATGGTTTCTAAAGGTATTTTGCAGGTGCAAAAGGCGTCAATATGAGGAAATGGGTTGAGGCTTATATCAAAGTCCACCCCACCCCCGTTTAGCCTTCGATTTTAGTTCCATTTTGGCAGACATGTGATAAGACCCGATCCCGGCGGTAGTCTACCGATATCAAAAGGTTCTTTCTAAGCTCCCGGCGGGAGACCAAAAACTCCCGATATGCGACAATCCCGACCATACCCCTATTAAGATAAGGAATTTTTAATTGCAACTCTCTCGAGGCAATAATTGGGGGACCATTGAGCCCATAGCTACTGGCCTAGATAACCTGTTATCCTATTAGGTCATACTCAATGTAATTAACCAATTAGCATAATCTCGTGGCGGGCGTGATTTAGCGTGAAATCAACAGACCGCCATGTTGTGTATATTGGAAACGACACATGTCAAGTTTTTCGCATGTTTGGAAGAGGATTACTGATGATTTATCGATGGTTCATCAAGCAAGAGTCAGGGACAAGGGGCTGCTCATCAGTTCTGGTGAAATAAACACCAATCAATGAGTTTGGCTAATTGGAAAGGTAGGTAAACTATAAAAGATGATAAAACTGTCTGCAAACTCTGTTAAAAAGCCGTCTGCATAACTGATATACTGTTGGTCAATCGTAAAACCCAACTCAATCAATGTTAAAAAGAGACAATGCTTGTATAAACTGTTTGGATAGCAATAAGAATGATTTTGAATAAAATATGGATGCTGCCTTTTGATCATCTGTCAGTCAAAATTGGCTCTGACAGATCAAAGTAGACCTAGCTTAACCCTTTACTCTATGAATATTAATTATTTATTGCACATTTGATACCAGTTGTAAAATCTTTTTATATTCTTTGTAAAACAATAACATATAAGGGACTGTAGTTATGAATATGATACAAGTAATGCAAACAGAGCAGACCCAAATTAGACGGCATCTAAAGGGAGAGTTGTCTGATCTGAGTCTAGTATGTTTGCAAACAGTGTAGACCCAGATGAGAGAGCAGCAGAGCTCCTATAGGAGCTCTCTCATCTGGGTCTACACTGTTTTCAAATACAACTACATGTATAGTGGTGACTGGCAGGCTATGGGTAAATTTTTCATCTGTGCAAACAAAGTACATGTAGACCTTGGTAATGTTTCATTTTTGCACACTTGCATAGCACAATGTAGACCTACATGTAGGTAAGAAGACCTAGATAAGAAAGCTTGATGGTAATGTTTCAGTTTTGGTACCTTTGCTTATGCAGTTTATTGTTGTATTTGTCAGGTATGAATGCAAGTACAACACAGCATGGACTTCAACGTACCCCTGGGTTGCAAAAGGAAAGGCCCAGTCTGCAACCGTTCATTTTCCATTACACAAGAGGGCAAAAATGACATTGAGAAGCAACATAAGAGTTCTTCACACTCTACAAATGCAAAGCAGACAGCCTCCACTCCAAAGCTGACTTCAGTGCTCAAGCCATTTATTTGTACTGTATTTAATTTTGTGATAAACACATAAAGATACATAAGAGATTCATGTTTCTCGTTTCTTTTATCCAGTTTGTAATAATTTTAAAACCACTTCTTGCCTTGTAAAATCAAAGTGAGATTTATTTTTACTGGTGGAATCCAATTTCTTACTAAATCTACTTCATGTACATTTATTCAAATGTTTTATTTCCTTTTGAATATACATTGACTTAATTAACTATTACAATACAACATGGGAAAATATAAGGAACTGTAGACCTTAAATTTATGGAATTTAATATGCAAACAGAGCAGACCCTGATCAGACGCTCCATTAGTAGCTGTCTGATCTGGGTGAACTCTGTTTGCATATGCTGTAAAATGAGTATCTATGGAGTAAAGAGTTAAAACGGAATTCCGTCAATGAAAAAAAATCTCCCACTTTGAGACCAAATCTCCCACTTTGGGACAGCCAATCTCCCACTTTCAATGAATTACAAAATCACATGTATGTTTTGGCCATAATAATATTTTCACGTTTCAAATTAATGTTATGCACGTGTGTAAGTGCGTATCGCTAGCTACACGACTGTTATTTATTTATTTATTTAGATAATTTTATCACAATTTATTCATATATGTAGTGTTCTTGGTAGATCTATATTTAGATGTTGATTTTGTTTGTGCTGCGGAAAATTGAAGTGTTCGGTAATAGAGTTCCACATGGATACATGTGCACCTTTTACCGAACACCTCGACAACTCTGTAATACAACAATCTATGATGATATTGAGTAATTACCCTTGTTTTTTAAATGTTTTTACGCGTAAATAAGTCTAACTTTCAGCACAATACATAAATACAAAGTCTGTTTACAATTGTTATGATGCATATTTATGCATTTTTGTGTAATTTTGGATATACTCGTTTTGGCTTATGCTATGTGGTTTTGAAACTGATCTTGGTAACTTTTAAATCTTTGTGCAGGCAATTTATTGTTTAATATTTGTCACTGGTGTTTTTAGCACCATCATGTTTTCTCTAGGCTTACAGCAGCAACTCAGCTGAGATGAAACCATATGACGTGCAACTCTAGTGCTTTGATGTTTAGGCAGTCAATCAAAAGTTTTCTCACCTTTTGTTTCTCATGCATATGGTCTCATATTGAGCACATTTCACTGGCTTGTTAATTTTTGTATATAAACGGTGTAGGTTTTCAATGCAGGAGATAGGAAATAGTAAAGTAGCTCTGTGCATACGAAAAGAAGAAGTTTGGAAATACTCTGTGAAAGTTAGAACCTCTGTGAATTTAAGTTTTGTAAATGTTTGAGACTTTGACAGCTAAGTGGTAACATTAGGAACTCTAAGCGAGTGAATGAATATTTTAATTACAGGACATTTAAAGTGACGTCGAACTTTGTGTTTTAGGATAACTTACGTGAACAGTGAACTCTTATTTTAAGGTAACTTAAGTGAAGTCTTATTTTGGAACTGTAATTGCTGGTATTTTGTGTTGGATTGTTATTAAATTTGGTAAACTGTGTACATGTCTAGGTTTTGGAGGCAAAGTCCCTTTTAAGTAATGGCATACCACATCTCTGAAGTTATGGGCCAGAGGATTACGAAACCCGCTCGTAATAGATTGGTGGAGAACACAGCAGTAACGATTTTGCCGGTACCTCTGCATATTCTGCAAAGGGAGATACCTATTCCCCATACCAGAGGTTATCAACGTTTCAGCTATGGACAGCAGCACAACAGAGTGCTAAATTGTAGGAGATGTGGCAGTTCCTACAGGGACTTTCACTCCTGTCCCGCCAGGACAAGGAAGTGCTACAAGTGTCACCATTATGGACATTACGCGCAGCTCTGCCAGACAAAGACAGCTCAGACACATCGGCCAGGAAGCAGGTCCAGTAGACAGCTTGACAGTCAAGTACATGTGACTTCAGTTGATTCTCTAAAGGCGTCCTGTGTCAGTAGTCCAGCTTCGAACCAACAGAAAGGAACAGAATGCTTAAGTGAACTGGAAAGCAAACTCTTCAAACTATGTGATGAGAATAGAGAACTGAAAAGCAAGTGCCGGGATCTTTGTGAAAAGGAAACATCTCTCAGGGCAGCTTTAGTGGAAATGATGCAAACTGCAGACTCACTCAAAGAACAGATGGGGATGCTGTATAGTTACTTAGTGAATCTTGAAAGTGACCTGGAGCATATCTCATCTGTAAACACTGAACTGAAAACAGAGTTTCAGCTCCTAGCAGAAACTGAAAACATGCCTGACAGACTTAATCAGTGCAGTAGATGTGGCACTTGCAGTCATAAGACAAGTAAAGACTGTCTTTCAAATGGCTGGCCATGTGCTAGCTGTGGGGGTAAAGGCCACTTTGCTGCTAGATGTCGGAAAAAGACTAAACGTAATCGCACTCTAGATGAAAAGACAGAGACTCTTTGGCGTTCCTAAAGCAGGCAACTGAGACTAGTGAAGATCCTCCAAAATCGGTCGTATGAACTTTCCAGCTTTGGGGTCAAAGCTAACTCAGAGGAGGGAAGAATTGTTATGATGCATATTTATGCATTTTTGTGTAATTTTGGATATACTCGTTTTGGCTTATGCTATGTGGTTTTGAAACTGATCTTGGTAACTTTTAAATCTTTGTGCAGGCAATTTATTGTTTAATGTTTGTCACTGGTGTTTTTAGCACCATCATGTTTTCTCTAGGCTTACAGCAGCAACTCAGCTGAGATGAAACCATATGACGTGCAACTCTAGTGCTTTGATGTTTAGGCAGTCAATCAAAAGTTTTCTCACCTTTTGTTTCTCATGCATATGGTCTCATATTGAGCACATTTCACTGGCTTGTTAATTTTTGTATATAAACGGTGTAGGTTTTCAATGCAGGAGATAGGAAATAGTAAAGTAGCTCTGTGCATACGAAAAGAAGAAGTTTGGAAATACTCTGTGAAAGTTAGAACCTCTGTGAATTTAAGTTTTGTAAATGTTTGAGACTTTGACAGCTAAGTGGTAACATTAGGAACTCTAAGCGAGTGAATGAATATTTTAATTACAGGACATTTAAAGTGACGTCGAACTTTGTGTTTTAGGATAACTTACGTGAACAGTGAACTCTTATTTTAAGGTAACTTAAGTGAAGTCTTATTTTGGAACTGTAATTGCTGGTATTTTGTGTTGGATTGTTATTAAATTTGGTAAACTGTGTACATGTCTAGGTTTTGGAGGCAAAGTCCCTTTTAAGTAATGGCATACCACATCTCTGAAGTTATGGGCCAGAGGATTACGAAACCCGCTCATAATACCTTTATTAGCTCAGCGCTCCAGAGTTACGCAATTGGTAAGACACATAGATAATAAAAGACTGGTTTACTGTAGTGAAAGGAAATTCAAATATACGCACACTCAGCACTTACCAATGGCTTTGTTGGGAATGAAAAGGATATGACATCATCTTTATGACATTAATTCGGTGCAGAACAAAGGCTTTGCGTGAAAATAGCGCATTTTAGTTTTTGTTCGGTATAACATGCACATTCGGCATTAGGTGCCACCGCTCTATTGAAATTTGTAATAAACACAGAACAGGGAAAGGGTTAAATGAGCTTTGGTTTACTTTTACCTTGTTTTGAGCATGCATCCATCTGCTTTAAACAAAAACTAATTAACGTAATAAGTGGTCGTACTAGAGAGGTTTTACTGTACGTTCTCTATTTCACAAGTGTTAACTCGTTCGCCCCTGAAACTTCTATTGTACAATTCAAGCTTCCATATAAGTGTAGATATCTAGTCAAAAATTCACTATTAAGAGGTGATTTTATAATATTTTGCCAACATGACAACCAGTGTAGACCCTGATCGAAAGTCTCCTTTAAGAATCGATCTAGATCTACTCTACATGTATTTAGAACTAAATTTATGCAACTCGAACTAGATCTAGATTTATGTTTTTGTTTAGATCTAGAAATACTCTAGTAAAGTAGACTAAAGGAATTCAGAGATCCCGATCTAGACCTAGATCCATTTACTTTACATAGACCCTATCATTCCAAACACAGCACACATTATTGCTGTAGATCTAGATCTAAATGTTTATTTTTATCTAGATTTTAGATCTAGATCTACCGTTCAGGGTTCGCACAGCCTTGAAATTTTTTTTACTCCTTGAATTTCAGGGGTTGCCTTGAAAAATGCTTGAAAACATAGATGAGTGCTTGAAAAGGCCTTAAATTTTGGCCAATCCTAAAAAGTGCTTAAAAAATGCTTGGACATCTTCGTAAATGTCCTGGAAAACTGTCTAGGCAGAACTATGGCTACTACTGTAGATTTCCTATGGCTCATCATTCAAGTATACCATTGTAGAATCTTTGACATTTGCAGATATGACTACTTATTGTTTTTGGTTGAGTTGTCCGTCCGTCCGTCCATCTGTCTGTCACACTCGTGTCCACTCCATATCTCTCACAAATATGGAAGGATTTCAAAATGCTTTGGCACAAATGTTCGACTGAACAAGACGATGTGCAGAGCGTTCGATTCAGGCATGTGGGTCTAAGGTCATGGTCACGATTCAAGGTCAAATGTTTTTAGCCACACCCTTCGTGTCCGCTCCTTACCTCTTAAAGGCATTTCGAAAGCAATGTTGACCCATTAACCCCATGCTGTGTATTTTGGGAGCCGACTCAAGCATCTGATACACAAACTGATAAGGCGGGCTACCATCACAGAGGATCAATGTATAATTGCATAACTTTATCTCTTCTGGCTATGGACCCTGACTGGACACTGCAGGAGCACAGCTGGATACTGTGTATATAGGGGGGGGGGGGGGGGGGTTCACTTATATAAGGAGCTTTGACATGCCTTTAAACCCTTTGAAGGATTTCAAAATGCTGTGGCACAAATTTTCTCCATAACAAGGCGATGTGCAGACAGCAGGATTCAGGCACATCTTCAAAGGTCAAGGTCACGATTCAAGGTCAAATGTTTTGATCATAATTTTTGTCTGCTTCACATCTATATAACCCTTGGAAGGATTAAAAAATGCTGGCACAAATGTTCTCCTTAATAAGCTGATCTGCAGACAGCAGGATTCAGGCACATGGGTCAAAGGTCAAGGTCACAATTCAAGGTCATGGTCACAATTCAAGGTCAATTATTCACACTTTCTTGTCTGGACGATAACTCCTACATGGCAAATGCCATTTGATTGAAACTTCATACATTGACAGAGCATGATGAGAGGAAGTGTCATGTATAAGGGCCATAACTTTGGCGTCAATACTTTTGGAGTTATTGCCCTTTGTTACATTTTTTTATCCGATCAATAACTCCTGCTCTACTAATGCTATTGGAATGACATTTCATGTATGGAAAGAGCATGATGGAAGGAAGTGTAATGCACAAGTATCATAACTCTGGCTTTAATAGTATTGGAGATATTGCCTCCCATATTTTGCAGAGTTATGGAAATTTGAAATTTTCACATAGAAATTTTCTCCACAGGGGTTCTCCAAAACCTTTAATTGGATATTCATAAAATTTCATAGGATCATGCCTAGTTGTGCATATCTTATTCCTGTTCCGGTTTGATGATTTTCTGCAGAGTAATGGGCTTTGAAATTTTTACATGGAAAATTGTGTCGCCGGGGTTTCCCCAAAAATCATTTATTGGATTTTCATGAAACTTCATAGGATTGATCAGCACCATGGCTAGTTGTGCATAGTTTATTCCTTTTCTGGTTCCATGATTTTCTGCAGAGTTATGGGACTTTGGAAAAGTTTGTCCACGCCCTGGGGTTGACATGAGTTTTTGGATCAAAAACAATTCTGGTTGTGATGGCATGAATATTTATTAGCTTAACTTTTATAATGTTAAATTTCCAAGGATTTTTATATGCTTTGACAAAAGCTGTAGAATCAAATCCGTATCGACATGTCAAAAGCAAAGAGAGCAGACCCCGATCAGACGGCTCCTATAGGAGCCATCTGATCTGGGTTTACTCTGTTTGCAAATGCATGAAAAGGCGTTTATATGAGGGAAAGGGTTAAAATGGGAAGGGGTCAGGTATAGCACTGAAGCTTTATGAACCTTCAACAAATGGAGAACAGAGAATAGGTGTCCTAATATTTAGGGTAAATGTGATGTTGTACAAAACTTCTACAACAATAGTTTATATACTTTGTACTTGAAGTCGAATGTTCCCAACTTAAATCTGAATAGTCATTTTCTTTCTGATAATTGTTTCAAGTACTATCTGCAATAACAGTGACAGCTCATGAACCATTAGCATGATGATGCTATGAGCAAATTAATGATAATCTTTAGAAACAGTTTGCACACACAGAGTAAGTCAAGAATCAAGAACTGTTTTACTCATTGCATTAATCCTTTCCTTCATATAAACATGTTTTCACGCATTTGCAAACAGAGTAGACCCAGGAGCCTATATGAGCCTATAAGAGCCATCTGATCAGGGTCTGCCCTGTTTGCTAATGGAATTTTGAAAGATCTGTTTCTTTACTTTCTAAAATGGCTACAATGTTCCTTTCATATACATGTATTTCATTATAACCATTTTTTCCATGAATATTCAGTAGGTATTGAAATTTGTAATAAACATAAAACAATAATAATAATAATTAAACAAAATTAAAATTTACTCAGCGGGCTAAAGGCTGTGTCAGGTTCACTGTATTAAGGTTATTTAGTTATCTATGTACTGTTTGAAATCTAACCATCATCGTATTGACTTAACTCTTACAATGCGGGACAAAAGTTAAACAGCTTTTGCAAAAAGTGTAGACTCAGATTAAAGGTTTCCTGGTGGAACCCTCTGATCAGGATCTGCACTGTTTGCCATATTTTACAGTTTATGAGAAAAAAAAACACCTTGAGTCTGCATGAGAAAGTCATTGTCAAACCTGGAAGAATCAATATGAAAACTGAGTGTAGTAAAGGATAAAGGTATCACATGTTTTGTCCTGGTTAACTCTGACAGGTTTAGTTACAGTTTTACATTGATACTTTTACAGATACTACAACTGAATTAACAATCAAACACTTCACTGGAAGAATGAATTAATAGTCTAAGAAAAGAAGAACCTGGCATTGCAGACATGGAAGACAAAGATCATTTGTTTAAAGAACAAGGTGATCTGCAGAAGAACCGGGTTACATTCATTGTACTGGGGATCACTTTTACAGTGCTGTGTTTAACTGGTGTGGTTGGAGTGGTCATTTATGCTGTTGGAAATGAGCTGCTAAATAACGGATCCAAGCCTTCCAATGATATACCATCCTCACCATGCACTGCTCCTTGTGGGTAAGTTCATTGCTGACTAAGCTCAGAACAGTTGTAATTACAGTCTACTGGTAGAATTGGTGACGTTTACAAACAGTTGGGATCCAGATGAGATGCCAAGTAACTCGACATCTTGTCAGAAATTATAAGGCTGTAGCATTTGAGTGGTGCTATGTCATAGTCAAGGTCACCCTTCAAGGTAGTGTTGGGAATCGGACAAACTTTTATTATAGATTGCCGGTTTGATGCAACTGATTGATGATCAAATGATAATTGATTAATTTAAATAGAGCTCACAATATGAGATATATTTAAAATGCTTTAAAAGTTCATGCGTCAACCAAATGGTATGCAGTGACCATTCATTAGAACCATCTCAAAAAGACGATTCTTATGAATGGTTAAATGATACAGTCTGCAGACTTAGTGACGTTATCTCGATTTATGCAGGTACAGAACTTTAGACTTAAATTTCCAAAAAATACTGATGCTGCAAATTACACCGTCAAAAATCGATTATGACACAATTACTATCAATAGTAGATCGAAAATACTCTTTCGATTGATCATCTTTTATAATTAATAATCGGAACAACACTACCCTAACGTCAAAGTTAGAAAATTCTTAGGCCAAAGAGCCTGTTGTTGGTATAGTTTTTCAGTGACATATCTTGTTGTTCTGTTTCTTCCACCCCTTTGAATGCAGGAAACCAAGTTACTCTAAGTCTCATCTGGATCCAAACTGTTTGCAAATGTCATCACATGACATATTGTCATAATTGATCCTTAGTATTGAAAAGGTCATGAAAAGCAGACTGTAATCAGACAACTCATAGAGGAACCATCTGATCTAAGCCTCATCTATAATAATGATGATTAATCTATTTGCAAAAGTGCCAAAGGGAAAGGGCTAACCCTTTCAACACTTTGAACCAATTTTTGATGACCTTTCACCTTTGCAAATGTATTTCAGGTTTACTTTGGTGGAAAGTATCCCAGAAAATTTGACTTACCCGGCTGGTTCCCCATCTCATCCATCAACATTCTCTGGTATTCAGAAGATAATATCAATGGCACAGGAAACCATAGAAATAGCAAGCTTCTACTGGACCATGAGAGGGTCAGACATATCATTTGAAGATCCATCTGATTGGGAGGTACTTAACCAAAATCTTAGTCAATACTTGCAGAAATCTTGGTTTTTTTCTAGATTTCTCTTTGACTTTCCATTGTTTTATGTATTTACGGCTGTTCTTGTACTTTGCCAATATCTGCAGAAATCTGATTTTTCCCTAGATTTTTCTTTTACATTCCATGGTTTTATGTACTTACTGCTATGACTGTTCTTAACTCATTCCCTCCTATTGATGCCTCTATAAAAGTCACTTTTTGAAACCATTGTGATAAATAGAGCATTTGTTACATAGTAGCAAAATTAATGCTCTATTTGTCGCATTGGTTTAAAAACTATATCATTCAAAAATTGTCGTTTTCTCTAGTAAATACTCCTTTTCAGTAGATATATTCATTAACCCATTCCTCCATAGGCTATTTTTAGACCCAACCTCTTGGATGAATTTAAAAATGGATCTAGGAGAGAATAGGTTAACCCAAAATATCAAGTCTCCTCAAACTCTGAAGTGCTGATCTTTTTTACTTTCGTCAGATTCTTCAGATTTGTTCAAGGTTGGTCGAAACCATTGGCCAGTTGTCAAACACCTTGGATACAGATGAGACGTTGAGATACTTGGCGTCTCATCTGGATCTACGCTGTTTGCAAATGACAGTCAGGTCTTGCTTAGCATGGTAAGCGTTAACCCTTTAATCCATGAATATTCATGTAAGAACTAATGACACTGTGAATATTAATTAGATTAATACAATAGCACATGGACACAGGAATTTTTTGCCATGGCAGAAACTGTAGAATCATATCTATATATTTTATCATAAGCAAACAGAGCAGAACCAGGTCAGACAGGTCTAGGTCTTCTCTGTTTGCAAAGGCGTAGAAAGGTGTATTTATGGAATAAAGGGTTAATCTCATAAGGTAATACTCTTGCCAACTTATATTGTAGGGAGAGCAGCTGTTCAATGACTTAGTGTTTGCAGGCAAAGTGAAAGGAATCAAAATCAGGATTGTGCAGGATATATCCAAAGTTAACAATGCAGACACCACCTATCTAGCAAAAAATGGTAGGTCTATCTATACCTGTCTTAACCCATTCTCGCATAGCCTGTTTTAAGAGTCGACCTCTTTTAATATATCTACCTAAAAAAGCATTTATTAGAGAAAAGGTAAATTTTAGATTTGTGTAGTCTTGAAACCATTGTGATAAATAGAGCATTTGCTCCTATGGAGCAAATGCTCTATTTATCACAATGGTTTCAAAAAGTGACTTTTACAGAGGCGTCAAAAGGCATCAATATGCGGAAATATTCATTTAATCCTTCCCTAATGAACATTTATGTGAGAATTTATCACTTCATGAATATTCAATATCTTAATTTTTATAAGGTAAACATTTTAAAGGGAACTGTTTGCGTAGACAGAAACTGTAGGATCAGATCTATATTTTTTCATAAGCAAACAAAGCAGACTTTGTGTATGAGCCGTCTGATCTGGGTCTACGCTGTTTGCAATGGTGTGAATAGGCATTTATATGAGGAAAGAGTCAAGAAAGGTGAGCCATTTGGATCAACCTGTGTCTGTCCTCTGTCATTTTTCATGCTTTGTCAACCATTTCTTTAAACTATATCTCCTCCTGAACCACAAACTGGATTTCCACCAATTTTCCGATGAATGATCTGCAGGTGACCCGTTATCAGAGTTTAATGCCCTCACAGGGTTTGAGGCATACATCATTGCTACTAGTTTATATCTTGATAAGAGGATTTCTTCATGGACCCTCTGATCTGTGACCTTTCAGGTTTTTAATCATCAGGTTTTCTGCATCCAAAGGGGTAATAGAAACAGAACAACAAGATGTATCGCTGAAATCCAAAGGTGCTTTGGCTTACATATTTTTAGCTCACCAGAGCACAAAGTGCTCAAGGTGAGCTATTGTGATACCCCTGTGTCCGTCGTCCGTCTGTCCGTCTGTCAGTCCGTCCGCACTCACCAATGGGTAGTTGTGTGACTTTTTCTAACTAGTCACAAGTAAAA
The DNA here is from genome assembly GCA_963576725.1 of Azorinus chamasolen. Classification (NCBI taxonomy): domain Eukaryota; kingdom Metazoa; phylum Mollusca; class Bivalvia; order Cardiida; family Solecurtidae; genus Azorinus; species Azorinus chamasolen. Next base: position 54,093,961 of record OY755235.1, read on the forward strand.
TCATTAACCTGGCCATCTCTTGTGACATTAACCTGGCCATTTCTTGTGACATTAACCTGGCCAGTTGTGGGACATAGGGTTAGGGTTAGCTTCCAGATCATTCTATTCCAAAGTTAGAGCCAAAAATAGTTTTACTTGTGGGACTAGTCCCACAAGAAAAGATCAAAGGAAAAAGTCACACAACTACCCATTTGTTAGGATGTCCGTCTGTCTGTCCGTCAACAATTTCAAACGACTTCTTCTCTGAAACCGACTGCCCAATTGTAACCAAACTTGGTCAGATACATACTGTGGGTGGGGGCTTCAAAAGTTGTTAAAAGATAGTGGGTGGGGCCATCGGTCTTGTTGCCATGGCAACTGTACACAATATCTAGAAAAATCTTCTTCTCCAGAATGACTTGTCCGATTTCAATATAGTTTTCACCAAAATGTTTCTCAGTTGATAGACTTTAAAAGTTGTTAAAAGAATTTTGATCCGGCAAAAAACATTGCCGCCAGAGGGCATGGTCATTTTTTCCATATATGGTAATATTGGAAAATCTTTAAAAATCTTCTTCTCCGAAACTGTAAGGCCTAGACCTTTGATATTTGGTATGTAGCATGAGCTTATGGTCCTCTACAAAGATTGTTCAAATTATGACCCCCGGGCCAAAAATGGCCCCGCCCAAGGGCTTATCAGTTTTTCATAGGAAAATCTTTAAAAATCTTCTTCACTGAAACTGTAAGGCCTAGAACTTTGATATTTGGTATGTAGCATGATCTTATGGTCCTCTACAAATATTGTTCAAATTATGACCCCCGGGCCAAAAATGGCCCCACCCAAGGGCTTATCAGTTTTTCATAGGAAAATCTTTAAAAATCTTCTTCTCTGAAACTGTAAGGCCTAGACCTTTGATATTTGGTATGTAGCATGATCTTATGGTCCTCTACAAATGTTGTTCAAATTATGACCCCCGGGCCAAAAATGGCCCCGCCCAAGGTCTTATCAGTTTTTCATAGGAAAATCTTTAAAAATCTTCTTCTCTCAAACTGTAAGGCCTAGACCTTTGATATTTGGTATGTAGCATGATCTATTGGTCCTCTACAAAAGTTGTTCGAATTATGACCCCCGGGCCAAAAATGGCCCCGCCCATGGGCTTATTAGTTTTTCAAAGGAAAATCTTTAAAAATCTTCTTCTCTCAAACTGTAAGGCCTAGACCTTTGATATTTGGTATGTAGCATGATCTTATGGTCCTCTACAAATATTGTTTAAATTATGACCGCCGGGCCAAAAATGGCCCCGCCCAAGGGCTTATCAGTTTTTCATTGGAAATTTTTTAAAAATCTACTGAAACTGTAAGGCCTAGACCATTGATATTTGGTATGTAACATGATCTAATGGTCCTTTACAAATATGTAGCTGTGGCTTGTGGTCCTCTGCCAAAAATGTTTAACTTACGACCCTGACCACTGGGCGAAACTTGGCCCTGCCTCAGGGCTTATCAGTTTTTCATGGGTAAAATATAAAATATTATTTTTCTCTGAAACCATAAGGCTTAGACCTTTAATTAATGGCATACTGCTTTGCCTAGTGGTTCCCTACCAAGGTTGTACACATGATTTCTTGTGGTCAAAAATGGCCCGCCCCTGGGGTTATCTCAGGTGAGCGCTTCAGGGCCTCATGGCCCTCTTGTTTACCTTTGACCTTGAATTTGACCTTGTCCATGACATAGCACTATTCAAAAGTCACAGCTTTATGAGATGTGTTTACATGCAAAGTACAGGTAAACCTCTGAAAACCGAACACCTTCGGACCGGACAAAATGTTCGGTTTTCAGAGGTGTTCGGTTTTCAGAGATTTTTCTTAAACTGAAACCTGAAGGTGATGAATGTGATCTTCTGTAATACCGTTCACTTCTTTTGATCTTATCAGAATAAGATACAAACATTAGTTTCTACTATATATAAGAGTATTCAGTAACAAGAAAATAATCATATTGTAATATTGTTTTATCTAATTTATACTTTGCCACATATGGATGACATTGGAGCAGGCATGATTGTGTTAAGTGTTTACATCAAACTGACTGTTAGATTCACTGCCTGATTGATTTTATTTATCTTTTATCATTTTTCATAATCAAAAGGCTTGTTCATGTAGAATTACTCTAAACTAAACTCAGTCCATTGAAGTGCTGGTAATATGTAGCATGAACATTTAAGTATCTAAGCATTGTGTTTATGAAAACAAAATTTGCATGTTGAGATCATCTTCCCTTAATTTCAATAAATAGGTGTGAAAAACCATGCCTAATTAAAGTTTTCTTATGATTTTCAAAAGCAACATCAGCTACAGTATTAGCCTATACCCCTGTTGTGTTTTTCACACCTTTGTAGTAACACAGGCAGCTGTCATACACAGTAGGGGTTCCAAAATTCCCTAGTCAAACTATCAACAAGTCAGCGCCCCTAATTGGCCCTCAGGGTATGTTCGGTTTTCAGAGGTGATTTACAATGGAAATATAGGTTTCTGTTCCGGAACTTGTGTTCGGTATTCAGAATTCAGAGAGTTCGGTTTTCAGAGATCCTTTCTATATAGAATATATAAGGAAAAATTCGGGACCAAAACATTTGTTCAGTTTTTAGAGATTTTCGGTTTTCAGAGGTTCGGTTTTCAGAGGTTTACCTGTATAACATCTGCGTGTAAAAGTTATTGCCAGGTTAAACACAATATTCCCCCAGATCAAGATCTTGGAGACATAAAGATTGTACATGTCAAGGGCTTAGCCCAAATCTATTGGAACTACATTCATTACTTTAGTCAGTCAAAGGTTTATGACATGTTTTACTGTACCTTTCATCAGCTAGTGCAGAAGTTAGAAGTCTTGATTTGACGAGACTCCTTCAGAGTGGAGTACTGCATACCAAACTTTGGCTTGTTGACAGAAAACACTTTTACGTTGGAAGTGCAAATTTGGACTGGAGATCTCTCACACAGGCAAGTAGAAGTGGTATTAGAAGGGAAATTGATTGTACGTCTAGATAGTTTTTCAATAAACTTTATTCTGCTTACATTTTCAAATTTTAGTCTATTAATTCTTATAGGAGTATATTTACACATTGCAAACAAAGTAGACACCAATCAGACATCTTCAGAGGGCCAGATAAGATGCGTAAATTAGAACATTTTCAAGAATAACTTCTCTATTTCTCCACCAAACCTTATGTTATGACCACTCTTTAGAACCTTTTCTTCGAGACGATTCTATAGAGTGATCACAACATAGGGTTTGATGGAGTAATAACAATTTTAGTACTTGAGTATGCACATTTATCTGTTACTCTGCATTTCCAATTGGAGCTGTCTGATCAGGGTCTGCAGTGTTTACTTATTTGAGTATTGCTTTGATTCCACAGTTTCTTCCATGACCCAACATTTCCCATGTTCATATGCCAATGGAAAAAAAATCGGTTAATCAACCCTAAACCTGATTAACACATTCCCCCCATATTGACGACTTTTGATGCCTCTGTAAAAGTCACTTTGTGAAACAATTGTGATAAATAGAGCATTTGCTCCTATTGGAGCAAATGCTCTATTTATCACAATGGTTTCAAACTACAAAAATCTAAAAGTTTTCTTTTCTCTAGTTAATGCTCCTTTTCGGTAGATTTATTCAAAGTGGTTGAATCTAAAAATAGCCTATGAGGTAATGGGTTAACTACGTCACCACAAATGGATTCGACCCAGTTCAGACTGGTGCTGTAGAGGCTCTGCAGGATCTATATAAGACAGGTAGTAGGTTAATGCAGGATGAAAGTTGTGCAGAACACTCCTTGGTGCTTTCTGCATTGCTTTCATCCTGCAGTAAGCCACCACCTGTTCTTATAGACCTCAATCTATATTCTCTGGCGGACATGGTCGAGTGGTTACTTCACTCGACTACAATACCAGGGATCCCCTGCCGGACCAAGTACTTTGGATGAGACTTTATAAAACGAGGTCCGATGTATCAGTGCTTTACACTGGACATCTAAAAGAACCCGGGTTTGTCTGTATCCACTTCCCTCTCTGGGGCATCCAATTAGCCCATAGTTGGCAGAAACAGACTTTAATCAATGCAAACAAACAAATCCATCTATATTCAATATACAGTTTCTAAGGGCATGTTATACAGCATGTAATTTCATGTTTTATCACTTGTACTCACAACAGGTAAAGGAGCTTGGATCAGTGATACAGGATTGCCCATGTATGGCAGAGGACATTGGTAAGATCTTTGATGCCTACTGGTACCTAGCAGTGCCTGAATCCTCCATACCATCGATATGGCCAAACCAGTACAATACATTGTTCAACAGCAGAAACCCAATGAAAGTCACATACAATACAACCTCCTACAATACATTCCTGTCTGTAAGTAATATATTTTAGATATTTTTATATTCATGTACAAGATAATGACATTACTGATATTAATTAGATTAAATTTTATGATGGCAGTTTAAGCCATGGCAGAAATTGTAAAATCAGATTTATATTATTTCATAAGCAGACTGACCAGACCCTGATCAGAAGGCTCCTACAGGAACAGTCTGCATCTACATGTACTTTGTTTGAAAATACATTAAAGGGTGTATCTATGCAGAAAAGGGTTTATCAGAAGTACAGATGCATAGATTTAACTCTTTCACGAATGTCTCCTTCATTTCTCCAGCAAATGCTATGTTGTGACCACACATTTTAGAATTGTCTCAAATGGAAGAGAGGATTCAAAAGAGTGTGGTCAAAACATAGGGTTAACCCATTACCTCATAGGTTATTAGCTTGTCTGTTTCGAGGAAATCACGAGCTATTGTCGTAACTCCGGCGTCCGCGTTGTCGTCGTCGTCCGAAATCTTAACATTGACCATAACTTCTTCAATTTTTCATTTACAACCTTCATTTTTGGTATGCCTGTTCATCTTGACATGGCCTATCCACACATACCAAAATGATAACAGACGAGCGTTCGCACCCGCTTGCGGTGCTCTTGTTTTTAGATACAACCTCTTTGAATAAATCTACCGAAAAGGAGCATTAAATAGAGAAAAGGGAATTTTAGAATGTTGTAGTTCGAAACCATTGTGATAAATAGAGCATTTGCTCCTATAGGAGCAAATGCTCTATTTATCACACTGGTTTCAAAAAGTGACTTCTACAGAGTCGTCAAAAGTCCTCAATATGAGGGAATGGGTTGAGGAAGAAACAACAATTTTTGTGTTTGAAATATGTCCTTTGTCTATTGCTCTGGTATTTTAACCCCACTCCATAAATACGTCTTTCTGCACCTTGCAAACAGAGTAGACCCAGATCCAGGGTCTGCTCTGATTGCTTATGATATATGTAGATATGATTTTACAGTTTCTGCCATTGCCAAACTTCCTGTGTCCATGTGCCATTATAACTAATCTAATTAATATTCATGATATTAATAGTTCTTACATGAATATTCATGGAGTAAATTGTTAAGCCTTCATCTGCTAATCATGGTGTGAATATCATTTTTGAAGGCTTTGATCCAGATCATACACTGTGTAATAATTATGGCATCTTATGAAAATGTTGTACTCTTGGCCAGTGTTCAGCTTAGAAATTACTGCTTTCACTGTACTTTAAAATAGGACTAACACAAAGTTTAAATGAAGGGCTTTATATAGCAACTACAGTGATAACCCTTTACTTGATGGATATTCATGTAAGAAATTATAACAATTATCATAAATATTATTTAAATTAAGTTTTATAATGGCACAGGAATGCAGGAAATTTGGCCTTGGCAGAAACTGTAGATACATATCTATACATTGTATTATTCTACAAGCAAATAGAGCAGACTCTTATCAGATAGCTAAAACAAGAACCATCAGCTCTGGATCTACTCTCTTTGCAAATCAGGGAAAGGGTTTATCTGAAAGAAATCAGTATGTGTCTTTTTATGTCAAAGTTTTTTAAAGTAATTAAAAGAAGTGTTTAGGTGCTTCAAATTTTAAGGAAAGTTTTTATATTGAAAAATACTTTTATAGTATCTGGAGTATTAATTCTGCCCATTCACAATGTTTCACAAGAAATTTAATTTTTAGAGGACACAGTTGTTTGAATGAAATGATTAAAATTAAAATGGTAGCCATTAAGCCTTTTTATAATGAATTTAGGTCATAATCTGTCCTTTGCTCTGTTTGCAAATGTGTGAAAAGGCGTTTATATGAGAGAAAGGGTTAACCCATTCCCGCATATTGATGCCTTTTGACGCTTCTGTGAAAGTCACTTTGTGAAACCATTGTGATGAATAGAGCAGCTCTATTTATCACAATGGTTTCAAAACTACACAATTCTGAAAATTTCCTTTTCTCTAGTTAATGCTCCTTTTTGGTAGATTTAATCAAAGAGGTTGGATCTAAAAATAGCTTATGCGGGAATGGGTTAACTAAAGAGGGCATGGATACAGAAACTGTTTTCTGTTCATTTGATCTTCAGCCTTTTCCTCCATGAATATTCATGTAAGAAATGATGACATCATGGAAATTAAGTAGATTATTTTTTACAATAACATATTGACAATTGACATTTTTGCCATAGTAGAAACTATAGAATCAGATCTATATTACTCCATAATCAAACAGAGCAGACCCAGATCAGACGGCTGCTATAGGAGGCTTCTGATCTGAGTCTACTCTGTTTGCAAAGTCGTAGAAAAGTGCATTTATGGAGGAAAGGGTTAAAAGCTATTTTTGGATGTATATAGCAAACAGTGAAGACAGGTATATTAACCTTTTCCTCCATAAATACGCCTTTCTATGCCTCTGTAAAAGTCACTTTATGAAACCGTTGTGATAAATAGAGCATTTGCTCCTATAGGAGCAAATGCTCTATTTATCACAATGGTTTCAAACTACAAAATTCTAAAAGTTTCCTTTTCTCTAAATAATGCTCCTTTTCGGTAGATTTATACAAAATGGATGGATCTAAAAAAAAAGCCTATAGAGGAAAGGATTATCTGTTTCAATAGTGTGAACCAATTTGGATTATCTTTGCAAACATTTGAATCCAGACGAGAAACCAAACAACTAGGCATCTCATCAGGTTCCAAACTGTTTGAAGAAACTGTTCATTTGAAAGAAATGGAAGAATATTATTTCTATAATTGAAGCAGACAACAGTTACAGGACGAAGTTATTAACTACGATTGAAAGTAGTAACCCATTCATCACTGAATTTTAAAATAGACTATTCCAAAATTAAAATGGGTCAAGCTTATCATGAAGATTCAGGGATTTTTTAAGAAAAGTGTAACATAACCAACACTGCAGAGCCTGATGAAAGTACTCCTGTTTGCAAAGAGCATTAGTGACTCACACTAAAAGGGTTAAGCCTTTGATTTTTGGCTCTGGTTCTGTACATGGATTCACTTACATTTGGAAGCTTTAGTACATTGCCTAGGACATGAGAAAAATACTGTCTGCCTCTCTTGTTTGACAATTGCAGCATCTACTATATTTGATCTGACTGGACATCTACACTGTTTAAAAAAGTAATCACAAATTTACCCTAAATATTTGGACAGGCATATAGTGCAGACCCAAATCAAGCAGCTCTTTCAGGAACTGTTGACCAGGGTCTACAATATTTTGTTATCAGAATGGTGCCAAAATTAATTATGCAGCTTTACAACCAATGGATAGGGGACATTGGAGATTGTGTGTTCGAATACTTGTAAATGGGGTAATGGAAACAAATTATACATGTACTTAGTGTAATTGGGGTACTGAAAATGAATACACAGTGTAATTGGTGTACTAAAAATGAATACACAGTTTAATTGGGGTTCCAAAAATGAATACTAAGTGTTATTTGGGTGCTGAAAATGAATACACTGTGTAATTGGGTTACTAATAATGAATACACAGTGTATTTGGGGTACTAAAAATGAATACGGTGTAAGTGGGATACTAAAAATGATTACACAGTATAATTTAGGTACTAAAATTGAATACAGTAAAACCTCTCTATAAAGTGGCCACTAAATTGTGTTAATTAGTTGGTATTTAGGGTAGATAGCCACTTAAAGCAAGGTGAAAGTAAAACAGAACGCTCCTGTAGGAGCGTTCTGTTTTACTTTCACCTTGCTTTAAGCAGCCACATACCTTTAACACAAAACACTTGATGTAATTTACTGGCCATTATAGAGAGGGTTTACTGTACTGACAATGTTTGAACAATCAAGCCATTTATTCCCATATTGTTTAGGATAAGCATTGCATTTTGAAACTCATCCTTTTTTCCAAGTTGAGGGACATTGCAGACAGAAACTGTGATTACTATAGGATTCGTGCATTTTCAATGCAGGCTCCTAATTAAATGGTTTTATAACAACAAACAATTATTTTGCTATGTTGATCAGAGCTCGCCGCCATCATTTTGTCCAGCTGGCAGATCACATGACGGTGACACAATTGCAGAGATTATTGGTGAGGCTGAGGAGTTTGTTCATATAGCAGTCATGGACTACTTTCCTACCACACAGTTCAGCAAACCACGCAAGTTTGTATCAGCTTTGTTGAAATATTCTATTTGTTTTAACCCTTTCCCTGTTCTATGTTTATTCCAAATTTTAATACCTACTGAATATTCATTAACAAATTGTTGTAAAGAAATATGGAAGATGGGACATTGTAGACCTATTAGAAAGCAAAGAAACAGATCTATCAAACTCTATTAGCAAACAGAGCAGATCCTGATCAGACGGCTCCTCTAGGAGCCGTCTGATCTGGGTCTTCTCTGTTTGCAAATGCGTGAAAACACGTTTATATGAGGGAAAGGGTTAAATTCTTAAAATCCATATGAATCATAATGATAGCAGCAATAGTTTGATTCAATAATTAATATTGAAGGGATTTTTTTGCCAAATAGGTCAGCTACTCTCCTTCAATGTATGAGATACATTAGAATATTTTAGGATAATTTGTTTCCCACATTCAAAAGGTAAAGACCACCAACCAGTAAATAACAATGGGTAATTTAAAATACGGGTACATGTAATTACATTAATTCTTTTACTTAATTAATATTCATGCAAGACTCGGTCCATAATGAATATCAATTTATTTAGTTATTGCAGGTATTAACCCTTTACTCACTAAATACACCGTTCTAGGAGCAGTCTGATATGGGTCTGCTCTGTTTGTTATGAAATAATATACCGGTAGATATAGTTCAACAGTTTCTTCCATTGCCAAAATTTCCTTTGTTCATGTGTCATTACCAGTAGATATAGTTCAACAGTTTCCTTTGTTCATGTGTCATTACCAGTAGATATAGTTCAACAGTTTCCTTTGTTCATGTGTCATTACCAGTAGATATAGTTCAACAGTTTCCTTTGTTCATGTGTCATTACCAGTAGATATAGTTCAACAGTTTCCTTTGTTCATGTGTCATTACCAGTAGATATAGTTCAACAGTTTCCTTTGTTCATGTGTCATTATGAAAACTAATGTTATCAACATTCATGATGTCATTATTTCTTACATTAACTCTTTCCTCCATAAATACGCCTTTCTACGCGCCTGTAAAAATCACTTGTTGAAACCATTGTAATAAATAGAGCATTTGCTCCTATAGGAGCAAATGCTCTATTTATCACAATGGTTTCTGAACTACACAATTCTAAAAAATTCCTTTTCTGTAGTTAATGCTCCTTTTCAGTAGATTTGTTCAAAGAGGTTGGATCTAAAAATAGCCTATGAGGGAATGGGTTAATGTTCATAGAGTAAAGGGTAAAGAAAAGAGGGAAGTTTATTACCATTGCAAACAGTCAATAATTTATTACCATTGCAAACAGTCAATAATTTATTACCATTGCAAACAGTCAATAATCAAAGCTGTAACATATAAGCAAACCGAGCAGAACTCTAGCAGCTGTCTTATCCAATTCTACTCTGTTTGCAAAGGCATAAAAATGAAGTGTCAATGACAAAAGCTGAAACTGTGCTTTCTGTAGTTCTAATATCCTGCATAAAGCATCCTCTTTTCTTAACCCTTTACCAGACAAATATTCATCGGAGAAATAATGACATTATGAACATTAATTGTCTGAATTTTTATAAAGTTATATTTAAATAGGATGAAATAACCCTTTTCAGCATAGTACTGCCTTTTAACGCCTTTGCATACAGAAAATACAGAGATCAGATCAGATTAGAGTCTGCTCTTTTTGCATAAAAGTTCATTAGGGAAAGGGTTAATATGGATGTGTTTAAAAGCAGGTGGCTGCTAAATACGGAACAAAATAAATTCAGAAGAAAGCTCCTAAAGGGGCATACTAAACATAATCAGGTACTTCCTGTATAAAAGTTGGTCATGATCTACATGGTTTTCAAAGTGCCAAAGCCGAAGGTACATTTCCTTACGTAGACTCGTTTGAATGCCAAATTAAACAAATGACAGTAAAACTTCTGTACAATGACCAAGGAAATGTAATTCTGTGCTAGTAACGCTGTCCATCATATAGACACCAGTCCATTCATTTGCAAAAAGAAGACAAAGATCAGACTGACACTGTAGGGGCCCAATTGATCAGGGTCTGTTTATGAAATCATGTTTTAACTCTTCAGGATCTACCAATAGCAAAACAATCCTGTTTACATAGGCTATTATAAACATTCAGCAAATAAATAGTCTTGATGCCATTATTTCTTACATGAATATGCAATAGGGAAAGGGGTTAAGACAGTATTTATAGTAAAACCTCCCTATAATGACCACTAAATTGTGTTAATTGGTTGGTATTTAGTGCAGGTGGCTGTTTAAAGCAAGGTGAAAGTAAAACAGAATCCTATAGGAGCGTTCTGTTTTACTTTCACCTTGCTTTAAGCAGCCACCTGCCTTTAACACTAAATAATTGGTGTAATTAAGTGGCCGTTGTAGAGAGGTTTTACTGTATAAGCTGATTTTTTATACTGGCATGTGAACATGGGATGAACTCACAATGGCAAAATGATAGAATCAGATCTAAATAATTATTTTAATGAACAGGGTAGACTCAGATGATATGGCTCCTACAGGATCAGTAGGAGCAGTCTGATCTGAGTCTACCCTGTTTGCTAAGGTATCAAAGTGGTTATCAGGTGAAGGGTTAATGCAGGATGACGAGAAGCTTCTTAACCTTTACTCCATTAATATTCATGAAACAAATGATGACATCATGAATATTAATTCGATTTTGTTTTCATTAAGCATATTAACAAATGCAATTTTGTCAAAGCAGAAACTGTAGAATCAGGTCTATATTATTTTCATAAGCAAACTGCAAACCCTGGTCAGACGGTTCCTATAGGAGCCATCTAATCTGGGTCTACTCTATTTGCAAAGGCGTAGAAAGGCGTAATTATGGAGTAAAGGGTCAATGTTTTGCATTAAGCAGTCATCTGTTTTTAAAGACTCCCTTGTTTATCCATCAAATGATAACTATAAACGACTTTTCAGGTATTGGCCAGTAATTGATGATGCTCTGAGATCTGCGGCATTCAACAATCGTGTGAAGGTGCGTTTGTTGGCCAGTTACTGGAAGGAGACCTGGGATGACATGTTTATCTACCTAGACTCCCTTCAATCACTGAACTACAGCTCTCGGTATCTTAATGTGGATATAGAAGTAGTAAGTATGGCTGTTTAACCCTTGACTTATGAATATTCATGTAAAATGTCATGAGTTAATAATGAACTAATTTAGGTGACACTGATTTGCAGTATCTTGCAGGTATGTTGATTATTGTTCATGAGTTAGCTACCATATTGTTATGGAAATCTGATTGGTTCATTGCTGGCTTATATGAAGATCTATCTACCTTAACCCATTACCTCATAGGCTATTTTTAGATACAACCTCTTTAAATAAATCTACAGAAAAGGAGCATTAACTAGAGAAAAAGAAAAATTTAGAATTTCGTAGTTTGAAACCATTGTGATAAATAGAGCATTTGCTCCTATAGGAGCAAATGCTCTGTTTATCACAATGGTTTCACACAATGACATTTACAGAGTCGTCAAAAGTCGTCAATATGAGGGAATGGGTTAATTACCCTTAGTATTCTGACATACTCCTGAATGAGCTGTTTAATCAGGATCTAAACTACTTGATACTATGTTAGTAGCTATATGTTAGTTATCAAACCTAGTTATCAAAAATAGGCATATTCAGGTTTTCAAACTAGTGGAGAAGGGAGATTGGGTGTACAAACACTAAGGGTAATAAGGGTAGATATTGCCTCTGAAGTCAGTACTGAAGTCAGTAGGGTTAATGTAAATGACACTGTCATTGAAAATAAACCTCGTCTTAGACATGGGTGACTTATAACCTTAGGGCATGGAATTTCTGTTTTATCTGAGCTCTAGATTAGAGGCATAATGTTCTTTCCATAGGTTTTATTTCTTAGTCAAGCATTAGCTTACTGGTACTCACTGAGGCAATTCTACTCAGAATTTATCTTGATTCATTTATTAAGAGTATGAATATTAATTAGCTGAAGATTTATAATGGCACTATGAACAACTTGCTTCACCATGGCAGAAACTTCAGAGTCATATTTGTATTATTTAATAAGCAAACAGAGTCAGCAGATCCTGATCAGATGGCTCTCACAGGAGTTATCTGATCTGTGTCTACCTACTCTGTTTTCAAAGGCATGAAAAAGGTTTTTGGAAGGTCAACGTTGCAAGGTAGGTTTTGGAAGAGGAATACAATAAATAGCATTTGTCTTGTTTTTAAATGTTCTCTTGTCTGTCAGAAGCATTTTCGTTTATCTTTCTGCAGAAATTATTCATAGTACCAAATTACACAGAAACCCAGGCCAAGATACCTTATGCCAGAGTCAACCACAACAAGTACATGGTCACAGATAAAACAGCCTACATTGGTAAACATCTCTTTTATCCTTTACTTAATGAATATGTAAGAAACATTGACTTCATCAATATTACTACAGTGAACCCTCATTAGAATGGAGGTGTTTGTTTCCAGACATTGTGATGGTTTAACGAGGTTGCCGTTATAACGAGTTTAAATATGAAAGGAACCGTATGACTACGGTAGTTTTAAACTAGTGCCAACAGGTGAACGCTTAATGCAGAGCACAAGAAGTGCAAAAAGCTCCCTTAGGGAGCTTTTTGCACTTCTTGTGTTCTGCATTAAGCAACCACCTGTGCTATTGGCATTGCACCTATTTATTAAGTGAATGTTTCAAAGAGTTAACGGTAATTTTGTTTCAATGCATATTGCCAGTATAATGAGGGTGCCATTGTAGCGAATGCCGGTATATCGAGGGTTCACTGTACTATGAAAATGCAAACACTTGACATTCAGTCCATGGCAGAAACTGCAGAATCTGATCTGTATAATTTCATATTAAAGCAAGCTGTGCAGACCCTGATCAGACAACTCCTACAGAAGCTTCTGATCTGGACCTACTTTATTCAAAATTCTAATACTAATTGAATATTCACGGACAAAATAGTTCTAATGAAATATGGAAGGTGGAACGTTGTAGCCATTTATTTTGACTTTCTCTCTTTATGACATGACTGATTTGATCTTTTGTACATTTTTTCAGGGACCTCAAACTGGTCTGGGGACTACTTTTTGACAACAGCTGGAATTGGACTTGTTGTGAATGGTGATGATAAGCAAGAAAAAAGCCATAATTCCAGTAACAATGATTCAGATATACGTCAACAGCTGGCAGACATCTTCAGTAGGGACTGGAATTCAGAATACTCATTCTACCTCAGTCATTTCAACAGGACTGTAAACACAGGATGATAGGCAAACTGTCCAGTTATCCCTTTAGTTGAGTCTGAGTTCGTTCTCAAGTTTTTGATTGGTCAGATTTGAGCCTTTGGCTCAAATCAGACCAATCAAAAGCTTGAGAACTCAAATCTGACCAATCAAAAGCTTGAGAACGAAACTCAGACTCAACTAAAAGCTTTATAAGCATGGACCCTGAAGTAGTTGTAGGAGTTTACCCATTTATGCCTCCTGACTTTAACCCTTTACTTCATGAATATTCATGCTAGAAATAATTACATCATGAGTATTATTAACATGATTTTTTATAATGACCTATGAACACAAGCATAATACTATTTGGTCAAAGCAGATACAGAATCAGATCTATATTATTCCATATTAAGCAAACAAAGTTGATCCTGATCAGATAGATCCTACAGGAACAGTCTGATTTGGGCCTGCTCTGTTTGCCAACATGTATTTAAGAAATAAAAGGTCAATGAAGGGTATTTGCAAACAGAAGACCCTCTGATCAGAGTCTAATCCATTTTCTTCATCAAGTAAACTTCAAGCTGTACACTAAAATATTTCTTTCAGAAACACCTCAAACTGAAAAATTGGAACTGCACAAAAAGCATATTTGAGTATGTCCTTAACCCTTTACTCCATAAATACGCCTTTATGCCTTTGCATACAGAGTAGACCCAGATCACATGGCTCCTATATGAGCTATCTGATCATGGTATGCTTTATATGGAATAATATAGGTCTGATTCTACAGTTTCTGCTTTGGTAAAAAAGAGTATGTATTAAAATGCCATATTTTAAAAAATAACTTAATAATGAATAATCATGATGTCATCATTTCTAACATAAATATTCATGGAGTAAGGGTTTAAGAGATGCAGGCTTAAGTTAATCAAATTTTAGTGTGATTAGAAATTAGTTGTCTGAATTATCTTCACATCATTTACAAATACAAGGTATATTAATTTTTGTGTCGCCTGCAAAGCATGGCAGACACATAGGGATCACTTTGTCTGTCATCGCCGTTGTCGTCACACTTCTTGTCTGGCCAGTATCTCCTATTCTAATGATGCTATTGAATTCAAATTTCACACATGGAACAGGCATGATGAGGGGAAGTGTCATGCACAAGGTCTGTAACTCTAGTTTCAGTAATTTTGGAGTTATTCCCCTTTTTTTCATTTTTTTGTCCTGCCAATAAGTCCTATTTTACTGATGTCATTGAATTCAAACTTCACACATGGAACAGGCTTGATGAGAGAAAGTGTCATGCACAAGGTCCATAACTCTAGCTTCAGTATTTTTGGAGTCATTCTCCTTTCTTTTCTTTTTTTTTGTCCAGCCAATAAGTCCTGTTCTACTGATGCTATTGAATTCGAACTTCACATATGGAACAGGCCTGATGAGAGGAAGTGTCATGCACAAGGCCCATACCTCTACTTTCAATATATTTGAGTCATTTCCCTTTTCATATTTCCTGATCTGTCTGTAAATTCTTTCCTACTGATATAGTTGAATTGTACGTAGCATCATAGCTGGATTTATGTTATACCCATATACATGTACTGCGATTGTGTCAAGTTTAAAATTGATGGGAAGAGAGTCAGTACGCAGACAGGCGACACAAGTGTTCCGAGGAACACCTTTCTAGTTTGTATAAAGATATAATCCGAGGGATGAGACAGAATTACTCAGCATCTTATCTGAATCCAGATTGTTTGGTAATCACTGATTTTGAAATAGTAAGCTTATGAAAAATTTATCATGATGTGCGAACACTACTTACATGTACTGGTATTTCTGGAGCATATAGCAGAAATAGTATACTTATGGATCCTGGTTATAAATACTTGAAATGAATTATTACAAAGTAATATCTAAAATAAAATATGTTTAACCCTTTACCCAATAGCCTGTTTCTAGTTTTGAAGACATATGACCACTTAAAGCAGGTTGAAAGTAAAGCAGAATGCGCCTTAAGGCGCATTCTGCTTTACTTTCAGCCTGCTTTAAGCTACCACCTACTAGGATATAGAAAATATTTATTATGCAATATGTTCATGACTGTATGAATTGGAACTATTTTCTTCAGCGGAGGAATAAATCAAACACGCTAAAAGCCGCTTCTATCAGGTAAAGGGTTAACAAGGCAGAAGGTATAAATGGACTAACCTTTTGATTACTGAATTTTGAAAGTGGAATGATCCATCATTGTTTAATGATAGAATTCATTCAGTATGAAAAGCTTAAATTTGGGAGAGAATTTCAATGACAAACAGTGCAAACCCTGATCAGAGGGATTCTTTAGAAGTCCTCTGATCTGGATCTACACTGTTTGCAATTGGCCGTAGACTCGTCTCTAACATCCACAGGGTCTAAACAAGAATGGAGTTCATACTGTGTAATTGTAACCCTTTATTCCATGATTATTGATACAAGAAATAACAACATCATGAATATTAATGAGTTGAATTCTGATGATGGTATTATAAACCAGGCACTGTTGGCCATCACAGAAACTGTAGAATCATACCTATATTATTTCATAAGCAAACAGAGCAGACCCTGATCAAACACGTCCTACAGGAACCTCTGATCTGGTTCTACTCTGCAAATGTGTAGAAAGGAGTATTGGAGGAGTAAAGGATTAAGCATTGTATGGAAAAACCTCTGCATTAAACAACCTTGTTCTGGATGAATATTCGTGTAAGAATTACATCATGAACACAGAAATATCTGTCCAAGGCAGAAACTGCAGAATCAACTCTATATTATTGCATAAGCAAACAGAGCAGACCTTGATTTGGGTCTACAGTAAAACCTCTCTATAACTGCCATTAAATTGTGTTAATTATTTGGTATTTAGAGCAGGTGGCCATTTAAAGCAAGGTGAAAGTAAAACAGAACACTCCTATAGGAGCGTTCTGTTTTACTTTCACCTTGCTTTAAGCAGCCACCGACCTTTAACCAGAAATACTTGATGTAATTTAGTGGCCATTATAGAGAGGTTTTACTGTATCTTTGTTTACAAAGGCATCTCTAAGAGATAAAGAATTACACTGCATTGTTTATTCTTTAGTTAACTGCAGTAGAGAGGTTCTATAGCAGTTGAATATGTATCATGAGTCTTTCAAATCTACAGTAGAACCTGTCTTTAAGTGGCCATCAAAAACAAGTTTAATTATGGTTCTGTAAGCCAGGTGGTTGCTTAATGCAGGTCAAAAGCAATGCAGAAAGCTCTTTTTTGCATTACTTTTGCCCTGCATTAAGCAACCACCTGCTTTTTAAGACTCCTATGTTCATTAAATAAATAGCCGCTTAAGACAGGTTCTACTGTATGTAGTGATTTTTGTAACTTAGTATGTATCAATGTGCTTCAAAGTGTATAAATGCATAAAAAGGGGGAAAAGGGGTATCATGTAAAGGATTTTTATCAATAGACAGGGTATTTACTACTAACAATAATTTATTTTATACCCCCACCAAACAAGTTTGGACGCAAAGGATAAGGTACTATGCACATTATGTACATGTAAATATCACTTTCTGCAGATTGAAAATTTGTTATTTGTGACAACAACCAAGACCACATCAATTGCTTTGCTTTGAAACTTTGTATGCATTAATAGTTGTGATTTTGCTTTGTGACAGAAGAGGCATATTTAATATAAAGATTTATCTTTTAGATCTTAGTGGCATTATGAATCATAATTACTGTTTGTTGTATTCACACCCACCCACACACCCTCTCCCTCTCTGAGACGAAATGTGTTTTGATCAATAACTCATCAACCTCCTCACCTAGAGTTTTGAATTTGAGGTCATTAGGTGAAAGGTTATGGTCAAACATCAAGGTCAAGCTAGACAAAATGTTTGAAGGTTTTACAATGAAAATTTTGTCCAACCAGTTTCTCCAAAACCTTTGGTTGCATTTTCATGAAACTTCATAGCATTGATCAGCACCAAATCGAATTGTGCATATCTTATTCCTGTTCAGGTTCGATGATTTTCTGCAGAATTTGAAATTTGAGACTTTGAAATTTTTACATTGAAAACTTTGTCCACACAGAGGCAGGGTTGTGTTTGTGGGCAGTTTTTGTATAAAAAATTAATTCTAGTTATAACTGTTTTGTCCATGAATATTCAGTTGGTATTGAAATTTGTAATAAACATAGAACAGGGAATGGATTAGAGTACATGTATTTGGACAGTCAGACATAGGCAAATAATGCAGACCCAGATAAAACTGATTCTAAAGGAGGTGTTTGATCAGTGTAGACCAGTGTTTGATCAAGGTCTACACTGTTTACTACTATGTCAATGAAATTGAAGGTTATCAGAGTTGAGCCTAATGAATATATATTACAGACCAGCAGATTTGGTGTCCGAATGGTAATACAGCATTTTGTTATTAGCAAGAGAGGAATTAACCCTTTCCCTGTTCTATGTTTATTCCAAATTTCAATACCTACTGAATATTCATGGACAAAATAGTTATAATGAAATATGGAAGGTGGTACATTGTAGCCATTTTAGAAAGTAAAGAAACAGATCTTTAAAATTCCATTAGCAAACAGAGAAGACCCTGATTAGACGACTCCTATAGGTGCCGTCTGATCTGGATCTACTCTGTTTGCAAATGCTTTAAAACACATTTGTATGATAGAAAGGGTTAAAATGAGACAAACCCATATTTAATCAATGGGTTGTGCAATGTTGTTAGAACAGTGTAAAACAGCAACTTTGATTGTGTGAAGCTGAGTTTTTGCCATGGATTCAATGTTATAAACTTAGGCTAGCTTCCATGTCAAAGATCATAGTGTGCACTGTTTTCCTCTTATCTGTGTTTGCAATACATGTATTTGGTTGTTGGATGTCCACCCTGATCAGATGTCTGGACTTGTTTTCAATACTCATTCCATTCCATTATTTCTCCAGATTAATATATGCACGTGCATTGATGATTGCTGAAATTTGCAGCATTATACAAGGTTATTGAGCATATACATGATTGTAATATGCTAGTGTTATACATGTACAATGAAAGTCTGTCATAACCTTTTCTTTCATATAAACATGTTTTCACGTATTTGCAAAATGTAAGTGGAATTTGACCACTTACAGAATGATGACAGGTGTCTTGAAGGACAGGCGACTACTTAATGCTGGATAAAAATAATGCAGAAGCTTCCTGCATTACTCGTTTCCTGCTTTAACATTTTACTCCACGAGTATTTATGTAAGAAATAATTACATCATGAATATTTATTAGATCATTTTTTATAATGACATATGAACACAGACATTTTTGGCCTTGGCAGAAACTTGGCAAACAGAGCAGACCCTGATCAGATGGCTGCTACAGGAGCTATCTAATGTATGTCTACTGTATTTGCAAAGGCTTAGAATGGCGTAATCATGGAGTAAAAGATTAAATCAACACCCGTCTAAAGGACCTACAATTGAACTTCTTTTGAATGGTTGCTTAAGGTGTTTTTGTAATATGGAGTACAGAGTAACCTCTCTATAAACATGGGTGTCTATAAGAGTAGGTGTTTGCTTAACCCTTTCTATATTTACTTAAAATTTCTACACCTACTAAATATTCATGGATAAAATAGTTATAACGAAATATGGAAGGTGGTACATTGTAGTCATTTTACAAAGTAAAGAAGCATATTTTTCAAATTCCATCAGCAAACAGAGCAGACCTTGATCAAACGCCGTCTGATCAGGGTCTACTCTGTTTGCAAATGCGTGAAAAGGCATTTATATGAGGGTGCTCTTTTTATCACAATGGTTTCACAAAGTGACTCTTATAGAAGCGTCAAAAAGCGTCAATATGTGGGAATGGGTTAATGCAGGACGGAAGTAAGGCAAGTACAAATGTAATGCATAAAGCTCCTAGTGGAGCTTTCTGCATAACTTTCATTCTGCATTAATCCATTTCTTGATATTGACGCCTCTGTAAGTCTTCTTTTGAAATCATTGTGATAAAAAGAGCATTTGCTCCATAGGATCAAATGCTCTAATTATCATAATGGATTCAAAACCACATACGGTAATTCTAAAATTTACCTTTTTGCTAGTAATCGCTCCTTTCCGGTAGATTTATTAAAAAAGGTTGGATCTATGAAGGAATGAGTTAAATTGTCACCTGTCAGATTTTGGTTACATTACTGTACTGTACACAGGTTATACTATAGGGTTGATGCACATTTTTTCAGGCAATAGCATCTGCAGTGTCCCGTGAGACTGTTGTTGTCTTGAGCCCGAAGAGCCAGGGCAACAGCAGTTCCAAGGGACACTGCAGATGTTATTGCCCGGAAAAAATGTGTATTATTGCTATTCTTGCATAAAATCTTTTTTCTGCTTTCCTGTGTTCATTTAATTGTTTGAAATACAACCCAAACTATGCACTACTTCTATGACAGTTCAATCGAACCTGGCCACTATTTTGTTTTGTCTTGACGTCATTTCATCAGCCAGTCAGAGTTGAAGGTGCTATTTGTGGAATACACACAGGACGTGTGAATTTAATGTCTGGATTTTAGTATTTAAAGCCTAAAGGACAATATATTTAGCACTGTGGGTACATAGTTATTACATGCACATAACCTACCTAGCTTTCAGTTGATTTAGGAGTCTGAATTAGGTTAAACACCTACCAGTTACAAACATCTTAATAATCGTGTAAACACAGGCACAGCAGTAGAAAGTAGGTCACTGTAAGCAAATTATGAATTGTACGAATATCATTTAATACATCTACAAATAAGAAATGCTTCAGTGCCTCTGAAATATTCACATCATTCGCCTAGCTTCAGCAAAATGCTATTGTACAAAGTCGAAAACATTCTATGATACGTCATTGATGACGTATTACACAGTACACGAAGTGACGTAGTTGTTTGGTCACATGACTTCTACCATTTGTTTACATTAGGCCCTGCAGAGGTATAATTAAAACCAGTCAACAACATTGCATGGGCACAAGAATCACCTTGTAAATACATGGTTAACCAACAGCACGTTTTATGCAAGAATGTATTTTATTCATCCAGATGGTGGGAATATTTCAGAGGCAAAAGTTCTTTTTACTCCTTCAAATGCATAGTTGTGACTAACTGTTGGAATTTTATTGATTAAAATATTTGGTGCATAAATGAAAATATTGTTGCAAAATATTGGGCATTTATCTAAAACCCTGGATGGTCGCTATTTAAATTTGTGATAAATTTTTCTGACCTCAAAATTTTGCATGTTGTAAATGATTGAAATGTAATTTTGCCATATTTTTGTACAATATTTTTTAATTAAATGTTATATTGCTTGCAAGTGAACATTTTGTTTTTTTTATATACATGTACCTGTATTTGGTGATTATTCTATTAATTAACCCTTTACCTAATGATCTTTTTGAGTAACTATTTTTATCCCCCACCGCATAGCGGAGGGGGGTTATAGGAATGGCCTTCGTCTGTCTGTCTGTCTGTCTGTCTGTCCGTCCGTCCGTCTGTCCGTAACAATTTCGTGTCCGCTCCAATATATCTCCTATACCCCTTGAAGGATTTTCAAGAAACTTGCCTAAAATGTTAACCAAGTTGAGACGATGTGCAGAACATATGTGGCAGATATGTCGACTCAAGGTCAAGGTCACATTTGAAGGTCAAGGGTTTTAACCTTCAATTTCCATTGCATTTTTGTGTCCGCTCCATATCTTCTAAACCCTTTGAAGGATTTTCATAAAACTTGAGTCAAATGTTAACCAAATTAAGACGATGTGCAGAACACATGTGGCAGTCATGTCGGCTCAAGTTCAAGGTCACATTTGAAGGTCAAGTGTTTAAACCTTCAGTTGCCATTACAGTTTCGTGTCCGCTCCATATCTTCTAAACCCTTTGAAGGATTTTCATAAAACTTGAGTCAAATATTAAATGAATTGAGACGATGTGCAGAACCCATGCGGCAGTCATGTTGGCTCAAGGTCAAGGTCACGTTTGAAGGTCAAGTATTCCAACCTTTAATTTCCGTTACATTTTCGTGTCCGCTCCATATCTTCTAAAGCCTTTGAAGGATTTTCATAAAAGTTTAGTTAAATGTTAGCTAAATAGAGACGATGTGCAGAACACATGTGCCAGTCATGTCGGCTCAAGGTCAAGGTCACATTTGAAGATCAAGTGTTCTTACCTTCAATTTCCATTATAGTTTCGTTATCTCCTATACCCCTTGAAGGATTTTCAAGAAACTTGCCTCAAATGTTAACCACGTTGAGACATTGTGCAGAACATATGTGGCAGTCATGTCGGCTCAAGGTCAAGGTCACATTTGAAGGCCAAGTGATTTAATCTTCAATTTCCATTACATTTTGTGTCCGCTCCATATCTTCTAAACCATTTGAAGGATTTTCATAAAACTTGAGTCAAATATTAACCGAATTGAGATGATGTGCAGAACACATGTGGCAGTCATGTTGGCTCAAGGTCAAGGTCACATTTGAAAGTCGTGTTCTTACCTTCAGTTTCCATTATATTTGTTTCCGCGTCCTATTTTCTTAACAACTGGAAGGTATCACCTTAAGGTCAATGTCTTAATTTAGGTGGCGGCGGTGGGGGATATAGCTGTCCTTTGGACTGCCTTGTTTATTACAGATCCAAAATTTGTTTTACCTGTGACAGGTTTGACCATCAGTGATGGTCATCTTCAGACAGTAACCCTTGGCGACGTCACTGCTGGACTGGTTCTGTGCCCAGTAGCGAACAGGGGTCTGTAGATCCCACTAAGGGTGTAGGCCCCTAAGGGTGATGTCACCAAGGGTCACAGTCTTAAGATAATCATCGCTGATGGTCGAAACTGTCACAGGTAAAACAAATTTTAGATCTGTATTGAAAAAACCTACTCAAAAGATTTAACTCTTCGATCCTGATGAACCTATTTAGAGCTTTACCTAATGAATATTCATGTAAGAAATAATGACAGCATGAATTTTAAGTAGCTGATCTTTTATAATTGTATATGCCATATGAACACAGAAGGTTTTGGAAGAAACTATAGAACCAGGTCTATATATCATTCCATAAGCAAACAGAACAGACCCTGATCAGGAGCAGTCTGGTCTGGGTCTGCTTTGTTTGCAAAGGCATCTCTATCAGGTAAAGGGTTATTGGTATTTAGAGCCCCATACCTTATGTGTCTTAACCCTGCACTCCATGAATTTTCATGTAAGAAATAATGACATCATGAATATTAATTAGATTAATTGTTATATTAGCACATTGGCACAGGAAGTGTTGGCTATGACAGAAACTGTAGAATCAGTTATATTATACCATAAGCAAACAGCAGATCCTGATCAGACATCTGATCTAGGTATACGTCTACTCTGTTGCAAAGGCGTAGAGAGGCGTATTTATGAAGGAAAAGGTTATAGTTATCACCCTGTCCATCAGTCTCTCCATCATGGTGTCATAATTTTTGTCTGCTCTCTAATGCAGACTGGTTTCATATGATCATCACGAAACTATATGAAAATGTTGGCCGTAATATCTCGGCCAAGTTCAATAATTAGCCAAATTGCATTAGCTATTTAAAAGTTATGAGCACTTTTCTGATATTGGCCATTAGCACTCAAGTGGTTACTAAATAGTGGCTGCAACAGGAAAGAACAGTCTACAGCATTTGGCACAGATAAAAATTAAGAAGCACTGCATTAACAGAATCTGAATAGCTATTGGCTACGCAATTCCCCCTTTTGTGCATTATATTTGTATTGTGTTATTCACAACCAAACACAGTGCTAAATTGACATGAACAGCACCACTGTGTGAAATTAAGCCTTCTTTACTAATTGCAATACAGTAAAACTAACATTTTACATGTTAGAAACACCTTTTCATGTCTTTGCAAACAAATTAGATCCATAAAGAAAATTGCCGGACTATAATTGCCTTACAAGATACAAGAAATTTATTTTATGTCAGATATAAATAACAGATAACATTAGCTCATGAGCTATTTTCCGACAAACATATGTAAAAAATCCAAATTATATACAATGAATCCAAATTATATACCCACAGTTATTTACCAGGTAAAAATCTCGGGTCGAGATTTGTTGGTTAGGAAAGTAATGTAACTGCAATGCTGTTAAGTACAATGTATATATAAGCACTATAAATTCACCTTGCCGGGGAGCTAGTTCTTTGGCGACAATATTTAACCCATTACCTCATAGGCTACTTTTAGACTCGACCTCTTTGAGTATATCTACCGAAAAGGAATATTTACTAGAGAAAAGGAAAACTTAACATTTGTGTAGTTTAGAAACCATTGTGATAAATAGAGCATATCATAATTGTTTCATAAAGTAACTTTGACAGAGGCATCAAAATGCGTCAGTATGAGGGAATGGGTTAAGTATTAGCGAGGTTAAGCTTATACAGACTACCAGTACGTCTGCTGGCTGGATGGGTGACGGCCAGGGATTGCCTATGGTGCACAGTAGAAACTGCAGAGTCAAGATCTATTATAATTTCATGAGCAAACAGAGCTGATCCTGATTTGATGGCTCCTACAGAGAAGTCTGATCTGGATCTACTCTGTTTGCTAAGGCATGGAAATGCGTTTTTATGAGGAAAGCAGAATGACAGTTCCATTCATTTCAATTCTACAGAAATACAATCACAATTTTGATCCTGTTCTGATAACAAAATACAAGTAGCTTTTCTTGATCTGAGCCATTTGCAAATGTATAAACACATTAATTTCCACACAGGTACGAGTGTGTGTTGCAGTCATAAAGTCAAAACATAATCACATTTCTGAAACTTTTCATTGAAACAAAATAGAAAGATATAAGATACAGGTATGAACAATTTTAAACCCCTTACTTCATGAATATTCTAATGAGAAATAATGATATCATGAATATTGAATGGATGAATTTCTCCAAAAATATGCCTTTAAATTAAAACGTCTGATCAGCGTTTGCTCTGTTCGCTTAAGTCATTCTACAGTTTCTTCTCAAAATTTTCCATGTCCATATTTCCATTATAAAATTATTTAATGAATATTCATAATGTCATTATTTCTTAAATAAATAATCAAGGGTTAAAAGGGCATATTCATGGATTTGCTGATTTGTTGATTTAAGATTGATGAAAGGGAACTGGTAATCACAGGAAATATTTAATTTTGGTAACATTTTTTCTCCATTAGTCTATTAAAAAATAGAGGAAAAAAATATAAAAATTTCAAAGTATCTTAAAATAAAATTCAGATGATTGTTTACTAAACAATTCTTCTGTCTTTAAAAAGGCACCTTTCTCTCTCTTTTTTTTTGCAAACCTAATGTTACAAGAACATGAAAATTACAGAGCGCCGGTAGAAAAAAAAGGTCAAGGTTCAAGAGGCATTTTGCTACCCACTGGACAGAAAACAGGTATTTTTCTCGTAATATCAACAATGACAACTATTTCGGAATATTGAAATAGCTGGAATGTTATTAAGACTTTAAACAGTAATTTGCACTGTACTTTAAACTGGTTGATATTTGCTCTAATACACGGATCCCAATTTTTATCTATGTGTCGACACGAAATCTTCCTCGTTAATTTGGCCCAACAAGATAACAAAGTACAGGGGAGCTTATTGAAACAGATAATATTATAGAGCACAGAACACGAGGTATGTGGCATGCCCTTAAAAACTAAATGTAATATGCATTGTATATTTGAAATAATTGAAGTATAAGCTACACATACATGTATATTTGTAAACACTAAACAGCATCAATTTAATTGACCAACCAATCCATTCTCCTAATTGGTCAGTTGCATTGTTTAAAATTTGACCTTGAACATGTACTGTTGCAATTCATTGTGTTTATATTCTGTTATTTTATATATATAGATATCTACATGTCCTGAAAACTTGCCTTTCTGTATGTTTTAATTAAGCATATAAAACGACTTTCAAAATGTTATCAAAGGGTTCCCTTGTTCAGCAGAGGTTCCTCATTGTTGACTCTTTACCTGATGAATATTCTAGTTCATATAAGAAGCAATGACATCATGACTATTAACAAGATGAAATCAAAATTTTTGTTAATCGCTTCCTCCATAAATACACCTTTCTACGCCTCTACACCTATTGAAACCATTGTGATAAATAGAGCATTTGCTTCTATAGGAGCAAATGCTCTATTTATCACAATGGTTTCAAACTACAAAATTCTCAAATTTTCCTTTTCTCTAGTTAATGCTCCTTTTCGGTAGATTTACTCAAAGTGGTTGGCTCTAAAAATAGCCTATGAAGCATCCCTGGAAAAGTCCACTCGTCCGCTTGCCATGACGAGTATAACTTTCTTGCAGGACGAGTAGAATTTCAGAAATTTTAACAATGAATTTAAGTAAAATAAGACAAAAGCAGCTGGCAAAATTAAGACAAGTAGAAGTTTTAGGATTTTTCCAGTCCAGTGAAGGAATGGGTTAAGGTATGCGAAAACAGAATGCTTTGGCCTTAACAGAAACTGGGGAATCAGAAATGTAGAATTGCATATTTAAGCAAGCAGAACAGACTCTGACCAGACAACTCATACAGGAGCAATCTGATCTGTGTCTCTTCTGTTTTGTAGTGGCATGAAAATATTTATTCATGCTATGCATTCTTAAACCTTTCTCTTTTTATGACCATTGCAAACAGAGTATATCCAGATCAGAGTCAGATCAGCATCTGCTCTGTTTGCTAATTACTTTGTGATAGACCTGACTCTACAGTTTCGTGATCCAAAACCAAACAATGCTGAAAAATCCATTAATAAATATTCATGGTGTCATTATTTCTTACAATAATATCCAACAGGGAAAATATTAAAACTAGTTGAACTTTTATTTGCTTGCCTTTTGGGCCAGACATTACTTTTACAAATTGGTGTTGTGACTTTAATAGGAGACTGGGGTTTAGAGTACGTCATAGTAGGTTTAGTCTAACTATATATGGACAATCTGCATTTTGTTACAGAGAGGTTGTTTGATATGTCAGTGCTTTAACCCTTTATTCCATTAATATGCCTTTGCAAACAGAGTAGACCCAGATCTTGTAAAAACCTCCTCCGTTTGCTTATGAAATCTGCAGATCTGACCACTGTTTCTGTTAATATTCATGACATCATTATTTCTGCCATGAATATTTATGGAGTAAAGGCTTGACATTGAGGATATGGTTTAGGTGCTGGGTGTGTTTTGTTAAGTTAACCCATTATCTCATAGGCTATTTTTAGATCCAACCACTTTGAATAAATCTTCCAAAAAGGAGTATTAACTAGAGAAAAGGAATTTTTTAGAATTTTGTAGTTTGAAACCATTGTGATAAATAGAGCATTTGCTCCTGTTGGAGCAAATGCTGTATTTATCACAATGGTTTCAACAGGTGACTTTTACAGAAGCGTAGAAAGACGTATTTATGAAGGAAAGGGTTAAGATGCCACAAAGTGAATTTGGATGCACCAGTGTTCAAATAATGCATACAACTCCGCACCAGTTCAGAGGCATTATTCCAAGTTTGCTTTGAGATGTTCTATACAGAACTCTATAAATTTACGTTTTAAAGCCTTTGCAAATTGAGTAGACCCAGATCAGATGTCCTCTTGTAATGCTGAGCTGTCTGATCAGGGTCTTCTCTACATGATAATGACATTATGTACATTCTGATTCTACAGTTTCTGCCATGGCCATTAAAATTCTCTGTTCATGTGCCATTATAGAAAATCAGCTAGTTTAAATTATTATTCTATTATGTCTTACCTGAATATTCATGGAGTACAGGGTTAACAATTTTATGTTTTGATTATGTGGTTTGTCATTAATAGGACCATGCCTGGGAAGAAGCTGATAAACTCTGTAGAGCGCTGTGTGGATGAGAACCTAGAGGGTCTGGTGGCAATCAACCCAGGACTCAGGATCATAAAGGACACTCGTGTTGTGGTCAGGGCTGACATTGAGGAGGTTAAGAAACAGGGAAAAGTTACTCTTCTATGTGGAGGAGGATCTGGCCATGAGCCTGCCCATGCAGGTTTGTATGTTATTGGCTCTTTACCTGATGAATATTCATGTACATGTATATTTATTTGCTGATTTTTTTTAATAGTTTATGAACATCATGCAGAGACTTAATGGAATCAGATCAATATCACTCCATCGGCAAACAGAGCAGACCCGGAACAGACATTCCATGTAAAAGCCACCTGATATGGGTCTACTTTGTTTGTAAAGGATTAATTATATGGTTAATTCTAAAACAAATTGCTGGCATAAGTTTGAAACATGATTATCCATTTTCTCCCAACTTTTTGTAGCTCACCTGAGTATGCTCAGGGGAGCTTTTGTGGCCACTGGCCATCTGCCGCCGTCTGTCTGCCCATCAACACTAATTATTGTTTTAAATGACATCTCCTCTGAAATCACAAGGCTGAATGTAACCAAACTTTACATAAATAATATTGGTATCATGCTGTATAAATTTGCTATTAAGAAGAATCTGGATCCATGTTTTCAATGGTATTTGTAATGAATAATGTTCTGAGACCCTCTACCAAAAATGCTAAAACTAAATGGGTCTACAAAAAAAATCACGGCCACCAGGGGTGGGACTAATTTTCCTTATACATATGTATATCCATATGGTATACCTTAAAAATCTTCTTTTCCAAACTTAACTGTCCAAATTAAATGGATTTGGTAGGACTCGTCCCTTGGTGACTCTTTATTAAAATAGCTTAAACCATGCTGCTATCTAACAAATATGGCTGCCAGGGTCATAGCTAAAGTTCCTTATATTACTATAAGAAAACTTCAAATTTTTATACCCCCGCAAAACTTTTTGAGGGTAGTTAGTGTAGGCAGGGGGGTAGTTAGTGTGGCAAACTCCTCTTTCAGTTTTTAAGTTACTGAATTTGTGTTAATAACCACGAATGGTAGATGTGCAAGACACAATTTTCATGTGTTTACCGCTGGCCACTGCAGAATTATCTCCCCATGAACTTTGAGGTATTTTGTAATTTTTGCATGAAACATGGGTAGTTGGTGTCATGAACTCCTCCTTCAATCTGAAAGTTACTCAGTTTAAATATGGTATACATAATAACCATGAATAGTAGATGTGCAAGAGGTATTTTCCACATGTTGAGGTAGTTTATACCGTATCTGAATTGTTTTCAAAGGTGATCAAAATTAACTCATCGCATGATAAATTCATATTGTGTTTTATAAATATTTTTACAGATTTCTATATAAGAGAAATTTTTTTCAGATGCAAAAGTCCTTATTTCTCCTCTTAACCTTTACTCCATAAAACACCCTTCTATGCTTTTGCAAACAGAGTAGACCCAGATCAGACGGCTCCTGTTGGAGCCATCTGATCAGGGTCTGCTCTGTTTGCTTATGATATTATATAGATATGATTCTGCAGTTTCTGCCAGGGCCAAAAGTTCCTGTCTCCATGTGCTTTTATAACAAGTAATCTAATTAATATTCATGATGTCATTATTTCTTGCATGAACATTCATGGAATAAAGGGTTAATCCATAGATATGTCTACTTTTAAGAATAATTTCTTTCAGATTTTTAATGATTTTAATGAGAAAGTTTGTAGAGAAATACCCTGATTACCTTAAATTATTAGGATTGACAAACTTAGATAAATAGTGCAGACCCATATCAAACTGCTCCTTAAGAAGCAATTGTATAGTATCTGCACTATTTGCTACTACATTTGTTGTGGCATGTTAAGCTTACTTCTCTTATCTATAGCGTATTTTTATATACATGTACATGTATTTCAACCCTTTACTCCATAAATACCCCTTTCAGGGTCTGCTCTATTTGCCCATGATATTACATATTTATGAATCTACATTAATCTAATCCAAGTTCTTGACATCATTAATTCTTACATGAATATGGCTAAGATTATGTTGGCCAGGGTATGTTGAGTGTTACTGTTTCAGGCTCCATATTTTTATGCCCCGGTTGACGATGGTCAGGGGGCATTATGTTTTGCACATGTCCGTCCGTCCGTCCGTCCGCACTCACCAAAGGGTAGTTGTGTGACTTTTTCTAACTAGTCCCACAAGTAAAATCATTAACCTGGCCATCTCTTGTGACATTAACCTGGCCATTTCTTGTGACATTAACCTGGCCAGTTGTGGGACATAGGGTTAGGGTTAGCTTCCAGATCATTCTTTTCCAAAGTTAGAGCCAAAAATAGTTTTTCTTGTGGGACTAGTCACACAAGAAAAGATCAAAGGAAAAAGTCACACAACTACCCATCCGTTAGCATGTCCGTCCGTCTGTCCGTGTGTCACGCTTTTAGGTGCAGTTGGATGTCACAGTTTTTCAAGTGTTATAAGTCAGTAATTTCTACACTTATACAAATGAAACTTCACATACACATCAATTACCATCTGTGCTATCATTTGGCACCCCACCCATGCTGCCAGCAAGCCCAAGGTCGAGGTTGAATGACTTGGAAATTTTACGTGCAGTTGGTTGTCACATTTACGTGCAGTATTTTGTCACAGTTATTTCATTGTCTTATATCTCCCTAACCACTGTAGCTATTGCCATGGAATTGCATATACACATTAAACACCATCCATACTTTCATTGCACACCCAGCCTATGCTGCCCACAAGCCCAAGGTCAAGGTCAAATGACTTAGGAATTTTACATGCAGTTGTTTGTCACAGTTTTTTCATAGTCTTATATCTCCCTAACCACTGTAGCTATTTGCATGGAATTGCATATACATATTAAATACCATCCATACTTTCATTACGCACCTGACCCATGCTGCCCGCAAGCCCAAGGTCAAGGTCAAATGACTTAGGAATTTCACGTGCAGTTGGTTGTCACAGTTTTTTCATCGTCTTATATCTCACTAACAGCTATAGCTATTGGCATGGAATTGCATATACACATTCAACACCATCCATACTTTCATTATGCACCCGGCCCATGCTGCCCGCAAGCCCAAGGTCAAGGTCAAATGACTTAGGAATTTTACATACAGCTAGGCAAGCACTCACACGGGGGCATCACTGTGTCTTACAGACACAATTTTCTAGTTATATATTTTAAGGTTATGTTTGCCAGGGTATGTTGAGTGCTGCTGTTTCAGGCTCTATATTTTTATATATTTTAAGGTTATGTTGGCCAGGGTATGTTGAGTGCTGCTGTTGCAGGCTCCATATTTACCTCTCCTCCTCCTCAAGACATTCTGACTGGGCTCAGAACCATAGCAAAAGAGAATCCAGGTAAGACAGAATTTATCATAAAAACTGTACCCTTTGAGTACCCTTTCCCTCATATAAATGCCTTTTCACACATTTGCAAACAGAGTAGACACAGATCAGATGGCTCCTATAGGAGACGTCTGATCAGGGTCTGCTCTGTTTGCTTTTGACATGATATAGATCTGATTCCACAGTTTTTGTCAGAGCAAAATTTAATGAAATCCGGGAAAATTTTTCATGAAAATTGTCATTATTTCTTATGTGGATATTGAACAGGGAAATGGTTAAATGAGTCATTATGAAGTTGCAAACAGTGAAAACACATATCAAAGATACCTGTTGGAGCCCTGTAACCATGGTGTACAGTGTTTGTGATTTTACCTGGTCTCCAACTTACTGGTAATAAAATACTGGAAAACAACCAAAATACCTTTACAATGTATACCCATAATAAATGATAACACAAGTAGCATAGAGGTATTATTATATATATGTCAAACCACACCAATACATAGTAAAAGAAGTATATTACCAAATTATGTTCTTTGTGATATAAAACGGTTAAATATAGTGAAATTATTATGGAAATATGATGTTGTGAAGAGTTTTTCATCATCAAGCAGTCAAGAATAGATCACTATGAACGGCATTAGCTAACCAAGAATCTCCCACTTGGTTGCAAAAGAATTTCTGTGCTTTATATGCATTCTGTATTATACTTATATTTTTCCAAAGTTATTGACTTGTTTCTGATATTTTCAGACATATTGCCATGAAATAAAAGTGTTGTTACTTGTAAGAATTGCAGTCACGACTTTATCTAATTGTTCATAAGGAAATGGTTAATGTCTGAGGCATTGTAACCACTGAATTCCTAATGTGGAGGGCAGCGCGTGCTTTGTATGGTTAGGTTTTAAAGTGCACTTTTCTAAGAGTAAACCCATAATTAACAATCAAGATTGAATTGGAATTAAAGGATTTTATAAATCATTTATGATTACTATCAAATTCAGAAAAGAAATAAATGAATTTGTGCAAGTACAGTGTTTTTATTTGCACTTTTACTCCACCCGATTAAAACTGTACATTCTTAGTAAACGGTGTTGGTGTTAGTTATTTTCCAGTTTCGATAGCCCTTGTGTTAGTTTTTTTTTCAGATTGATATCCCCCGTTTAATGAGTTTACTATTAAAATGTTCTTGGAATACTCTTTATACAGAACTTAATAAAGGTTTCTAAATGACTTAGACAGAACTTAATAAAGGTTTCTAAATGGCAAATGTGTATAAATATGCAATAAAGACACGTAATAACTACCGGTATATTGGATCCAGCTAATGCATTATAACATGATACAATGCATACAACTCCTGCAAAAATAGTTTGTACATATCTATGACACTCATGAAGATAGTTGATTTATATATCAAATTCATCAGAAATGTGGACTGATCTCTAATATAGAGGAGATTTCTTCACTGCCTTTCACTGACCAAGATCTTACTCACAAAACACACAAAGTTTTTAAAATTCAATAATTTTGGGGGTATTTTGGTGGTATGCTGGTGTTTCAGTTTATCGTTTTACCCATTTTAACCCTTCTCTTGCTGAATTTTAAAATACAGTTCTCCTTCTTTACCCATGTCCTGTTGTATAATGACATATATCTTCAGTGTCTACAAGTATTTCGCTGTGCAATCACTGCTGTGGAGTGCACTGGTTGCACAATCAACTTGTAAATAGTGCAGACCCTGATGAGACAGCTCCTGCAGGAGCTGTCTCATCTGGGTCTTCACTATTTACAGGTAGGTATATTGACGTGAATAGCAAGCGAAGGGTTAAACAATTACGTCTTGTAACACCTTGGCAAACAGAGTAGGAGTCATCTGATCAGGGTCTGCAGTTTGCTTATGAAAAAATATAGATCTGATTCTACAGATCATGGTAAAGAGTTGGGGAGGCATTATACTGTATAATACTGAGGCATGATTCTGTTGCACTTGTTTGTCAGAATGTACATACATATGTTCCAAACTCTTGAGGAATGAACTGCTGCAGCACATTTGATCAGAATTGTTTCAAAATGACACAGAGGGTGAAACTTGATGTACAGATTCCAATACAGGAATGAATGATAGCTGTAATCATTTTAACAGAAGGCCCTTTTTATTTTCTGTATAAGGCATGGTTTGGCCTTGTTAATGCACCTACAAAAAATCAACATGATATAATTATATAGTACAAAATCTTATGTGTACACACTCTCTTCGAAACCTTTGATAGGATTTGTTGGAAACTTTCACAGATGAACAACCTTGACATGTAGATGTGCAGAAAATAGGAAATTCTCACCATGACTTGCGAAGTGGGGTCGTCCATTTCCTGTGAACATATTTCTAGCTTATAATCAACTCATTGACATTCATACATACATACATTTAACCCTTTCCCTGTTCAATATTCATGTAAGAAATAATTATATTATGAATAGTTATTGCCAAAATTTTTATAATGGCATATGTACACAGGATGTTTTGGGTCAAGCAGAAACTATAGAATCAGATCTTTATTATACCATAAGCAAACAGAGCAGATGCGGCTCCCATAGGAGCCATCTGATCTGGATCTACTCTGTTTCCAAATGCATGAAAAAGCATCTATATGGAGGAAAGCGTTAATGACTACTGACCCCATAAATACTTTTTTAAGGTGTAGGTTGCACATTCTCATGAACTTCTGTTTACAGTAAAACCCCACTAAACCGGACATTCAAGTTAGTATAAATATTGGTCATGCTCCTCTAGGAGCTTTCTGCATGACTTTCACCCTGCATTAAGCAGCCATTTGCCTAAAAGTATCTAAATTCCTCTCTTCTAGAATTCCAGTTTAGAGGGGTTCTACTCTGTATATTGATTTTTTAACTGAAAAAAAGTTTAATATTCAACAAAGTACAACCCTGTTTTAGACTACATATATTCTTTTATTAAAAAAGATGTTTATTCAGAGCAGTCTCTTTAAACCATAGGGCTCTGTATCATGTCATCTTTTGAACTGCAAATCACTGTCATAGGGCGAGACCGGGGTGAACAAACGTTTGTCAGTGACCCAGAAAACATGTAAAATTTTGAGAAAATCACTGT
Organism: Azorinus chamasolen; assembly: GCA_963576725.1. Lineage (NCBI taxonomy): Eukaryota > Metazoa > Mollusca > Bivalvia > Cardiida > Solecurtidae > Azorinus > Azorinus chamasolen. The sequence goes on from OY755235.1 coordinate 54,128,217, forward strand.
TTGATTTATAGTAATGCATGTTATACTGTAAAAAGATTATATATTTATTTGGTAGTGAAATAGCTTGGCTTTCAATAGGCGAAAGAATTATGAAATTATCATATAAATTGAAAGAGCTATAGACTTGTTTGTTCTTGAGGTACACGGATGTCCGTTCTGTCAGTTGGAACCCTTGCTATTATATAGTATATATATATAGACTCCCATGGAGTGGTACAGATCTCTATGTTTTAAACTGGACACCTTATGAATATACAAGCATGTTCCTTCTCAATCCAGAATGAAAGTAATTTAAAAAAAACTGTTATGGGAACTTTCTATGTAACCTTTCTCCTCTTGCATTTACCATTTAGCCCATTCCCTCGTAGGCCAGTTTTAGACCCAACCTCTTCGAATAAATCTACCAACATGGAGCGTTTACTAGAGAAAAGGAAAATTTGAGAATTGCGTAGTTTTGAAACCATTGAAATGTGATAAAAAGAGCATTTGCTCCCATGGAGCAAATGCTCTTTCTATCACAATTGTTTCAAAAAGCGACATTTACAGAGGCTTCAAAAGGCATCAGTATGAGAGAATGGGTTAAATACTGAATGCTTAAAGTGGAATGGCCCATCCGTGTTTAACATTTAGGCTATTGAGAGAATAGGCCTAAATTTGCTAGGGGATTTTAAATGTTTAAACCCTGATCAGAGGACTCATCTAGACCTCTTATCTGGGTCTACACTGTTTGCAAATACCAGTACGCTCGTTTCCCACATTCAAAGAGTTAAGCTACCACCTGCCTAAAAGACCCAGAATTTGACCAGTTTTGTCTTTATACACTCATTTTTCCATGTAAAGCAATGAACCTCTTGTAGGTACAGACTTAGCTGCATAAATAAGTAAGATTCTAGATCAGTCTGCATGTATAACTACATATTGTCATTAAAAAAATCAAGACATGTGATTTGATGTCCTCTGTAAAGGCGGAAGCTTTGTTGTTGTTCCAAACTATACTGGGGACCGGCTTAATTATGGTATTGGCATGGAACGAGCCATGCAGGAGGGTATAAAGATTGACTCAGTGTTAGCTGACGAAGATTGTGCTAAAAGCTCCAGCGATAAAGCTGTTGGCAGGCGGGGTCTGTGTGGCATGTTCCTGATTATTAAGGTGACTTTTTCGATGACATATTAGCTAGTTTAACTGAATCCATCATTAATCGGATCTTCAGATTCCCCACTACCATCAATATTCTCCCTTGGGCTTGTTTATCCTATGATGCATGTTCTCAATGTTGTTTGGTAAAAGGCTTTGCATACTACAAGGGAAATGTGATGAAGGTACCAGATAAGAAGCATATGCAAAATATCATAATACAGTAAAACCCCTCTAAACCGGACATTTTCTTTAGTATAAATATTGGTCTTGGAGACAGGTGGCAGCCTAATGTGGGATGAAAACCATGCAGAAAGCTCCTAGTTCTGCATGACTTTCACCCTGCATTAAGCAGCCACCTGCCCAAAACTATCTAAATTCTTCTTTAATAGAACTCTGGTTTAGAGGGGTTTTACTGTAATAGTACTCTACCAAACCCATTGTGACTACTCATTTGAATTGCCCCTTTAACTCTTTACCTCTTGGATATTCATGTAAGAAATACTGACACCATAAGTATTAGTTACCAGTAGGTGAATATGAATACAGGAGTTTTGGCCATGGCAGACATATTGTTGATTCAGATCTATATTATTTCAAACCAAGCAGATCCTGGACTCTTACATGAACCATCTAATCTGGGTGACCCATCTACTCTGTTTGCAGAGGCATTAAATGGCATATCTACGGGTAAGGGCTTAAGGTGATTCTAATGAGGTAGTCACAACCATGGGTTTAATGGAAACATGGACTTCTGCATTCAGTACTCTCAATTATATGACTCTGTGTGATGCCTGTATTTGTGTCTTTGTGTGATGCTTGGTGTTGAAAATGGGCTGCACCATGAGCAAATGTAGAATCTTGGTAAATAGTGAAGATCCAAACCAACTGCCACATTTAAATTTGATTTGAACCCTCATAGATATGCCTTTTAACACCTTTGCAAACAGAGTAGACCCAGATCAGACAGTTGTCGTAGGACCTGTCTGGTCAGGATCAGCTCAGTTTACTTATGAAATAATACTGATTTGATTCTTCAGTTTCTGCCATGGACGTCAATTCCTGTATTATGCAATGATATAGAGAATAATAGGTTAGTGCCGTAGATGGGACGCTTTATCCGACGACGGATAAAGGCGTCCCATCTATGGCACTAATCTATTATTCTATTTATCCAGTCAATTTATTTATATCTTTTTTCATAGACTCATAAAACATACGAATATTGAAATAATTTGCATTGAAAATGCGGTTTTTCGATCAACGGACCTCCCTTTTCATTTCCATTCTAGATACGTAAATAATGAGCTACCTCTCCAAAATAGGCTCCGAATAGTCTTTCCATATTAAGATCTGCTTGTTGAGCATATAAACTGAGGTCTGCTTGTAGGGTCTTTCCATATAGGGTACTACTTGTAAGACCTTTCTATAGTGGGATCTTATTGCTTTTATTTGGTCTGTCCATATTGGGATCTGCTGGTCAGGTATTCTTTACTGAGTTCTACTTGTTCTACCTATTTGGCCTTTCCCTACTGGTTCTTCTATAAAATGTACTGAGATTTCTTCATTGGGTCTTTCTATATTGGGATCTACTTGCACCTCTTGTTGGTCTTTGGATATTCTTTTGGGGTATTTTCATGCTTAGATCTACATGTTGGGCCTTTCTACGTTAGATACTTCTTGTTGAAATTTTCTTTATTAGGATCTCTATGTTGGGCCTTTCTAAGTTGGGTACTACTTATTGGACCTTTCTATATTGGGATTTCTCTGTCTTAACTTCCCAGTTAGCTCAGTCAGTTGAGTGTCACATCCAGAATGGAAGGTTGTGGGTCGATATCAGCCAGGTCATACCAAAGACATTGGAATAGGTACTAGTTGGTACTATTGACTCACTCACCTAACCCTTACAATGTGGGAAATGAGTCACTAATGTCGTTTGGAAACAATTTAGACCCAGATGAGAGGGCTCCTAGAGGATCCCTGGCATCAGGGTCTGCACTGTTTGTCATGTTACTCTTTTTCTTTAGAAAATCCCTAAATATTCACCGTAAGCTTGACCTGTCTGAATTTTGGAATAGTAAGGATTTATGCTCAGCATATGAGGGTATTGTTAGGACTAGTCAGAATGGTTTCAGGATAATGAGAATGGGTGTGGTACCACATCATGTGTCTACAATATGCTGTCACAATGTATGACAACACTAATATCTTCTTTCAGTAGACACTATCTCTGTATGACTGAAAAATTGTTGGTGGGATGATAAACCACACACACACAACACACAGACTGAGTTTCACATCTTTATTCTCTCCAGATTAAACTCTAATGTTTCAGTTCATTAGTGTTTAGCTCTCCAAGATCAGCTTTGGTATTTCTGACTTATTGTAACAAAAGAAATATTGGTAATAAGTATCACTTAACCCTTTCCATTATATAAACACCTTAGTAGACCCAGATCAGACGGCTCCTATAGGGTCTGCTCTGTTTGCTAATGGAATTCGATAGATCTGTCCCTTTAGTTTGTAAAATGGCTACAATGTTCCACCTTCCATATTTCATTATAACTATTTTGTCCATGAATATTCAGTAGGTATTGAAATTTGGAATAAATATGGAAAAGGCAAAGGGCTAACTGTAGCTTTTCATAGTGTGAATATCTAAATATTAGTGTATTCAGAGTGTCTTGGTCAGTGAAAGAAATATCACCGTAGTATACATAGCAGTCTGCCAGTGATATATTCGAGTTTTCATATTATCACTGTATTCTCAGCTGGGGCCTTGGTCATTATAAAAAATTACACTGGCGATCGCATCAATTTTGGCCTAGCCATGGAGAGAGCAAAGACTGAAGGGATTCCGTGTGAGATGACAGTTGCAGCGGAAGACTGTGCGCTCATGTCAAGTGATAAGACAGCGGGAAGGCGCGGTCTGTGTGCTACTGTGTTTTTGCATAAGGTCAGTGGTTCTTGCGGTGCCAGATTGTCCGGAGTATTTGAGTGTTTGACATAGTCATGGTAATTAACCCTTTATCTGATAAATATTCAAGTAAGAAATAACGACATCATGGATATTAATTATGCATTTTTATAATAATGTTTGGACACAGGAATTTTAGGCTATGGCAGAAACTGTAGAATCAGATCTTCTGTATATTATTGCATTGGCAAAGAGAGCAGAACCTGATCACACAGCCCCTACAGCTGTATGAGCTGTCTGATCTGGGTCTGCTCAGTTTGCAAAGGCGTTTCTGTCACATAAAGGGTTAATAGAAAAAATGTACATATACTTTGAATTCAAACTTGGAATTGAATTCCCAGGTCCAAAACTTAAGAATACAGTTTACATTTGTATTTTCAAATGTGTTTACTTGAATCCCAGCTTCTACCTGAATGATAGGGGATGGAAACAAAGCACAGATGTTAACTTTTAGAATTACTTGAGACTCACTAATATTCCACATGGTGATGGATATCTATTATCTTGAGTCTCAAGCCTAAGTATTGTGCTGTCGAGATCAAGCCCTGGATCAGTTGTGAATTTGAAATGCAACATGTGGGTTTAGTCTGTTTGCCATAGTGTAAACAAAACTTTTTAATCCCCCGCCCGGAGTGGAAGGGGATTATAGGAATGGTGGTCTCTGTCCATCCGTCCGCCTGTCTGTCCATAACAATTTTTTCGTGTCCGCTCCATATCTCTTATACCCCTGGAATAATTTTCATGAAACTTGCCTCAAATGTTAACCAAGTTGGGACGATGTGCAGAACACATGTGGCAGGTCAAGGTCACATTTTAAGGGCAAATATTTTAACCTTTAATTTCCATTACATTTTCGTATCCGCTCCATATCTTCTAAACCCTTTTGAAGGATTTTCATAAAACTTCAGACAAATGTTAGCTAAATTGAGATGATATTCATGAAACTTGCCTCAAATGTTTATCAAGTTAAGTCAATGTACAGAACACATGTGGCAATCATGTCAGCTCAATGTCAAGGTCACATTTGAAGGTCAAATGTTTTAACCTTCAATTTCCATTACATTTTCATGTCCGCTCCATATCTTCTAAACCCTTTAAAGGATTTTCACCAAATTTTAGTCAAATGTTAGCTAAATTGAGACGATGTGCAGAACAAATGTGATAGTCATGTCGGCTCAAGGTCACATTTGAAGGTCAAGTGTAATTTTGTGTCCTCTCCATATCTCCTATATCCCTGGAAGGATTTTCATAAAACTTGCCTCAAATGTTAACCAAGTTCAGGCGATTTGCAAAACACATGTGGCAGTCATGTCGACTCAAGGTCAAGGTTGCATTTGAAGGTCAACTGTCTGTCCATAACAATTTTCGTGTCCTCTCCATATCTCCTATACGCCTGGAAGGATTTTCATGAAACTTGCCTCAAATGTTAACCAAGTTGAGACGATGTGCAGAACACATGTGGCAGTCATGTTTGGTCAAGGTCACATTTGAAGGTCAAATGTTTAAACCTTCAATTTCCATTACTTTTTCGTGTCTGCTCCATATCTTCTAAACCCTAAGAAAGATTTTCATAAAACTTGAGTCAAATGTTAGCTAAATTGAGACGATCTGCAGAACACAAGTGTCAGTCATGTCGTCTTAAGGTCAATGTCACATTTGAAGGTCAATTGTCAGTCTATAACAATTTCATGACCGCTCCATATCTCCTATACCCCTGGAAGGATTTTCATGAAACTTGCCTCAAATGTTAACCAAGTTGAGCTGATGTGCAGAACACATGTGACAGTCATGTTGGCTCAAGGTCAATGTCACATTTGAGGGTCAAATGCAATGTCTTAATTTAGGCGGCGACGGGGATATAGCTGTTCTTTGGACTGTCTTGTAGTTATTGTTTTGGTAAAAAGAGATCAAAATTAAGTATTGCAGTGGATGTGTGTCAATGATTATGCAATAAATGCAAAAGTGGTATTGATCAAATTCTGTCCATTCATTTTTGATTGTTTATATCTGTACATAAAAGATTTTATGTCAAAGCCTTTCAGACACTTCCTAGGGTTATTTTTGTAGAGGTCACTCATAAATGGCATGCTGAATGTTGCATTCAAGAGATATACACGATAGGCTGTGCTTTTCATACCCCTCTTTACTTTTATTTGTTCGCAGTTTGGAAATCCCTAAACATGTTCAGGATATGGCATACCTATATATTTGCTCTGTATTCCTTGTATCCACCCATGTTGCTTCAAACCTGTTCCAATTCCTCTTCAAAAAACATTCATGCTAAAAATATAGAGGCCATATCAGAAATGCCAAACAATCAAGAAAGGTCAAGCTTACTATGAATATTCAGGGATATTTGTAAGAAAAGTATAACATGACAAAAAGTGCAGACCCTGATGAGAGGGCTCCTTTAGGAACCCTCTCATCTGGGTCTACAATGTTTGCAAATGATATTAGTGAATAATTTCTTGCATAGAAAGGGTTACTCTTTGTTAACTGTTGGTAAGGGGAAATTGTGTGTCGGAATATTCAGGGTAAATGTTTTATATATGTATACAAGTATACAGCTCATTTATATAGTCATACAGTTAATCCTTGCTAATTTGAAATATCAATCGTATCATTATCAGTATCTAGCCTCTTTCCAGTACACAAATGTTTTTTATGCCCCCCAGATCAGATCTGGGGGCATATTGTTTTTGCCCTGTCTGTCTGTCTGTTTGTCTGTTTGTTTGTCAGCAACTTTAACATTGGTCATAACTTTTGAGCCAATACAGATAGAGACTTGATATTTGGTATGCTTATGTATCTCATAAAGCCGCACATTTTGAGGGGTGACATGTCAAGGTCAGGTAACCAATTCATGCATAATTTCAGTAGGGAAAGAATTAACCATTTTCCTGTTCCATGTTTATTCCAGATTTCAATACCTACTGAATATTCAGACAAACTAGTTATAATGAAATATGGAAGCTGGAATATTGTAGCCATTCCTATAGAGGAACTATCAGACCTGCAAACGCAAGAAAATATGTTTATAACTTTATATGAAGGCAAGGGTTAAGAGGCATTCTACTGTGGTGTAGGTACAGGTGAAGGCTAAACAGTGTAGAGACCCTTATCTGATACGGCTGCTGGTCTGTGTCTATACTGTTTGTTTTGGACTCCAATAGCTGTCAAATCAATCTTATTTTATCTACATTGTACCTTCATAATTCTTTATAAATAAAAATCTTATCATAAAATGTTTGTTACATGATCTCATGATTTACAAGTTTAACTGTTGATTCGTATGTTTCTCATTGTTTTTAACTTGTATGATGTCTAAAATCCTGTTTTTCTGATACTGAACAAAAATACTACATGAGTTTTCAGCAAAACCATGCATGTGTAAAGGATATTGTCATATTGTGAATGTTTTATATTGACCAGTGAGAAACCTTTCTGAGTGAAACTTCAGACTGTGTTTAAAGTATTTAAGCAGCCGTTTTACAGTTAATTATTTGGAATTTGATTTTGAAAAGAATTAGAGTAAAGATTTAAAGTTACAGCTGACCTTTAACCGTTTCCCTCTTAAATATGCCTTTTAACACATATGCAAATAGATTAGACCCAGAACAGACTGCTCCTAATGGAGCTGTCTGATCAGGGTCTTCTCTGTTTGCTTTTGACATGATATAGATCTGATTGTACAGTTTTTGGTCAGAACAAAAACGTTTCATTGTAAAGTTTACAATATAAAAATTCAGCTAATAAATATTGATGATGTCATTATTTCTTACATGAATATTGAACATGGAAAGGGTTACAGATTGAAATAGTTTGGATGACTACTGAACACCCCCCATAGACTTGACCATGAGAGAGGCTCTACAAACTTTACACTTGGGTTATTAAACTCCTACAAATGAAGCTTAGTATGGTATAAAGAAGTCATATATATATATTGGTCTGTTAATTGGTTGATCAGTCAGTTGATTGTTTTTGTCTGTGCTATTGTTCAACAGCTACCAGTACTAATGAGATTTCAGAGAAACTTTATTAGTCTCTTCATTATTGACATGAAACATACATTTGTATCTGTGTAATGTTCCAATGGGATGATCATGTACAGAATATGTTTGGCCCCTTGATTATTCAAAATAAAACATTATGACAAACTTTTATTTTGGGGTAGTAAGCATATTCAGTGATAATTTTAGGTTATATTTATTTATAAATAAATGATATTCGTATTCACCCTTTACCTGATGAATACTCATGTAAGATATATAAAGACAATAAGAATATTAAAAAACATGTATAGTAAAACCCCTCTAAACCAGATTTAAATTCAGTCTAAATGCTGGTCATGGAGACAGGTGGCAGCTTGAAAGTCATGCAAAAAGATCCACTAGGAGCTTTCTACATTATTTTCACCCTGCATTAAGCAGCCTCCTGCTTAAAAGTATCTACATTCTTCTCTACTAGAGGGGTTTACTAGAGATGAATTCTGGCATATGAATACAGATATTTTGGCTATTAATTGCAGAAACTGTAGAATCAAATCCATATTAGACCATAAGCAAAAACAGAGCAGACTGATCAGACTGCTGTTACAGGAGCCATCTTTTCTGGGTCTACTCTGCTTGGCATAAAAAAGACTTAGTATGAGGTTATTCATTGATTTCTGTCTTTTCTTTTTCAATCACATAATTTAAATTACAGTTTAATTAATCCTTTCTTTCATATTAAGCCTTTCATGCCTTTGTAAACAGAGTAGACCCAGGTAAAAATTATGACATTATAATAGATTTGACTACTGTTTCTACCAATACCAAAAAAATGCATGTGCACATATTCATTTATAAAAATTCAACCAATAAATATTCATGATGTCATTTTTTACATGAATATTCAACAGGGAAGGGGCTAACAGGACCATAAGTTGTCACATATGTTTGTTTCAGATTGCTGGTGCCCTAGCTGAAGAAGGAAAGTCTCTGGCAGAGGTGACAGAACAGGCTCAATTGGTTGCCAAAAATATGGGTAGGGTCATTTTCTATGGAAGTCTGTGGAATTGTATAACAATAACAATAAACCAACTTAAAAAAACCCACTTACTTAAAAAAGAACAAAAGGGTTGCTTATGATTAACCCTTTATCTAATGAATATTCCTGCAAGAAATAATGTCTGTCTGTTGGTTTGTTTGTTTGTTGGTTGGTTTAATGTTGGCGATAATTTGTAGACATTGCACATACATACTTCAAACTTGGCATGCATGTGCAACATATTGATTTTTAGGGGTGACTTATTAAGGTCAAGGTCATACATCAAGGTCAAAGTTCAAATCGGGACATAGTCTTTCACAAACACATCTTGTTAGAAACTAAAGAAACAGACTTGTCAAATTCTATTAGCAAACCGAGCAGACCTAGATCAGACGGCTGCTATACTATAAGAAGAGATTCAGTTGTTGAAGAGCTATATGGAAAGACTCTACAAGTAGCACTGAATATGGAAAAACAATGCTCTGTTTAAAAAGGCATCTTTATCTGCACCAATGGTCCATTCCACTTTAAATATTTAACCTTTTACCTAATGAATGTTCATGTTAGAAAACAATGACTTTGTGAATATTGATTAGATTAAGTTTGTAAATGGCATATGATCATAGAAAGGTTTAGCAATGGCAGAAATTATAGAATCAGATCATTAATTGTTTCATAAGCAAACAGAGCAGACCCTGAATAGTCATGTTTAACCCATTCCCTTATATTGACTTTTGACGACTCTGTAAAAGTTTTATTTGTGAAACCATTGTGATAAATAGAGCATTTGCTCCTATAGGATCAAAATTTAATGCTCTATTTATCACAATGGTTTCAAACTACAAAATTCTAATTTTTTCCTTTTCTGTAGTTAATGCTCCTTTTCAGTAGATTTATTCAAAGAGGTTGTATCTAAAAATAGCCTATGGGGTAATGGGTTAATGCCATTGGACTGTTTCTTGTCTATCAGGTACCATAGGGTTAGCCATTGATGCCTGCTCTATACCAGGATCCAAGGACACACTATTCCATTTGAAAGAGGATGAAATGGAGCTGGGACTAGGTGAGCAATCTCTATTCCTCACAACCATGGACACTTTTTTGACTAGTTAATGATATTCTTTGCAAGTTGTTTCAAGGTGAGATGCTGAGTGACTCAGTCATGGGATCCAATATTTTGTTTCGAGATTGTAGACAAATCTATATGTAGAATCAGGCCTGATAAAAATATATATACATGCAAGTGCTCCTTTAGGGTAGATTCATTCAAAGAGATTGGGTCTAAAAATAGCCTATGGAGGAATGGGTTAAACTGTTGTAAATTAAGTTGTCATGTCGTGTCTAGAGATTAAAAGTCCAGTCTACCATGCTGGTGCTGTCTGCTATAAAAGAAGCAAATGGTATCACATTATTTTTTTACGTAATTCTGTGTTACGCCCTGTGTTTACCCTAACCTTTGCAATTCAGTTCAGTTGTTTATTGGCAATCAGTATACATTAATGCCTTTGGCTACTACAACGCAAACACAGGGATGATAACTCGTTGGCACCAACTCTCAAGATACATCCACCAGTCTGCATTTCATGTCCCAAACTCCAAAACGCCTTGGTTGATTTTCATGAAACTTTGACAAAATGTTTATCTCATTAAGACAATATGTAGAACTTATGGTTAAAGGTCAAGGTCAGATTGAAGTATTACATGTATGTATAGTATCTGTTCCATTTCTCCCAAACCCCTTGGCTGATTTTCATGAAACTTTGCCAAAATATTGAACTTGTGTTTCGGTGGTGCCAGATGAAGGTCAGGGTCACAAGGTCAGTTCAGAGTTCAGATGCTTATGTATTAAATGTCATTATATAATACTATAAGATATACAGTGTTGATCTAGATAAGTTAAAATCAAGAATCATTTTGAGGTATGATAAAAACAAGAATGATTTGTGCTCTACTCACTTTTAATATAAATAATTGAAATGGTTAATTAAAATACATGTATATTATTAGTATATTCTACCTTTTATATGTACCTTTCAGGTCTTCATGGTGAAGCAGGTGTGAAACGAATGAAGGTGAGACTTTCAACAGGAAAATGATTGTACAGTGAACCCTCATTACACCTGCATTCGTTACAATGGCACCCTCGTTATACCGGCAGTATGCATTGAAACAAAATTACCATTAATTCTTTGAAACAACCACTGAATAAAAAAAGGTGCAATGCCAATAAGAAAGGTGATCGCTGAATGCAGAACACAAGAAGTGCAAAAAGCTCCCACAGGGAGCTTTTTGCAATTCTTGTGTTCTGCATTAAGCGTTCACCTGTTGGTACTAGTTTAAAACTGGCCATATGGTTCCGTTCATATTTAAACTCGTTACAACTGCAACTTAGTTATACCAGCAAAATGTCTGGAAACAAACACCTCCATTGTAACGAGGGTTCACTGTATAACAGCTACATAATGATATAACAAATGTATAGTTACTGCCACAAGCATTATGAAGCATATCACCTTATTTATCCTAAGAATTCTAACTCCATCCCCCTCAACCCCTCTCCATTGGATCATAAAGCTGAGTAAATCAATTTGATCACTTTAAATAAGAGTGGAATAGTAGCAAATGGTGATGGGGCAGTTAGGTCTGGGTCTGCACGATTTGCTTAAGTTTGCCTGTTTGAATACTTTAATTAGGGTATTCCATAGAGTTAATTGAACATCTGTGTGAGAATACTGATACTGTCTGTAAGACATGGTAACCCTTTACTCCATAAATACTCCTGTCTATGCCTTTGTAAACAGAGTAAACCCAGATCAGGAGCCATCTGATCAGGGTCTGCTCTGTTTGCTAATGACATCATATAGATATGATTCTACAGTGTCTGCCATGGTCAAAACTTCCTGTTTTCTTGTGCTCTTATAACAATCAATCTAATTGATATTCATGATGTCATTATTTCTTGCATGGATATTCATTGAGTAAATAGTTAATACTGAAACAAATCTTGAAGGGGAGCTGTCTGATCCAGGTCATCAGTTTTACCATTGTTGATGGACATTATGCATAAATTTGTTAATTAGTCCCCTACCAGCAACACCGAAGGGGACTATAGGTTTGCACTCTGTCCGTCCTACCGTCAGTCTGTCAGTCAGTCACACTTCGGTTTTCCGGACTTTTTTCTAAACCCTTGCAGATATTGAAGTGATATTTGGTATTTAACTTTGTTATAATGAGTTGAATTTTGTTATGCTACACTGATTTTTTCATGGAATTACAGCAGTTGGACCTAGAACATTTCAGGAAAGTTGATTTTTTTCAGACTTTTTTCTAAACCCTTGCAGATATTGAAGCTTTATTTAGATACATGTATTTATTAAGATTAGGTTTTCCAGACTTTTTTCTAAACCCTTGCAGATATTGAAGCTTTATTTAGATATTTATCAAGATATTTAGCTTTATTATAATGAGTTACAGATCAAGTTTTGATTTGGTTATCATTTTATGCTACATTGACTTTTTCACGGAATTACAGCAGTTGGACTTAGAAGATTTCAGGAAAGTTTTAGTTTTCCGGACTTAATTTCTAAACCCTTGCAGATATTGATTTGATATTTTGTATGTAGCTTTATTATAATGAGTTACAGATAAAGTTTGAATTTTGTTACACTTCGTTGACTTGTCACAGAATTACGGCAGTTGGGGACTATAGCATTGCTTTCAATGCTCCCATTACTTGTTTTGTTTTGTTTGCTAGGACAATGTACAATGGAAATTTCATGCTGTTTTATGCTCATTTTAGCTGATGACTGCCAAGGAGACTGTCAAGGTGATGATAGATCACATGACCAACCCAGCCTCTGGTACACACTTCCCTCTGAAAAAGGGTGAGTGAGCCATTATTATTATCCAAGTGGTTGGATCTAAAAATAGCCTATGGAGGAAAGGGTTAAAACTTCAATACCTACTAAATATTCATGGACAAAGTAGTTATACTGAAATTTGGAAGGTGGAACATTGCAGCCATTTTAGAAGTAAAGAATTCAAATTCCATTAGCAAACAGAACAGAACCTGATCAGATGGCTCCTATAGGAGCCATCTGATATGGGTCTACTCTGTTTGCAAATGTGTGAACACATGTTTATATGAAGGAATGGGTTAATATGAGATGATGAGTAACATGACATCTCATCAGGATTTAAACCCTTTCCCTGTTCAATATTCATGTAAGAAACAATGATAATGTGAATATTTATTGGCTCAATATTTATAATATCACCTTTTCCATGGGAATTCTTTGCTTTTACAAAAACTGTAGAATCAGATCTGTATCATGCCAAAAGCAAACAGAGCAGACCGTTTTTACAGAAATCGAAGAAATATGTATTTTAAGACTTTAATCAAATGGATGTTGTTGGTACTCTTTAGTATTGCCTGAAAGAGATACAGTAAAAACCCTCTAAACCCGAATTCTAGCAGAGAAGAATTTAGATACTTTTAAGCAGGTGGCTACTTAATGCAGGGTAAAAGTCATGCAGAAAGCTCCTAGAGGCACTTTCTGCATGACTTTCACCCTGCATTAAGCAGCCATCTGTCTCCAAGACTGGTATGCATACTAAATTTAATGCCAGGTTTAGGGATGGTTTACTGTAATGCTAATGGGTACCAAAAAATAACAGTTTGTAGATATGTCGTAGATTACCTAAATATGCCTCTGATCTAAAGATCTGCTAACAGTCTCATATACAGTAACTGGACCTCTCGGAACTGGACATTAAATTTATTATAAATATTGGTATTGGAGACAGATGGCAGCTTGAGGCAGGATGAAAGTCATGCAGAAAGCTCCTCTAGGAGCTTTCTGCATGACTTTCACCCTGCATTAAGCAGCCAGCTGCCTAAGAGTATCAAGAATTCTTCTCTGCTTGAATTCCCATTTAGATTACTGTATTCTACATGAACATCCTCTGTTATTTCAGGTGACAAGGTGGCTTGTATGATAAACAATCTAGGAGGACTGTCCGTCCTGGAAATGAACATTCTTGCCAATGAGACAATCAAATATTTGGGTAAGGAACATTCTGTTCAGAGCTACATATGCGTCCGTATTTGGTCACCAAGCCCTAATGAGCTGTGACTAGTCATTAGAACTGGCCCCTTTAACACTTACTCAAGCTTGAGGCTCATGAATATTCTAAAGACAGTTTTGCTTGGTTTTCCATTTGATTCTTTAGATTTTTCCTTTTGCAAACGGTGCAGACCCTGATCGGATGGCTCCTATAAGAGCCATCTGATCAGGGTCTGCTGTTTACTTATGGAATTACATTTATATAGATCAGATGCTACAGTTTCTACTGTGGCTAAAATATCCTGTGTTCATATACCTTTATAATGTTTCAATTAATTAATATACTATTCATACAGTCATTATATCTCACGTGAATAATCCATAGGTAAAGAGTTGAACCTTTACTCCATGAATATGCCTTTCTTCGCCTTTGCAAACAGAGTTGACCCAGATCGGACAGCTTCTATAGGAGCTATCTGATCAGGGTCTGCTCTGTTTGCTAATGGTATATGAAAGATCTGTTTCTTTACTTTCTAAAATGGCTACAATGTACCACCTTCCATATTTCATTATAACTATTTTGCCCATATTCAGCAGGTATTGAAATTTGGAATAAACATAGAACAGGGTCTGAGGGAAAGGGAGTACAGGTAAACCTCTGAAAACCGAACCTCTGAAAACCGAAAATCTCTAAAAACCGAACAAATATTTTGGTCCCAAATTTTTCCTTATATATTCTATATAGAAAAGCTCTCTGAAAACCGAACTCTCTGAATTCTGAATACCGAACACATATTCCGGAACAGAAACCTATATTTCCATTGTAAATCACCTCTGAAAACCGAACATACCCTGAGGGCCAATTAGGGGTGCTGGCTTGTTGATAGTTCGACTAGGGAATTTTGGGACCCCTACTGTGTTTGACAGCTGCCTGTGTTTGTGTACTAAAGGTGTGAAAACCACAACAGGGGTATAGGCTAATACTGTAGCTGATGTTGCTTTTGGAAATCATAAGAAAACTTTAATAAGGCATGATTTTTCACACCTCTTTATTGAAATTAAGGGAAGATGATCTCAACATGCAAATTCTGTTTTCATAAACATTTTTAAATGCTCATGCTACATATTACCAGTGCTTCAATTGACTGATATAACTTCATTATCAGGTGAGAAAATTAAGTTTAGAGTAATTCTGCATGAACAAGCCTTTTGATTATAAAAAATAATAAAAGATAATAAAATCAATCAGGCAGTGAATCTGACAGTCAGTTTGATGCCTGCTCCTCCTTCTGCTCCGACGTCATTCATATGCGACAAAGTATAAATTAGATAAAACAATATTACAATATTATTATTTTCTTATTACTTAATACTCTCATCTATAGTAGAAACTGATGTTTGTATCTTATTCTGATAAGATCAAAAGAAGTGAACAATATTACAGAAGATCACATTCATTACCTTCAGGTTTCACATTCAAAAAAATCACCGAAAACCGAACACCTCTGAAAACCGAACATTTTGTCCGGTCCGAAGGTGTTTGGTTTTCAGAGGTTTACCTGTACAGTAAAACCTCTCTAAACCGGAATTCTAGTAGAGAAGAATTTAGATACTTTTATGCAGGTGGCTGCTTAATGCAGGGTGAAAGTCATTCAGAAAGCTCCTAGAGGAGCTTTCTGAATGACTTTCACCCTGAATTAAGCTGCCACCTGTCTCCAAAACCAATATTTGAACTAAATTTTACGTCCGGTTTAGAGGGGTTTTACTGTAAAGGGTTAAAGTGAAACTAGTTGAGTTGTTTGATCTAGGTCTGCACTATTTTTCTAAGCTTATGTGTAGTGTAATTATGGTACTTTGATTTCCAGAGGGCACTTTGGGAGCATCTATAGACAGAGCCTACTGCGGTGCTTTTGTTACTTCCATGGAGATGCCCGGACTGTCCATCTCTCTGCTTCATTTGAATGACACATTTGTAA
Organism: Azorinus chamasolen; assembly: GCA_963576725.1. Taxonomy (NCBI): domain Eukaryota; kingdom Metazoa; phylum Mollusca; class Bivalvia; order Cardiida; family Solecurtidae; genus Azorinus; species Azorinus chamasolen. Next base: position 54,144,402 of record OY755235.1, read on the forward strand.
GGTGTCTAGGTAAGTACTGTTTCTACCTGTCAGTGTTGTATCTTGTAAATTCCACTCAAAAGAATTAATGATTGTGAGAGAAGTTCATGCTAAGTGCAACCTGACTTTCATTTACAAACAGTTTGGATCCAGATTAGACGCCAAATAACTAGGCATCTCATGAGTATCCAAGTTGTTTGCTTATTGACTGTTTGCCTATGAGCTTACATTAATCTGATTCTACAGTGTCTGCCATTATAAAAAATAAGCAAATTGATATCGTACATGAATATTCGTCAGGTTAAGTCAATGAACTTAATAGAATGTTTAATTTTTCTCTCAACATCCAAACCTTTGGTGTGTGGTTAAGATGTACATACTGACAGTAAAATATAGCCAGTGCCATAGGCCATATCATAGCTTCATAGGGATACATAAGTGAGTGTGTATGTATCCTACAGATGCATTTCAAGTTAATTTATCCTTTACTCTGTTGCTACAGATGCTCCCACAACTGCCCCTGCCTGGCAGGTTCCTTTATTGGCAAAGGGACAGTCAGTTAGACAGACACCAGAGCCAATGGCGCCAGTAGAAGTCACAAGCTCTGGATCTGCAGCCATTAGTGGTGTTAGTGTATCCAAAGGTAAGCAAGCATTCCAACGTTAACATGCATGCCACTGCTTTACCCTTTATTTGATAGAGAGACCTCTTGACACAGTTGCAAACAGAATAGAACCATATTTATCTTTTTTCAACTCTGCTTGTTAGCAGCAAATTTATTGTTATCAATACAAACAGTTCTGTATCCATGCTTATAAAACTTTTTAGTTGAGTCTGAGTTCGTTCTCAAGTTTTTGATTGGTCAAATTTGAGCCTTTGACCAATCAAAAGCTTGAGAACGAACTCAGACTCAACTAAAAAGCTTTATAAGCATGGACCCTGATCTAAACACTCTGATCATGGTTTTTGAAAATAAGTTAAAAAAAATCCATTGTTTTGCAGATAACAATAATCTTGTGTGGGAAAAATTGATTAAGCCTTTGCTCCATTTATACACATGTCACAGTGTGTAGGTTTATCATCACTTGTACGACCTTGCTGTACAAGCGCGCTTTTATGGCGACGTGGTAGAGTGTTTGACTGGGAACCTGGCGACCCGGGTTCGATCCCGGGTCTGAGCGGGTATGTTTCTTTATAAGAACACCCGGTTACATTTGGCGCCCAACGGGGGACTGTGACTGTATGAGCTCCGAGTTCGATTCCCAGTCGTTCTCATACCCATAGAAATTCGGGACGAACTTCAACTTGCTGGGGGAGTATGTCACAGTGTGTAGGTTTATCATCACTTGAACGGCCTTGCTGTACAAGCGTGCTTTTATGGCGACGTGGTAGAGTATTTGATGCGAACCTGGCGACCCGGGTTCGATCCCGGGTCTGAGCGGGTATGTTTCTTTATAATATAAAATAGGCCTGATTCTTCAGTGTCTGTCATGATAAAACGTTTGCTGGTTCTTAGTGCCATTTTCAAAATTTAGTTGATATATAGTCATTATGTCATTTTTCCTTTCATAAATATTCGTAGAGTATATGGTAAAATGCAGTATATTCTTGTATTTACCAGCTGGAGGGGACCAGATTTATGACATTATACAGAATGTGGTGGACCGGCTGGTAGCAAACAAGGATCAACTGAATGCCCTAGATACTGACAGTGGAGATGGGGATACCGGTTCCACTGTAGCAAGGGGAGCAGAGAGTAAGACACAAATAGATACAGTATAGCCTCTCATAACCCTTTCTCCCACAGACATGGTGATGGGGGACAATGGATTGTTTCACAATATTTCCTTGTTGATATTGACATAATTTTATCCCCTCAGATTGTTTGTTAAGAGATATCACATCCACATGTGGTGCTCTTATAAACCCTGGCCTTTATTAGCTTGGCTGTTTTTTCGAAGAAAAAAATACTAGCCATGGTCATAACTCCATCGTCCGTGTTGTCGTCATTGTCATTGTCATCCGTAAACTTTATGTTAGCTATTACTTTTTTACTATTCATGCAAATCTTATGAAACTTCACCCACTTGTTTACTGTCTGTAAGTTCATTTTTCCAAAATTATGCCCCTTTAGGGATTAAGGCAATAAAAATTTAAGATGTCTGTTATTTAGAAATATAACCAGCAGGACACTCATATTTCATATGTGAATCCCTTGTGGCAAGGCCTTTCCATCAACCGTATGTTAAAACTTTGCACGTATGTCCTTGACCTTTGACCTTTTTTTTCAAACTTAAACAAACACTATAAAGGTGGCTATTGAAGCAAATCGTATGAAACTTCACACACTTGTTCACCATAAGAAGGGCTACAATCTGATTAAGGGCCATAACTCTGTAAGGATTGTTTTTACAAAATTATGCCCTTTAATGGCCTTAGGAAATAAAAATTTAAGATGTCTTGACTGACGAGCGTTGACACCTGCACGTGGTGCTCTTGTTATCCCCAGCCGAAAGCGGATTGATATAGTTTTGGCGTGGTGTGCCCGTCGGTGTGTCCCGGAGTGATATCTCAGAAATGACTTGGAGTTTTTCATTGAAACTTTGTGTAAATTTTTTATACCATAACAGAATGTGGCCTGAAAATATCACTGACATTGACCTTGGAGCACCGGAGTTATGGCGCTTTGTTTGCCAAAAATGTAACGTTTTTTGCATGTCCAGACCAATTTCTCAGAAATTGTATGGTGTTTTTCTATGAAACCTTTTTGTCTCTGCAGAGCTATATATCAGAAACTGTTTGTAGGTTTTTTTTATGAAACTTTGTGAAACTGCTTAGTAGCATAAGGACATGTGACTCTGCAAGTTTCATTTATATTGACTCTGGAACACTAGAGTTTTGGCCCTTTGTGAAAAATGTAAAAAAAATTGGAGTTATACTATGAAACTTTGTGTAAATGTTTAGTATCATTAGGAAATGTGGCCCTGCAATTATCACTCACATTTTCCATTTAACATACACCAGAGTTATGGCACTTTATTTGCAAAAAAAACCTTTTTGTCTCATTTGTCAATAACTCAGTTAAATATGGAGGTCAGCACTTGTTTGACGGGGCTATCAATTCAGCGAATTTGCTTGTTTTAAACTTTTTATGTGGACGAATGATTTTAGTGGGAGCATTTCGTTGCTTGTTCATCTGTCTATCCGTCTATCTGTCTGTTCAACACTCCTCTTGTTCGTTCTGTGTCTACTAATGGTGAAATGAAATCACCATCAAAGGTTAATAATCACGGCAATATAGTTAACCCATTCCCCCATATTGACGACTTGATGACTCTATAAAAGTCACTTTGTGAAACCATTGTGATAAATAGAGCATTTGCTCCTATCGGAGCAAATGCTCTATTTATCACAATGGTTTCAAACTACAAAATACTAAAAGTTTCCTTTTCTCTAGTTAATGCTCCTTTTCGGTAGATTTATTCAAATAGATTGTATCTAAAAATAGTCTATGAGGTCATGGGTTAATAACAGAATCTGCATAATTATGGGCTATGCAATTTCCCCTCTTCTGCATTAGCCCCCTCAGACAGGGGTTGGTCAGTGTTGTAGTTTTATATAGGACTTGTATTGTGCTTCAGTTTTATGTATAGATCAATGTTGTTATTACACTCCGCTCAACAAAGTTCAGGGAAGCTATGCTGGAATCATGCTCTCTGTTTTTAGCTCACCTGGCACAAAGTGCCAAGGTGAGCTATTGGCATGATCCTATGTCCGGCGTAGTGCGTATGTGCGTCGTGCGTACGTGCGGGCGTCAACAATTTACTTAAACATCTTCTTCTCTGGAACTACAAAGCCAAGAGCTTTGATATTTGGTATGTAGTATGATGTAATGGTCCTCTACAAAGATTGTTCAAATTATGTCCCCCGGGCCAAAAATGGCCCCGCCCCAGGGCTTATCAGTTTTTCATAGGAAAATCTTTAAATATGTTCTTCTCTAAAATTATAAGGTATAGACCTTTGATATTTGGTATGTAGCATTATTTAATCGTCCTCTACTAAGATTAATCAAAATATGACCCCCGGACCAAAAATTGGCCCCGCCCAAGGGCTTATCAGTTTTTCATAGGAAAATCTTTAAAAATCTTCTCCTCCAGAACTGTAAGGTCTAGGCCCTTGATATTGGTATGTAGCATTATCTAATGGTTTTCTACCAAGATTATTCAAATTATTACCCCTGGGTCAAAAATGGCCCCGCCCTGGGGCTTATCAGTTTTTCATATGAAAAGCTTTAAGAATCTTCTTCTCCAAAACTGTAAGGCAGAGACCTTTAATATTTGGTATGTAGCGCTATCTAATAGTTTTCTACCAAGATTGTTCAAATTATGTCCCCTGGGTTGAAAACTTCCCCGCCCAGGGGCATATCAGTTTTTTATAGGAAAGTTTTTAAAAATCTTCTCTTAAAAATCTTTAAAAGTCTTCTCTGAACTTGTAAGGCATAGACCTTAGATATTTGGTATGTTGCATTATCTAATAGTCCTCTACCAAGATTTTCAAATTATGAACCCCGGATCAAAATTGACCCCGCCCTGGGGCTGTTAGTTTTTCATAGGAAAATCTTTAAAATATCTCCTCCTCCAAATCTGAAAGGTCTAGACTCTTTATATTAGTATGTAGCATCATCTGATGGTTTTCAACCAAGATTTTTCAAATTATGCAATCTGTCATTGAAATCATTATTCTGTTACGAACAGGTGAGCGATTAAGGGCCATCATGGCCCTCTTGTTCTTTCTGTTCATCTGTCTATAGACAAAAATTTGTCTGGTGTGTTATTCAGTGATTTCCCGTCAAATCCTTTATTAAACTTTCAGTACAGTAACACCTCTCTAAATATCCATCTTGGAGACAGGTGGCTGCTTAATGCTGGGTAAAAGTCATGCAGAAAGCTCCTCTGCATGACTTTCAGAATTCCGGTTTAGAAGGGTTCTACTTTAATCACTTGTCATCATGTGAACCTGTTAATGTGTGGTTTTGATTACAAAATCTGTAACTTCGATATTTTTCCAGAGCATAATTCAGTTGTATTCCACTTCTGAATATTTTTCCAACTTCCATTAATCATTTATACTCATTTGAACTGTGCATGTGTGAGCTTTGTTTAGATCATAAGACCTGTTAATATATGAAATAAACTCAATTTTTCAGGTTTTACATTACATGTACATGAAGTAGATTGTCTAGAACGTTATTCAGTCCTTTTCTATCTAATATTTAAAATCCCTGTATCTGATGAGGTTGTGAGAGAAATTTAACTCTTTAACTGACAAATATTACTTTTGACATTTTTGCAAGTAAACAGGGTCTGCTCTGTTTGCTTATGGAATATTATTGATTTCATTGTACAGTTTTTTGCAGTAATCAAGAATTCCTGTGTTCTGATACCATTATAAAAATTATTTTAATTAATATTCATGATTTCATTATTTCTTACATGAATATTTATGAAGTAAAGGGTTAAATGATAGCTCTAGTTCCCTCTGTCACCTTTTTTCAGAGATCCGGGAACAACTGGGGAGCAAAGAAAGTCCTGGTTTGACTGTCACAACTCCATCCCAGTTGGCACTAGAGCTAGCGGGTATAGCAGAATCGGTTATGGGAGGATCCTCAGGAGGGGTAGGTGGAATGTTAAATCCATAATGTGTCTTTGTGACTGAATCCCAGTACAGTAAAACCCGCTAATGCGACCACCTAAAATAGGTGTAATTCTGGGTGCTAGAGGCAGGTGGTAGCTTAATGCAGGACAAAAGTAATGCAGAAAGCTCCTATAGGAGCTTTCTGCATTACTTTTGTCCTGCATAAAGCAACCACCTGCTTATAAAGACATCTATGTTTATTGATTAAGTGGTTGAATTAGAGGGGTTTTACTGTATTAGTAAATTGCAAATGGCGTAGACCTAGACCATCCACCAGATCTTCTACACAGCGGCTGATTATATGGGTTTCAAGTGTTTTCAAGGGTAGCAAGCAGTATGTTATTATCTGACAAATGTCTGTGTATTCTAATGATGGTCTTTACTGTATACTATTCATTTATACCTGTTTTGTCTGCAACAGTTCATTTGATAACGATCCATATGAGGAAAATTATAAATGTAACACCAAATAAGATACACTGCTGATGACAAATTTGTGATAACTTAAGCATACATTTTGAAACCAGATGAGTAACTTGGCTCCTCATCCAGATCCACTGTTTGACACGCTGACAGTGTTTGGGACAGGAAATCATAGTAACAGATAAATGTGCGTACTCGTCATTTCTCCACCAAACCCTATTAGACCACTCTTTAGAATGCCTCTTCGAGACAATTTTAAAGAGTGGCCACAGCACTGGGTTTGGCAGATAAATGTCTGAGTTATTCTTGAAAATGTTTTAATTTACGCATCTTATCTGGACCTGGGAAATAATAGAAAAGTTAAACATGAGAATTGTAGCAGAGAACAGTTTTTATTGCTTTCGAAGAATGCAATATAGCGATCGGTCGTTTTTACGGCAAAGAGTTCACTATTTCTTGTGAACATGCGCAAGAGAAAATAGTTCTCTTCAATTCTAAACTAGTTTTGTTGTAAATTGTTCATTAATTTATTTACTTTTCATGCATTTAATAACACTTCACTTTGTCAGATAACTTCTAGTCTACACAAGATCAACCTTTTAAAAGCTTGAATTATTGAATATACTCCCAAAAAACGCGAAAGAATATCGGTATGACTAAACATCGGATCCGACCAGATATGAAGTTCATATCCGCGGATATGAGTTGCGCAAGCTTGAAAATCAGCATTTATCATATACGCGTATATGAACCTCATTCCTGGTGTTTAGTTAAACATTGTTTTCGCAACACATTGGCGTTTCTACAGCAGCAATAGCTTGTCTGTAAATTATAAATTTCTTCTCCGCCGATAGCAAAGACTTCCCAACTAGAAAACCTGTTGTGTTTTTCATTGATCAATTACCTCTCCGCCGATAGGGAGGGAGAGGGATTTTTTTATATCGACACCGTGTACGTGATAAAACGCTAACCGCATTTCTATACATCCGTCTAACCTAGAGATCCGAGTAATCCGTATAGCGTTTATGAATCGCAGTGTCTGTACTTTCGCTTTCATACCAGCAGTACCACAACAATTTCTTTCTATTAGCGTAATTTTACTGATGAAACACGATAGAAATGCCAACTTCTCTTGCAGTGTTAACAGGCTAGTATGCGTATTACTCTCTACAATGGATTTAATTAGTTTCTCCACAAACCGAGATGGAACTTTCCATTCATGCCATTGTCATCGCAAAAATGCGAGACATACATGTAGGCTTCTTCATTTACAAAAAATGCCGATGATATCTTTATCTACCAAAAGTCCGATCATATTTGTCTTGGTTAATGGAATAGTTGAGATTTACTGTGATTTCTGATTTATAATGGGGTTTTATGAAAACTCATTGATGACGTGTTTACAATTTTAGTAATAGCCAAGAGTTATGCAGTTGCAGACAAAACACACAAGAAAAAGACCATTAAATTATCAGAACTGCATGAAATGCTTTTAATTGAATTGTACTGTCACTTGATAGAGAAAATATGAACATGTTAAATGTTATGTTGATATTTTCTGACCTTTTCCCCATAAGCATTCATTTCACGCTTATTTTTCCCCTCCGGTAAGGCCATGCCCTTTCCCTAAAATCAAAGAAAAAACCCTGGGAGATGTCATAGCAAAGAACATTTGACAACAAATTTGATATGAAATAGCCAGAGATGATATCATTCTTGGCCATCAATATCCTGATCTGATGGAAATTAAGTTATATTTTAAAAAGGTGTAAAACAGTGTCTACTCTGATCATGTATATTTACAGGAGTTAGTCTCCGTTTGGCTATTTTGAATAGACCCAGTAATGATAGAACAATTATAGAATTCATTTGAAAATGATTTATCTGTAATCTTGAGTCTTAATAACAAAATGCTGTCAGTCCAAATTTCAAGAATAAATTGGAATATAAAAGTTGGGATTCATATAAGTTTATGATCAGTGAAATTCATGGTGGAGTTTTGATAGGATAAAACATCATATGGATTATTAGGAATTTACTGTACATTTGATATCATTATGAATCAACCAAGATTTTGGATTAATGTGTGTGTGTTTGCATACATGTATATAAACCCGAACAAAATTTAACTAAAATTTCATACTACATTGTCTAAACAGTAGTTAAAATTCTAGGATTCGTAATTAATAAGGAGGGTAGTGCTTTGAAATACACAACAGCATTTGATATTGCTTTGATATGAATTGAAAGATGACACTGTCACTCAGCATTGCATTTCTGACTTGTTGAGGTCAAGGACTGTCTGAGTGTTACTAATAACCACTTTGCTTATGGTTTGACTGTTGCTACAGTCTGTCATATTTTTAGTATTACATTAAACAATTCCAAGACGTCAAAAATGGTGATTAATATGTACAGCAACTTCTTCCCTTACACTTAACATCCTTATCAAACTCGAAAGCAATTATGGCTGTTCAGGCCTTTGATTGTACCCAACAATTACTCAAGAGTTGCAAGTGGTGTTGTCTATGATAGGCCATACTATGGTTTCAGGATCAATACTGCCACCCACAAGCAATGGTTTACCCACTGCTGCCACAGTGTAGAAACTGACCAGAGCTTCATGTCCATCAACGTCCTGATCTGGGTCCACACTGCTTGCAATTTGCAACAATTAGTTTTCATACATTGTGACTCATATATCGAATGTATCAGCTTATCCCTTTCCCTGATGAATATTCATGTAAGAAATAGCGACGTCATCAATATTCATTAGCCAGTTCTTTTAACCCTTTCCCTCATATAAACGTGTTTTCACGCATTTGCAAACAGAGTAGACCCAGATCAGACGGCTCCTAGAGGAGCCGTCTGATCAGGGTCTGCTCTGTTTGCTAGTGGAATTTGAAAGATCTGTTTCTTTACTTTCTAAAATAGCTGTGATTTTCCACCTTCCATATTTCATTATAACTGTTTTGTCCATGAATATTCACTATGTATTGAAATTTGGAATAAACATAGAACAGGGAAAGGGTTAATAGCTTGTGAACATAGAAATATTTGCCTATGACAGAAACTACATAATAAAACCTATACATTGTACTAGTTCATAACCAAACACAGCAAACCCTGATCAGATGACTTCTACAGCAGCTGTCTGATCTGGGTCCACTCTGATTGCAAAGGTGCTAAAAAGTGCTTCTATGAGGGTATGGGTTAAATATGAAGACTTTTAACATCAAAAGGGAGTGAAAAGTTTGCAAAAGTTGTTCATTGAAACTTTTTCAAATGTTCAATTACAGAGGAGATGCCAGAGCTACATATACCCAAATACTAAAATCCTCATTTCTCACCAAACCCTATACAGTAGAACCTGCACTAAGCGACCATTCATTTAAAGAATGTAAGGGTCTTAAAAAGCAGGTGGTTGCTTAATGCAAGTCATTAGTAATGCAGAAAATTTGTATAGGAGCTTTCTGCATTACTTTTGACCTGCTTTAAGCAACCACCTGCCTCACAGACCCTTAATTATGTCTCCCCCCATATTTATATGGGGGAGACATATTGTTTTCGTGAGAGTTGTCTGTCTGTCTGTCCGTCTGTCTGTCTGTCCGTCACACTTTTTGTCCGGACGATAACTTCAGTATGCCTGATGCCAGTTGATTGAAACTTCATATATGGAAAGAGCATAATGAGAGGAAGTGTCATGCACAAGGTCCATAACTCTGGCTTCACTAATATAGGAGTTATTGCCCCTTGTAAAAAAATCACACTTTTTTGTCCGGACGATAACTCCTATATGGCTCATGCCATTGGATTGAAACTTCATATATGGAAAGATCATGACGAGAGGAAGTGTCATGCACAAGGTCCATAACTCTGGCTTCACTAATATTGGAGTTATTGCCCTTTGTAAAAAATATCATAATTTTTTGTCCGGACAATAACTTCAATATGCCTGATGCTAGTTGATTGAAACTTCATATATTGAAAGAGCATAATGAGAGGAAGTGTCATGCAGAAGGTACATAACTCTGGCTGCACTAATATAGGAGTTATTGCCCTTTGTAAAAAAAATCACACTTTTTTGTCTGGACGATAACTTCTATATGGCTCATGCCATTGGATTGAAACTTCATATATGGAAAGATCATAACGTGAGGAGGTGTCATGCACAAGGTCCATAACTCTGGCTTCACTAATATTGGAGTTATTGCCCTTTGTAAAAAATATCACAATTTTTTGTCCGGACAATAACTTCAATATGCCTGATGCTAGTTGATTGAAACTTCATATATGGAAAGAGCATAATGAGAGGAAGTGTCATGCAGAAGGTACATAACTCTGACTGCACTAATATAGGAGTTATTGCCCTTTGTAAAAAAAATCACACTTTTTTGTCTGGACGATAACTTCTATATGGCTCATGCCATTGGATTGAAACTTCATATATGGAAAGATCATAACGAGAGGAGGTGTCATGCACAAGGTCCATAACTCTGGCTTCACTAATATTGGAGTTATTGCCCTTTGTAAACAAAATTCACAATTTTTTGTCCGGATGATTACTCCTATGTGACAGATGCCATTGGAGTGAAACTTCATACATGGAACGATCATGATAAGAGAAAGTGTCATGCATAAGATCCTTAACTCGAGCTTCAATAAATTTAGAGTTATTGCCCCTTGTACATTTGTTTAATGCTTTCTTGTCCGGACGATAGCTCCTACATGGCTCTTGCCATCGTATTGAAACTTCATACATGGAAAGAGCATGATGAGAGAAAGTGTCATGAACAAGGGCCAGAATTCTGGCTTCAATACATTTGGAGTTATTGCCCTTTGTTACATTTTTTGGCCGATCAATAACTCCTGTTCGACTGATGCTATTGGAATGACATTTTATTTTTGGAAAGAGCATGATGAAAGTAAGTGTCATGCACAAGGGCCATAAATCTGGTATCAGTATTTTTGGAGTTATTAGCTGTTATCATTTTCTTTTTGAAAAATGTAGTGTGGAAAGCGCATAATGAGGGGAAGTATCATTCATCAAGACCATAACATTTTTAGTGATTTCCCTTTACATATTGTTTTTATTAGAGGGGAGACATCCGTTTTTGTGACAAAAACCTCTAGTTACACCTCTTTTTGATAGTCGCTTAACACCGGTTCTACTGTGACCACTCTCAAAGAGACAATTCTAAAGAGTAGTCAAAGTATAGGGTTTGGTGGAGAAATAAAAGAGTTATCATTGAAAATATTTTAATTTACGCATCTTATCAGGACCTCAGAGATGCTGAATGACACAGCATCTCAGCAGAATAAAGTGAAAAGAATAACAAAAAACTGCTATGACTGCAGTTGAAGATTTTTTGCAGATGTTAATTACAATGCATTAGTAGAACATGAATAGGTTTGAACTCTGTTATCTTTTGTCTGTTTCAGCTATACAGCCTGTTTTTTACCGCTGCTGCCACTGCACTGCAGAAGGAAGTGACGGGTCCGGCCTGGCTTCAAGCCATGGTGAAAGGAATGAACGCAATACAGAAGTATGTAAATAATTGTCAGAGCAGTCTGGAATTCTAATAGAGAAGAATTTAGATACTTTTAGGCAGATGGCTGCTGCCTGCATTAAGCTGCCTCCTGTGTTAAAGATCAATAATGGAGTAAAGGGTTAAAACAAGATATCAACACCTCATTAACCCATTCCCGCATATTGACGCTTCTGTAAAAGTCACTTTGTGAAACCATTGTGATAAATAGAGCATTTGCTCCACAGGAGCAAATGTTCTATTTATCACAATGGTTTCAAAACTACACAAATCTGAAAATTTCCTTTTCTCTAGTTAATGCTCCTTTTGGGTAGATTTAATCAAAGAGGTTGGGTCTAAAAATAGTCTAAGTGGGAATGGGTTAATATTCATGGACAGAATCAATGAAATGGAACATCGAAACAGGGTTTTTTTTCAACTAGGTAGAAACTGTAAAATAAAATCTCTTAAATTCCATTGGCAAACACATCAGACCCTGATCAGATGGAGGAAAGGGTTAAGAGAAAAGAAAAGGAAAAAATAACTTTAAGATTTGCAGCGGATGACAATTTATTGCAGACAATTATTTGTATTGTTTCAGATATGGCCATGCAGAACCAGGAGACAGAACGATGGTAAGTGCTACCTATTGACTTTTTCTCTGAAAATGATATTGCATAGCAAAGGTGAAGAAGAAGATGCCTATCAGTGCCAAGAATATAATAAAATGAAAATATGTCTTTAACCTTTTTCTTCATATAAACACCGCCTTTTCACACCTTTGCCCACAGAGTGGACCAATGTCAGATGGTTTCTGTAGGAGGCGTCTGTAGGAGTCTGCTCTGTTTGCTTATGACATAATATAGATCTGCTTCTGCACTTTCTGTCTGTGTTCATATGTTGTTATAAGAATACAGCTAATTAATATGCATGATGTCATTACTTCTTAACCCTTCGCTTGCTGAATTTTAAAATATATTTCTCCTTCTTTACCCATGCCCTGTTGTATAATTACATATATCTTCACTGTGTAAAAATTATTTCCCTGTGCAATCACTGATGTGGAGTGCACTGGTTGCACAATCAACTTGTAAATAGTGCAGACCCTGATGAGACAGCTCCTGCAGGAGCTATCTCATCTGGGTCTTCACTATTTACAGGTAGGTATATTGACGTGAATAGCAAGCGAAGGGTTAATACATGAATATTCCTGGAGAAAAGCATTTAAGACAGGTGTTGAATTAACCCTGTTCCCGCTGTAAGAAATGGTGTTTGCTAAAACACAGATCTATTGCAATTTTTAGCTTGTCTATTTTTTTAAGAAAAAAGAATACATGCTAAAGAAACAAAAAAAAACTGTGTCAGCATTGTCGTTGTCATTGTCGTCCGGAAACTTTAAAGTTGGCTTTTACTATTCACGAAAATCTTATGAAACTTCACACACTTGTTCACCATCACAGAGGCTACAATCTAACCAAGGGCCATAACTAACTCCTTAAGGCTTTATTACAAATTTATGCCCTTTATGGACTTAGGGAATAAAAACTTAAAATGTCTCAACAGACGAGCTTTCGAGTTTCTACTGTATTACAATGTTTTATTGTTAATTTCAGCTTGATGCTCTTTGGGCAGCCAGGGAAACATTTCAAAACAAGCTCCAGCAGGGGTCTCCAGTAGCGGCATTCAAGGAAGCTGCAGAGGTAAATAGAAAAGGCTTATGATTTTAATTCTTTCACCACTGAAGTTCCTGGAGAGTGACTCTCGGGCTTACTGCAATGTTTTCCTTTTCCAATATTATGGATCCAGATGAGGTGTGGAATAACTAAACTGTTTGACACACCACTTTGTTTTAGAAAAGTAAATGGAGGAAAGTCCATTCTGAAAAAGCAGATGACATTGTAGGCAAATGAAAATTCCTTGGTGCCAAAAGAGTTAATTCATTGAGGCTGAGTTTTCCAAAGTATTTACCACTAAAGTCTTTTTAGTGTTAATGGGCACATTTCAGTTGAAAGAATGGGAAATGGCATGAAGAGAAGCATGGCTAATGCTGAAGAATCACATTAGAGGGTTCCAACAAGAGTCTAAACTGCTTGCAAATAACAGTTGCCAGTTGGGTTTTCATTGTTTGCAAATAGCAGTTGCCATATTTTCGGCATAGAAAGGATTGACCCTTTACCTAACGAATATCTGTACAAGAATTAATTCAAATATTAATGAACTTAATTTTTATAATGCCATATGATCAAAGGACGTTTGGCCATGGCATAAAACTGTAGATTCAGATCTATATTGTTTAATAAGCAAACAGAGCAGATCCTCATCAGATGACTCCTATAGGAGTCATCTGATCTGGGTCTTCTCTGTTTGTAAAGGCGTTAAAAGGCATATCTATGAGATAGAGAGTTGAAAAAAGACTGCATGTAATGGTATTACAGTCAAGTCATGGAGAGTGGTCGAGGCATCCAGGCAATGCAAACAAAGTACAGTAGAACCTGTTTTAGGCGGTCATCAGTGTACATTGTTATGTATAGTGTGATTCAAAGTCTGTCTGTCTTTCATTAACTCTTTACTTCATGTAAATGCATTTTCACGTCTTTGTAAACAGAGTAGACCCAGATTAGAGGGTTCCTATAGGAGCAGTCTGATCAGGGTCTGCTCTGTTTGCTAATGAAATAATAAAGGTATGATTTTACCATTTCTGCCATGTTAACTCTTGTTCATAATGCCATTGTAAAAATTGAGCTAATTAATATTCATAATGCCAGTATTTCTTATAAATGTTCATGAGGTAAAGGGTTAAGCTATGAGGATGAATGTTATTAGTCTATTCAAACAGAATATTCATAGTGGCATGTGAAGGGAATTTTTACCACTTGCAATCTATATTGTGTGATAATCAGAAAGAGAGCAGATCCTAATCAGACAGCTCCTACAAGTTTTTATCTGTTTGCAAAGGCATAAAGTGCATACATATGTAGTGAAGGGTTAATTTATGTCTGCACATGATGAAATTGCCACAGTGACCTCAAGTTAGTAAGTAGCTGGTGATAATATAAGATCTTAGGCAAATGGGTTTGTTTAACCCTTTATGCCATGAATATTTATGTAAGATATAATGGCATCATGAATATTAACTTGACTAATTTTTATGCCCCCCGCCTTTAGGCGACGGGGACATTAAGTTTTACCCTTGCCTATCCCGTACGTATGTACGTACGTCCGAAATTTTCGTCAAGGATTTCTTGGCTTGTGTAAGGTGGAATGAATTGAAGTTTGGTCTGAAGCATAACCATAGTGAGTTGTATTGTGTCTCCCCTTTTCAGGTCTGTTGTCCATCTACTTCCTGTTTGCCGACACTTTGATTGAATTTTGGTGACTTTTTAATGACAAAATTTTTCGTCAAAGATTTCTTCGCTTGTGTAAGCTGCAATGATTTGATATTTGGTCTGAAGCTTAATCATAGTGACATGTACCGTGTCTCCCCTTTTCAGGTCTGTCGTTCATCTACTTCCTGTTTGCCGGCGGGGGCATCCGTGTCCCATGGACACATTTTCTTTTATTATAATTGCACATGGCCGAAGGAACTTTTGGTCATGGCAGAAACTGGAATCATGTCTATATTATATCATAAGCAAACAGAGCAGACCCTGATCGGACGGCTCCTATAGGAGCCATCTGATCAGGGTATACGCTGTTCGCAAAGACATAGAATGGCATATTAATGGAGCAAATGGTTAACATGTTATGTAAACCTAGGGTCAGAGGTAACCATTGTATACCATGTTACTGACTGTAGGCATAGTAATGAAACTACACACTGCTGTTATATGTCTATATATCTTCTTTTTTTTTTTTTAAATATACACACTATTGATGCACTTTCAAACAGGGTAGATAATATAGATCTGATTCTACAGTTTCTGCCATGGCAAAAACTTTCTGTGTTCATAAATTATACCATTATAAAAATGCATCTAATTAATATTCATGATGTTAATATTTGTTACATGAATAATCATGGAGTAAAGGGTTTAATCCTTTCCCTGTTCTATGTTTATTCAAAATTTCAATACCTGAAAATACATGTACAAAATAGTTATAATGAAATATCAAAGGTGGAACATTGTAGCCATTTTAGAAACCAAAGAAACACATCTATCAAATTCTATAAGCAAACAGAGCAGATCCTGATCAGACAGCTCCTCTAGGAGCCATCTGATCTGGGTCTACTCTGTTTGCAAATGTGTGAAAACATGTTAATATGAGGGAAAGGGTTAATTGGTTTTAATGTTCTCTGTTTATCTAGGCTTCAGAGAAGGCAGCTGAGGCAACCAAGTCCATGAAGGCCAAGGCTGGTCGGGCCAGCTATGTCCATGCTGACCTTCTCACCAAACCTGACCCAGGGGCAGTGGCTGTCTCCATTTGGCTCAAGGCTGTGGCGGAAAAACTGAACTGATAAGACAATTTGTCAAAGCTTATGACATTGTGATTATAAAGATTGCTATTCTTCTGGATGATCAAGTCAATTCATTCTAAATGGATGATGGTATTAACCTTTTACTCCCATTTATACGCCTTTTTAACACCATTACCAACACTGTAGTTGTCTGATCTGGGTCTGCTCCTTTGCTTATAGGATGATATTGATCAGACTCTACAATTTCTGTTATGGTCAAACATTCCTGTGTTTGTATGACATTACACTAGTTTAAATAAGTGATATACATGATGTCATTATTTTCTTCAGGAGTAGTCATTGTCAGAGTAAAGTTTAAAACTTTTAATGCTGAATTTCCAAAGTGTGTTAGGTCTTAAAGTCTATTCCAGATTCTATTTGGTGTAGAGGATTTTGAAAGCCAAAAAGTGTAGACCATAGGTCACCAATTAACCAGTATTTCACATTAAAAGGTGAAAGGGAAGATTTAGTGATAGAGATTTTGCCCGAGTGTAAAAAACTTTGGACCAAAGGGGTTGTAAACTATCCCTTAACCTTATTTGAGAATTATGATCAGACATCTCCTACAGGAACCATCTGATCTGGGTATATTCTATTTTGCAAAAGCATTATAAGGTGTACATTAAACCCCCTCTAAACTGGAATTCTAGTTGAGAAGAATTCAGATACTTTTAGACTGGTGACTGCTTAAGTCATGGTGAAAATCGAGCAGAAAGCTCCTAGAGGAGCTTTCTGCGTGACTTTCACCCTGCATTAAGCTGCCACGTGTCTGCAAGACCGATATTTATGCAATGTACTATAGTGAACATCCGGTTTAGAGGGGTTTTACTGTATATATGGAGTAAAGGGTTACATAAATCCCATTTATTACAGGGTAAACTTTTGGCATGATGCATGTATACAGTATTTTTACTATTCTAGGGATCAATTATTTGTTGATCAGGAGAATTTGTGATCTGCAAATTTATATATTCATCTTCTGTAATGCTCAAATTTAATTTGCCTTTCAGTACAGTCAATGTCAAATAGGTGTTACATACCTTTATTCAGACACACTTGGGCAAATAGTGTACACCCATATCAAATGACTCTGAAGGAGCTGTTGGATCAGGATCTACCCCTTTTGCTTCTATGTTAGTCTTAAGTTATCAAAATGGTGTTAATTGAATGATTCAGCTTTAATCAATTCCCTCATATTGACGCCCTTTGATGCCTCTCTGAATTTTTTTAAACCATTGTGATAAATAAAGCATTTGCTCCATAGGAGCAAATGCTTTTTTATGCCCCCAACAGCAGGCATATAGTAATCGCATTGTCCATCCTTCCGTCTGCCTGTCCTTCCATCCATCCCGAATTTCGTGTCCCTTCTATAACTTTTTTATCTGTGAATGGATTTCAAAATAACCTGGCACAAATGTTCACCACACAAAAACAATGTGTCGCATTCAATTCCCTGGTCCATGGGTCAAAGGTCAAGGTCATCCTTCAGGGTCAAAGGTCGGGGCATAAGTGTTTCACAAACACGCTTTCACAATGGTTTCAAAGCTACACAATTCTAACATTTCACTTTGTTTTTCTAGTAAATGGTCCCTTTTTGGTACTTTACTCATAGTGGTTATGTCTTAAAATAGCCTATGAGGGAATGAGTTAAAAGTTGTAAAACCTGGTGGAGAGGGAAAGTTTGGTACATCCAAATATTTAGCATAATTAGGGTATATGTAGATATACATATTGTTTGCCAAACTTTTTGTACATTAATCCTTTTGATAAGGTTACCCCATCTAACTAATGGTGATATAATATTGTCTTCAAAGGTATTTGACTTGGAAGAACAGAAAATAGACATTTGTAATTATATATGTAACTTTAATAGCCCTATCACATAGGAAAGCCAGTTCAGTGCAATAAATGTGGGAAAACAAGAAGACTCATAACCTTTTTACCTGATGAATATTCATGTGAAAAATAATTACATGAATATTGATTATGATGTTGGTATATGAATACAGAAGTAGACACATGTCCATAAGCAAACAGAGCAGACCTTGATCAGACAACTCCTACAGGATCCATCTGATCTAGGTATATCGAGTTTGCAAAGGTGTCTACCAGGTAAAGGGTTAATCCATTCCCTCGTACTGGCGCCTTTGGATGCCTCTGCAAAAGTCACCTGTTGAAACCATTGTGATAAATAGAGCATTTGCTCCTATAGGAGCAAATGCTCTATTTATCACAATGGTTTCAAACTACAAAATTCTAAAATTTTCCTTTTCTCTAGTTAATGCTCTTTTTCAGTAGATTTATTCAGAGGTTGGGTCTAAAAATAGCCTATGAGGTAATGGGTTAAATACTACCATTCTAACCCATTCCCTCATATTGATGCTTTTGACGCCTCTGTAACAAGTCACTTCTTGAAACTATTGTGATAAATATAACTATTCTCTATTTATTACAAGTAGATATATTCAAAGAGGTTGGATCTAAAAATAACCTATGAGGGAATGGGTTAAGTGATGTCCCACTTAGTGTTGCTTTTGTTTCCTTTATATTTCACATGTTATACTATGTTATAGACGGAAATATTATACAGTGTACAATATGTATCTGTTGTGATTCTTGCTTTTAATTTAATTTGTCATTTTATAAATCATTTTACAGATTAAATTTATAATGATATTGAATTTACTATTGAATTAAAAATACAGCCGATCCTGAACGAGACTTTTTTCCAAGTTTGTCTTACCGATTATCTGAACACATACAGTAAAAGCCATTGCCTATTCATGCCTTTGCAAACAAAGTAGGCCCAGATAAGATGGCTCCTGTAGGAGCCGTCTGACCAGGGTCTGCTCGGTTTGCTTATGAAGTTATATAGATCTGATCCTACCGTTTTTGCTAAGCCAACAATTCCCTTTTGTTTACCTTATATAAATAAATACAGTTAACCCTTACAGTGCGGGACACGAGTCACTAATGTCCTTTGCAAACAGTGTAGACCCAGATGAGAGAGCTCCTTGGGGAGCCCTCATCAGGGTCTGCACTGTTTGTTATGTTACACTTTTTAGCTCACCAGAGCACAAAGTGCTCAGGGTGAGCTTTTGTGATCGCCTGATGTCCGTCGTCGTGCGGTGTGCGTCGTCCCGCGTCAACAATTTGAACCTTTAAAAATCTTCTCCTCTGAATCTACAGGGTTCTCAGCTTTCATCTTTGGTACATAGCATCACCTATAGGTCCTCTACAAAAGTTATATAAATTATGCCCCTGGGGTCAAAATTGGCCCCGCCCCAGGAGTGGGAAGTTTTAAGTAGAAACATATAGTAAAACTTTGAAAATCTTCTCCTCTGAAACCAGAAGGTTCTCAGCTTTCATATTTGGCACATAGCTTCATGTTCAGGTCCTCTACAAAAGTTATATAAATTATGGCCCTGGGGTCAAAATTGGCCCCGCCCCAGGGGTGGGCAGTTTTCAATAGAAACAAATAGTGAAATCTTTGAAAATCTTCTCTGATGAAGCTGGAAGGCGCTCAGCTTTCATATTTGGCAGAGAGCATCATGTTCAGGTCCTCTACAAAAGTTATATAAATTATGGCCCTGGGGTCAAAATTGGCCCCGCCCCAGGGGTGGGCAGTTTTCAATAGAAACAAATAGTGAAATCTTTGAAAATCTTCTCCTCTGAAGCTGGAAGGTGCTCAGCTTTCATATTTGGCACAGAGCATCATGTTCAGGTCCTCTACAAAAGTTATATAAATTATGCCCCTGGGGTCAAAATTAGCCCCGCCCCAGGGGTGGGCAGTTTTCAAAAGAAACAAATAGTGAAATCTTTGAAAATCTCCTCTGAAGCTGGAAGGCTCTCAGCTTTCATATTTGGCACAGAGCATTATGTTCAGGTCCTCTACAAAAGTTATATAAATTATGGCCCTGGGGCCAAAATTGGCCCCGCCCAAGGGATGGGCAGTTTTCAATAGAAACATATAGTGAAAACTTTGAAAATCTTCTCCTCTGAAACTGGAAGGTTTTCAGCTTTCATATTTGGCACATAGCATCATGTTTAGGTCCTCTACAAAAGTTATATAAATTATGGCCCTGGGGTCAAAATTGTCCCCGCCCCAGGGGTGGGCAGTTTTCAATTGAAACAAATAGTGAAAATTTTGAAAATCGTCTCCTCTGAAACTGAAATGTTCTCAGATTTCATATTTATCTCATAGCATCATGTTCAAGTCCTCTACACAAAAGTTATATAAATTACGCCCCTGGGGTCAAAATTGGCCCACCCCAGGGCCGGCTAGTTTTCTATAGAAACATATGGTGAAAACTTTGAAAATCTTCTCCTCTGATTGTCTGGTGAGCGCCTCAGGGCCATTCTGGCCCTCTTGTCTTTAGAAAACATCCCTAAATATTCACCATAAGCTTGACCTATTTGAATTTTGGAATATTCCATTTGAAAATTCAGCGTTGTAAGGGTTAATGAAAATTCATGAAGTGATCAGTTCATCCATAAATGTTCAACAAGAAAAGTGTTGACTGACCATTAAAATTGAGTACAAGGCAGTTGGTAGCTTAATGCAGGACAAAATTAATGCAGAAAGTTCTTAAAGGGACTTTCCTAACCCTTTCAGTTTCTCTGTTCTATATTTAGTCCAAATTTCAATACCTACTGAATATTCACGGACAAAATAGTTAAAATGAAATATGGAAGGTAGAACATTGTAGCCATTTTTGAAAGTAAAGAAACAGATCTTTCAAATTCCATCAGCAAACGGAGCAGACCCTGATCAGACAGTTCCTCTAGGAGCTGTCTGATCTTGGTCTTCTCTGTGTGCAAGTGCATAGAAAGGTGTTTATATGAAGGACAGGAGTTAATGGCTCCGTGTGAAATTAGTCCATGGTCGCTTAACAGGTTTTACTGTTATGGCGATATAAGCAGCTTTATTTCTTTGCAAGCAGTTTTACATGCAATATCTTCACTTTTGCAGTACTTGACAGCCTTTCATACCCAAAGTTAAGCTGTTACAGATCCTGATCTGGGCCTATATTCGCTAACATTTTCAGTCTCAATCTGAGACATGTACTTAAACAAGAGGGCCAAGATGGCCCTTAATCGCTCACCTGATTACCATAGATTTAAGATTTTTGCCGAGTAGCCGATGGTTAGGGTCAATATTGACCTTAGGGGCAATATATGAACAATGTTGATAGTGGATCATGAGCAGTGAATCATGAGCAGTGGTTCTGCAGAGCAAGAGTTTCAAAAATTTAGTCTATTGATTTGATCAAGACAATGATTCTGACCAATGAAGATTGGGCTAAAATGTGCCCTCTAAAGTATTTTTTCAAAGATTTAACCTAGTGACCTACTTTTTATTCCCACCCAACCTATGATCACACTCAACCTTGATATCACCAAGACAAACACTCTGAGAAAGTTTGAGGAAGACTGGGCTAAAAATGTGGCCACTGGAGTGTAAACTAGATTTCTCTACGATATGACTCAGTGACCTACTTTTTGACCTCACATAACCCACTTTCAAACTTGTCCAAGATTTTATAAGGACAATCATTCTAACCAATTTTCATGAAGATTTGGCTATAAATGTAACCTCTAGAGTGTTCACAAGGTTTTCCTACTATTTGACCTAGTGACCTAGTTTTTAACCCCACATAACCCACTTTCAAACTTGTCCAAGATTTTATCAAGACAATCATTATGACTAAGTTTCATGAAGATTAGACAAAAAATGTGACCACTAGAGTGTTCACAAGGTTTTTCTACTGTTTGACCTAGTGACCTAGTTTTTAACTCCACTTGACCCACTTTCAAACTCGTCCAAGATTTTATCAAGACATTCATTCTGACCAAGTTTCATGAAGATTGGACTAAAATTGTGACCACTAGAGTGTTCACAAGGTTTTTCTACTGTTTGACCTAGTGACCTAGTTTTTAAGTCCACTTGACCCACTTTCAAACTCATCCAAGATTTTATCAAGACATTCATTCTGACCAAGTTTCATGAAGATTGGACTAAAAATGTGACCACTAGAGTGTTCACAAGGTTTTTCTACTGTTTGACCTAGTGACCTAGTTTTTTACACCACATGACCCATTTTTCAAACTCCTCCGAGATTTTATCAAGACAATCATTCTGACCAAGTTTCATGAAAATTGGGCTAAAAAAGTGACCTTTAGAGGGTTCACAAGGTTTTCCTACTATTTGACCTAGTGACCTAGTTTTTAACCCAACTTGACCCACTTTCGAACTTGTCCGAGATTTTATCAAGACATTCATTCTGACCAAGTTTCATGAAGATTGGACTACAATTGTGACCACTAGAGTGTTCACAAGCAAATTGTTGACGACGGACGACGCACGACGGACATTCAAGTATCCCAAAAGCTCACCCTGAGCTTTGCTCAGATGAGCTAAAAAGACAAATTGATGTAATGTTGTTAGTTCGCCATTTTATTATGCCCCCGTTGACGATAGTCAGGGGGCATCATGTTTTGCACCTGTCCGTCCGTCACGCTTTTTTCATCTCACTAACCACTATAGCTATTGGCATGGAATTGCATTTACACATTAAACACCATCCATACTTTCATTGCACACCCACGCCATGCTGCCGCAAAGTCAAGGCCAAATGACTTAGGAATTTTACATGCAGCTAGGCAAGCACCACCACAGGGGCATCGCTGTGTCTTACAGACACAATTTTGTCAAACATTTGCCCTGGATATAAAATTGTGATCCAGTTTATTCATTTGCAAAGATTTTGAATGGTTAACTTATGTTTGAATTTTCAAATTAAACTAGAACTATAATACCCCTGCACAGCAGCCTTGATTGCAATTCCAAATACATGTACCCATATTAGCCAAAATGACCACAAATTATTTTCTATTAACACATATGGTACAAGTCCAGGGGCAGATAACTCCTGTATGGATTTTTAGATACTGAATAGAATTATTATGTATATCAAAAGAGACCATGTATACAAACTTTATAGAAATCTAATGAAAACCGTAGTAGTTTGTACCACAACCTACACAACAGTAAACCATTACACCCAAGTTTAAGGACAGGTTAACTCTATATTACCTGGAGATAGCAAGCGGAAATTATTTAATGTACACTTCAGAGGCCATGTATATAAACTTTCTCTGAAATCTATTTTAACAAGGCAGTCCAAAGGACAGCTATATCCCCCACCGCCGCCACCTAAATTAAGACATTGACCTGGGTTTTAACGTGGTTGATATTCAACCTTCCAGTTGTTAAGAAAATAGGACGCGGAAACAGATATAATGGAAACTGAAGGTAAAAACACGACTTTCAAATGTGACCTTGACCTTGAGCCGACATGACTGCCACATGTGTTCTGCACATCATCTCAATTCGGTTAATTTTTGACTCAAGTTTCATGAAAATCCTTCAATTGGTTTAGAAGACATGGAGCGGACATTGAAGATTAAATCACTTGGCCTTCAAATGTGACCTTGACCTTGAGCCGACATGACTGCCACATATGTTCTGCACATTGTCTCAACGTGGTTAACATTTGAGGCAAGTTTCTTGAAAATCCTTCAAGGGGTATAGGAGATAACGAAACTATAATGGAAATTGAAGGTAAGAACACTTGATCTTCAAATGTGACCTTGGCCTTGAGCCGACATGACTGGCACATGTGTTCTGCACATCGTCTCAATTTAGCTAACATTTAACTAAACTTTTATGAAAATCCTTCAAAGGCTTTAGAAGATGTGGAGCGGACACGAAAATGTAACGGAAATTAAAGGTTAGAACACTTGACCTTCAAACGTGACCTTGACCTAGAGCCAACATGACTGCCGCATGAGTTCTGCACATCGTCTCAATTCATTTAACATTTGACTCAAGTTTTATGAAAATCCTTCAAAGGGTTTAGAAGATAAGGAGCGGACACGAAACTGTAATGGCAACTGAAGGTTTAAACACTTGACCTTCAAATGTGACCTTGAACTTGAGCCAACATGACTGCCACATATGTTCTGCACATTGTCTTAATTTGGTCAATATTTGACTCAAGCTTTATGAAAATCCTTCAAATGGTTTAGAAGACATGGAGCGGACACGAAATGTAATGGAAATTGAAGATTAAATCACTTGGCCTTCAAATGTGACCTTGACCTTGAGCCGACATGACTGCCACATATGTTCTGCACATTGTCTCAACGTGGTTAACATTTGAGGCAAGTTTCTTGAAAATCCTTCAAGGGGTATAGGAGATAACGAAACTATAATGGAAACTGAAGGTAAGAACACTTGATCTTCAAATGTGACTTTGACCTTGAGCCGACATGACTGGCACATGTGTTCTGCACATCGTCTCAATTTAGCTAACATTTAACTAAACTTTTATGAAAATCCTTCAAAGGCATTAGAAGATATGGAGCGGACACGAAAATGTAACGGAAATTAAAGGTTAGAACACTTGACCTTCAAACGTGACCTTGACCTTGAGCCAACATGACTGCCGCATGGGTTCTGCACATCGTCTCGATGCATTTAATATTTCATTCAAGTTTTATGAGATTCCTTCAAAGGGTTTAGAAGATATGGAGCGGACAAGAAACTGTAATGGCAACTGAAGGTTTAAACACTTGACCTTCAAATGTGACCTTGAACTTGAGCCGACATGACTACCACATGTGTTCTGCACATCGTCTTAATTTGGTTAACATTTGACTCAAGTTTTATGAAAATCCTTCAAAGGGTTTAGAAGATATGGAGCGGACACAAAAATGCAATGGAAATTGAAGGTTAAAACCCTTGACCTTCAAATGTGACCTTGACCTTGAGCCGACATATCTGCCACATATGTTCTGCACATCGTCTCAACTTGGTTAACATTTGAGGCAAGTTTCTTGAAAATCCTTCAAGGGGTATAGGAGATATGGAGCGGACACGAAATTGTTACGGACAGACAGACGGACAGACAGACGGACGGACGGACAGACAGACGAAGGCCATTCCTATAACCCCCCTCCGCTATGCGGTGGGGGATAAAACAAGAGGGCCTGAAAGGCC
This sequence comes from Azorinus chamasolen, assembly GCA_963576725.1. Classification (NCBI taxonomy): domain Eukaryota; kingdom Metazoa; phylum Mollusca; class Bivalvia; order Cardiida; family Solecurtidae; genus Azorinus; species Azorinus chamasolen. The sequence continues at coordinate 54,169,546 of OY755235.1, forward strand.
CTGACATCGCTCACCAGACAATCAGAGGAGAAGATTTTCAAAGTTTTCACTATGTGTTTCTATAGAAAACTACCCTGTCCTGGGGCGGGCAAATTTTGACCCAAGGGGCATAATTTATGTAACTTTTGTAGAGGACCTCACATGAAATTTTTTTAAGAAAATGAAAACATATTACAATGTCAATCTAAAGAAGGGCATGTACAAAAGTATGTAAACCCTCTCCCTGGGCAAATTGGTTGAATTTCAGAAAGAATAAATTAATCTATACATGTACTTATGATATTCAAAATTTCAGATATTTTCATTACACCTTCATGAGTTATTATTATTCTTATCTTAATTCATTTTCAACCCTTCCCCTGTTCTATGTTTATTCAAAATTTAAATATCTACTGAATATTCATGGACAAAATAGTTATTATGAAATATGGAAGGTGGGACGGTGTAGCCATTTTAGAAAGTAAAGAAACATCTTTAATATTCCATTAACAAACAGAGCGGACCCTGATCAGACAGCTGCTATAGGAGCCATCTGATCTCGGTCTGCTCTGTTTGCAAATGTGTGAAAAGGTGTTAACATGAGGGAAAGGGTTAGTAAACATATTATAAGTATATTGTACACAAAATGAAAATAATGTAATGCAATTTGCACTATATCATATCATAAGCAAACAGCAGATTGAACAGATGGCTACTACATAAGCCATCTAATCAGGGTCTACTCTGTTTGCAAAGGTGTAGAAAGGCCTATTAATGGAGTAAAGGGTTAATTGTCTAATTGACATCTAACTATAACAATTTTCTTTGTTTGGGTCTGCAATATTACTGCAGATCTACTAACAACAAAGGAGGCAATCCAGTTGTTATCAAAAAGGGAGATAACCTACCTTTAAATGTATGCTAAAAATAGACACCAGTAAATGTTTAACTAGAGATATGCCTGTCTCCCTTAATTGGCTTGCAACTGCAAGCTTGTTGCAAACTTAATCCTAGCCAAATTTTTTTTAATGAGCTTGCGATTTAGGTTTGGATTAGCTAGCATTTAGCCCTGGTTATATACAAGTTTAGTGAACCAAGAAAACCCATCCATATGCATAAGTGATCTGCAATTATCCCTAGTCAATATGCTTATGGCCGATCACTCACTCTTCAAAGGTCCTATACCTTAAGCCTGCTAATATTACACAAGCTACTTGCTTTAGGTTTTTTTTGCATTTATAATAACCTTTGCAAACAGTCTGGGTCAAGTCTGGATCCAGATGAGATACAAAGTAACTTGGCATCTCATCAGGGTCCAAACTGTCTTTCACTATGACATTTGTTTTTTAAAAGATATGGAAGGAAACAACTTTTGCAGCTCTATTTATCACAATGGCTTCAAATCTACACAATTCTGAAATTTTCAAAGAAACAGGATCTAAAAATAGCCTATGAGGGAATGGGTTAAAAACAGTGTGAACAAACAGACACTAATTCTGAAGCAGACAACTTCATAGAGTTTTGACCAGGAACTTGCCCTCTCAAGTGATTGCATAACAGATGGAGTGCTAGCTCAGAGGAACCTTTATAGTGGAAGTCAATTTTAAAGTATAACCAACAGGGCAGGGCCAATTTTAACCTCAGAACTATGATATTAATCACTGTCAATAAGGTCTACTAAGTTAATCTATACACCAAATATCTAAGCTCTGTGACATGTAGTTTTTGACAAGAAATGTTTTGAAGTTTTCCCCATGCATAACCTAAGTGAGCCCAGCATTCTGCTACTTGTACAGAAAACAACAGTCAGCTAGAGAAAACTGGCCACCCCTGGGACCGTAGCGGGGCCAATTTTGACTCCAGGGACATAATTTATATAACTTTTGTGGAGGACCTATAGGTGATGCTATGTGCCAAAGATGAAAGCTGAGAACCCTGTAGATTCAGAGGAGAAGACTTTTAAAGGTTCAAATTGTTGACGACGCACGACGCACACCGCACGACTGACGACGGACGACGCACGCCGACGGACGACAGACATCAGGCAATCACAAAAGCTCACCCTGAGCACTTTGTGCTCTGGTGAGCTAAAAATGGAGTTTGCGGCACCATCTACTCATGTTTCAGGTCCAAGTAGATAATTCTGCAATGCCGGGCAGTAAACACATGAAAATTGCGTCTTGCACATGTACTATTTGTGGCTATTATGTATGCTAAATATGAATTCAATAACTTTCAAATTGAAGGAGTTCGCGACACCAGCTACCCATGTAATGTGAAAAAATCACTCCATTAAAGGAGGAATAGTTTAAATATGGACCGACTAGGTGATTCCAGTATATCCCCTAAAACCAACACTGTGCAATGTATATTTCAAAACACTGACATTAATGTGTGAAAAGGCATATGAAAGAAATATTAAGGGTTAACTAAAGAGTCCATTCAGTATGAAAGATTTTGAATGACAAAAAGTGCAAACCCAGATCAAATGGATCCTCTATGAGCCACCTGATCTGGGTCTACACTGTTTACAAATAACAGTGCATGTATTTCCCACATAGGGTTAAGCAATGTTGTGCACTAGACTGCTAGTTCAGGCTCAAAACTTTTTGACACCCCCTTACAAACATATCAAGGGTTAGATTCTCGTATGTCACAGTATCAGTGCTATCGCAACATCCTGCAAATCAGAGGTCAACTTTTATATGAGTTACATTTTCAATTTATGGGAAGCTTGAAATAAGCTCATGAAAATAAGAACAAAAGCACATGGATAAAATGATTTTATTTTGTATTTAAATTATGTCATTCCTTCACTAAGATTATGAATGTAACTTTACAGCAATAACTACATTGTGTGATTAACCAGCTTCCGTTCAAATGCTCAAACGAAGGGACAAACTTCATATCAACATGACAAAAGTACTGAAATCTCAAAAAAAAAGAAGAAAAGACACTCCAGCCATCAACTTTTCATCACATACACCATGGGTTACTTAATTCATCATTTGTTGCACTCGTGCAGCAAAGGGCTATCTACTATCAAATTAAAAGTAACAAAGTCTTTTTATTGCTCTCTAGAGAATTAGCATTCCATATTTAGGTGAAACAACATTTTTATATTAACCCTTTACTTCATTGATCCACTTTTAACGTCTGCAAACTGGGTCAAACCAGATCAGATGGCTCATGAAGGAGCCATATGATCAAAGTCTACTCTGTTTGTTTATGAAAATATACATATCTTATTCTACAGATATGCTATGGTAAAAGAAAATCCCTTATTACTCTGTAAATACGCCTTTGCAAACAGAGAAAATCCTGATCAGACGCCTCCTATAGGAGCTGTCTGATCAGGGTCTGTTGTGTTTGCTGCATGATATAATATACATGTAGATATGATTCTACAGTTTCTGCCATGTCCAAAAATTCATATGTCCATGTCCTATCATAAAAATTAATATAAATGATATTTACAATGTCATGGAGTAAAGGGTTAAGCTAATTAATATTCATTGCCACTTTTTCTTACATGACCTTTCATGAGGTAAAAGGTTAATTTCAACACTAATGACCAGACTGGCTAGTACAGTTTCATATAAAAAACAAAACCGTAGCTCATCCCGTCACATAATCCAGAACACTCCAGTTCATAATACTGGTTTCCACTATTACCCTAAATATTCAACCAGACTTATGCAAACAGTGTACACCCAGATCAAACTGCTCCTGAAGGAGCAATCTGATAAGGATCTATACTATTTGCTTCTCCAATCAGTTTCATTAAAAGTTATCAAAATGGTTGAGAGGGGAGACTGGGTGACCTAATAGTTAACCCTTTACTCCATAAATATGCCTTTGCAAACAGTACACATATCACACTCCTCCTGTATGAGCTGTCTGGTCAGTATCTGCTGTTTGCTGATTTAGTTACATAGATCTGATCCTACAGTTTTAACCAGGGCTAAATAAGTTCTGGTTCATATGCCATTATAAATATTATGATACAAATTAATACTTATGCATATACAGTAAAACCCCTCTAATGCGACCAACAAACATGGGCATAATTCTGGGTGGCAGATGCAGGTGGTAGCTTAATGCAGGACAAAAGTTATGCAGAAAGCTCCTATAGGAGCTTTCTGCATAACTTTTGTCCTGCATTAAGCAACCACCTGCTTTAAACGTCAGTGGCTGTTTATTAAGTGGTCACATTAGCGGGGTTTTACTGTATTATTTCTTACATGAATATTGATGGAGTAAAGGGTTAACGTAAGCATGATAGTTCCAATATTTCTATGAAAAGGAAACAGACAATATATCCAGGTCAAATACAAACCGATTTCTTCAAAATTGAAAAATTGCACCCAAACAATCACACACTGTACAAAGTGCAAAGTAACGTTTACAAACTGTCTGCCAGCTTTTATCTAAAGATGGGTAACAAAAATAAAAGTATTGCATATGTGTTAGTTCGCCTAGCCATCTACTGAAATCATATTAACTGGCATTTCACATGCATGCAACTAAAAGCAACAAAACTGCGATACAGGGAGATAATCATGTATAAAGGAAAATCAACAAATCCTGGAGCTACATCATGGCATACAAGAGCCATTGTCAGTGCAGCAGAACCATTAAGTGAAAATGGTCATTCTTAAACACAGGTGGCTGTTTTATAGAGAGCAAAAGTAAAGAAGTCAGGTCATTTGGAAGCTTTTGCATTTCTTATGCCCTGCAATAACCCTTTACCTCATTGGGTCTGCTCAGTTTGCATATGGAAAGAGTTTCTGCCATGGTCAAAATGTCCTGTGTTCATATGCAATTATCAATTTCCTTCATATAAACGTGTTTTCACACATTTGCAAACAGAGTAGACCCAGATCAGACGGCTCCTGTAGGAGCCGTCTGATCAGGGTCTGCTCTGTTTGCTAATGGAATTTGATAATCTGTTTCTGTACTTTCTAAAATGGCAACAAAATTCGATATTTCATTATAACTATTTTGTCCATGGATATTCAATAGGTATTGAAATTTGGAATAAATAAAGAACAGGGAAAGGGTTGAACAAATGCAGCTATTTTCATAATGTCATCATTTGTAACATGAATATTCATGAGGTAAAGGGTTAACCTACCACCTGCCTTAAAGATCTGGTATTATACTTCTAATGGTCATTCTAGTCATTTTATTACTGAATCTAATGTCCTTTCGACCACATTCTCTCCGTACTAATTGTATTCAATTCTGAGAATGCACAATTCAATTGAGAATTCAAACTGTTTGCACAAATTTGAATGCAAGTTTTTCACCACAATTCTCTTAAGAAGCAATGAACATTTCCAAAAACATATTCAAATGATACTGCAGCCGTCTCTGAAATTAAATAACGTGAAAAACATATGCAAGAAAATTAAATGACATCTCCATTTAAAAATACAGACTAGATCAAAATCACATTACCACATCCCCCTCTATATCACAATCCATGCACAAGGACACAGAATAACTTACTTCTAGAACCCTTACCTGGGTGTATATGTCCAAAATGGAGATCACTAATATATCTTTATTTAAGTCTTTAAATGTTAAAATTTCACAGTGGAATGGTCCACCTGGTTTGACAGTACAGTCCATTCAGTTACCAGTGTTAAATTCACATAAGAATTAAAAATGACAAAAAGTACAGACCCTGACCAAAGGACTCTTCTCGTGTGACAGTTAAGCCTTTCCTGCATTCAAAGGGTAAATATCACTATGCAGCCTATATTGATTTACATCTTGTCTGCTTTTATTTTTTTGCGTTTCAGTAGCTGTTCAGCTCAACCCTTTCCTTCACAGAAACACCTTTTAAAACAGAGTAGACCCCGATCAGATTGCTCTTGAAGTTGGTGTCTGATTATGTTCTACTCTGTTTGTTTACGGAATAATATACATGTAGATCTGATTCTAGATTCTACCAATAGAAATTTCCCATGCAAATATGCCATTATAAAAGTCCAGGTAATAAATATCTATGTCATTTCTTATACAAATATTCACAGGGAAAGGGTTAATCAGGGTATATATATCAGTACAGTAAAACCTCTCTATAACGGCCACTAAATTGTGTTAATTAGTTGGTATTTAGGGCAGGTGTCACAGAGAATCCATTTAAAATGAACTTCTTAAATCTTAACAGGATTTTGGATACAAACAGTGCAGATGCTGATGAAACGCCCAAGATCCCTCTGATCTGACACTACACTATCTGCAAATACAACTTAACCTGTTTCCCACATTAAAAGGGCTGACATTAATTAAGGATCATTCAACTGTTTAAAAAGCTGAAGCTTGTACTCTTGCCAAATGAAAAATGATCACAACACTACTTGAAATCACTGACGACTCTGAGACAGAATACATTCCATACATTACTGGCCACAACCACACCCCTAAAGATTATGACATCACAGTATTGAATCTTTAGCATGTTGACCAAATTTTCATCGGTTAAAGCTGTCAAAATGATGTCATGTTTGGGTCTTGAAGATATGCCAAGTTTCTTATGTGTCAAACCTTTTGGCAGAGGTTATGAACCTGTTTCCAGTATGCTATGATATTCTATAATAAAAAATAGAAAATGAAAACCTGATGTGATGCTGATCAAACATTTTGTGAACAAAAAAACCTGGCACAGCATGCTAAACATTCATATTTTCACCCAACCAGTCAAACTGTCAGAAACATGAAACCTTTCTGAAGCTGCCACTCAAAGGAAGGCTCAAATGTTTGTCTTCAAAGACAGGTGGTAGCTTATATAGAATGACAGCAATGTAAACAACTCTAAAATCAGCTTTTTGCATTTCTGTCATTTTGCATTAAGCACCAATCTACGTTTAACCCTTTCCCTGTTCAATATTCATGTAAGAAATAATGACATCATGAATATTTATTAGCTGATGTACAAAGGATATTTTGGTATTGGTAGAAACTGTATAGTCAGATCTATTATAATTTCATAAGCAAACAGAGGAGACTGATCAGACAATCCTACAGGGGCCATCTAATCTGCAAGCAAAGTAGACTCTGATGGCTCTCCTGTAGGAGCTGTTTCACCAGTGTCTTCTATTTGCTTAAGGAATGATATAATTATGATTCTACAGAATCTGCTGTGGCCTAAAACTCCTTTGTTCAAGTCATTATAAAAATTCATGTAATTGATAATCATCCCATAAAGAGTTAAGTGGCCTCTTCTGAGAGTTTCTACTGCATGTTAACCCTTCGCTTGCTGAATTTTAAAATACATTTCTCCTTCTTTACCCATGCCCTGTTGTATAATTACATATATCTTCACTGTGTACACGTATTTCGCTGTGCAATCACTGCTGTGGAGTGCACTGGCTGCGCAATCAACTTGTAAATAGTGCAGACCCTGATGAGACAGCTCCTGCAGGAGCTGTCTCATCTGGGTCTACACTATTTACAGGTTGGTATATTGACGCGAATAGCAAGCGAAGGGTTAAGAGTTAAGAGGCCTCTTCTGAGAGTTTCTACTGCATGTTTTTATCAACCACTACACGACAAAGCCAAATCACAATTACATGGGTAGAAATGAGATACATGTACAATGAATTTCACCAAATTTTTTTTATTGCAAACTAATGATATCAAAACATTGTAGATTTGACTACTATTAACCCTTTACTCCATAAATACGCCTTTGCAAACAGTGTAGACCCAAATCAGACAGCTCCTGCAGAAGCCGCCTGATCAGGATCTGGTCTGTTTGCTTATGGTATAATATAGATCCGATTCCACAATTTCTGCCATGGCAAAAACAATTCTAGTGTTCATGTGCAATATAAAAAATTATTGCAATTAATATTCGTGATATCAATATTTCTAACATGAATATTCATATAGTAAAGGGTTAATATATTTTGCTCAGGTAGCAACTATCACTGTGGAACCAAACCAACAATACAGCATGGAACCAATTTGACATGAAAAAAAAATCCAAATACAAACTCCTGTTTTCAAATATTTAAGGACCTTCGAGGAATACATTTGAAATACTAATTATTTCTTGTTCAAACAATTACAGAAGAATAAACCAGGGTTCACAGTATTAGCATTTGAAAACTTAATTATTTGATTACATTAACACATTCTCAACTAGTGGGGAAACTAGGCTGAAATTGCAGTTCCTTGAACTCTTGAAAGGTTATCCCTTTCAATGCCGAGTTTTCAGAGTGGGTAATCTTTTAAGTGTTTAACCCTTTCCCTGTTTAACATTCATGTAAGAAATAATGACTTTATGAATATTCATTAGCTGAATTTTTATAATGGTACATGCACATTGGATATTTTGGCTCAGGCAGAAACAGTACATCTATATTATATAATAAGCAAAGAGCAGACCCTGACCTCCAACAAGAGCAGTTTTATCTGGGTCACATCTGTTTACAAATTTATGTGTGAAAAGGCATCCATGTATAAAGGAAGAAAGGTTTACTAAAGAGTCCATTCAGTATGAAAGGTTTTGAATGACAAAAAGTGCAAACCCAGATCAAATGGATCCTCTATGAGCCACCTGATCTGGGTCTACACTGTTAGCAAATAACAGTGCATGTATTTCCCACATTCAAAGGGTTAAGCATGTTGGGTCCATTCTGTTATACAAGTACATGTACATGTTTATATAACTGGATTTACACAATACCAAATATTACTGAATTTGCTTTGAAAAATGAAAGAACAATTGCAAATCATTTTGAATACTAACCAAAACATAGATCTATACAGATATCAAGTTGTGTTTCCTCTTTCACCTATCAATTGGAGGAATAGCTATGAACACACTGTGTTACAGAGAAGACAAATTAAATCCTTAAAGACACAAATAAACAACATTTTATCCATAAATAGGGAGAAGGATGTTAATGAATGGCCATCAAAGCAAAAGGCCATTCAGACATTTGCCAACAGGTTAGACCTAAACTAGCCACTGTGTTGAAATATCCGCTTGCATTGTTTACAGTGGTATAACTCCTAAGTACTGTTCATTCTATACACAGTATCACATACAGTATGGACCCAGCTCCCTGATCAGATCCCTATTCCAAAGCGACCTCATATCCAGGTCTACACTGCCTGCAAATTTCTGAGTGTCTTCTTGCCCTTGACACCAACAAAACAGTACAGATATTAACTTTAAAAGTAGCACTGCATTCATGTAGATGAGATTATGATAGGGTATTAAATGTTTGTAAACAAAGTCAAGTTTTTCAGTGATACAGTAACACCTCAATGCTTTCATTTCAAGATTCACACACAAAATGATTCCTGTATTAACCCTTTCCATGTTCTATGTTTATTCAAAATTTCAATACCTACTTAAATTCATGGTCAAAGAAGTTAAAATGAAATATAGAAGGTTGAACATTGTAGACATTTTAGAAACTAAAGAACAGATCTATCAAATTCCATTAGCAAACAGAGCAGACCCTGATCAGATGGCTCCTATAGGAGCCATCTGATCTGGGTCTACTCTGTTTGCAGATGTGTGAAAAGGCGTTTACATGAAGGAACGGGTTAAGTGTTGAAGGGAGAAACCAAGCTCTCCAAATTCAATGGAGCAGAATTATACCTATGCAAAAAAAAATAAAAAATTTGAAGCAAGTTATATCATATCTCAGTCTCTATGCTAGAGTCTAAAATCTTAAAGCTTCTAGTTATCAGTTCAATACAGCAAGACTGTTTGAAGGAACATTTGTGTCACCTACTGAAAGATACATTCTGAACAGTTTGACAGACAATCAGAGTACGCCAAAACGATCCCTTGTGTCCCCCATGCTTCTCTGGTGACACAAAAATGAAAATGAGTACAACTAGTAGATACTTCAAACATTCTTAACACATGAGTGCAGGCGAATATGCATAACTTTACAATACATTTACTTTAATCACAAACTGCAAAAACAAAACAATTGATCAAATATACACCTTTTGATCACTTTATTGCATGTAACTATTGATGGTGCAGCCACACATATTTCCTCCAAATGTATTATTTAAAGTAAAATCTGTTTATAGTGATCACTAAATAAATAGCCATAGCAGTCTTTAAAAAGCAGATGGTTGCTTAACCCTTTCCCTCATATAAATGTGTTTTCACGCATTTGCAAACAGAACAGACCCAGATCAGACGGCTCCTACAGGAGCCGTCTGATCAGGGTCTGCTCTGTTTGCTAATAGAATTTGATAGATCTGTTTCTGTACTTTCTAAAATGTCTACACTGTTCCACCTTTCATATTTCTTTATAACTATATGTTAATGAATATGCAGTAGGTATTGAAATTTGGCCTAAATACAGAACAGGGAACCAGGGTAAATACAAGAGGAAGGTATGGAAAAATCTCCCAACTGTTTGTAAAACTTTGTTTTTTGCATTAACCCTTTCCCTCATATAAAAGCAAACAGTAGAACTAGATCAGATGGCTCCTGTAGGAGCTGTCTGATAAGGGTCTGCTTTGATTGCTTATGAAATTATAATAGATCAACAGTTTCTACCAATATAAAAAATCCTGTGCACATTTTGACATTATAAAACCTCAGCTAATAAATATTCATGATGTCATTTCTTACATGATGAAAACAGGGAAAATGTTAAGCTATCACCTGTCCTAACCAAGAATTCCGACCTTTTTTGAGTAGTCACTATAAAGAGATTTTACTGTACATAGTGGTAGGTTACATACATACCAAGCTGATGCAATATGCTTAATTTATGAAATTATACATATACCTCTCACTATGAGAGGTTTATTCCTGCAAACAGCTCACAATCATTAACTGTAGTCAATCAAGAACTAGCTGGAGTAATCACAAGTTTTTTCCCATTTGAATCATGAATCCTGTGACACCTTTGTAAATACACCGTATCTAAAAAGGTATGTGGCAGTGTGTTCCTCAGTGTGTTTCACAAGAACGATTTCCCATTTCCGTAATGAACATTTTTGAATGATTTTATTGCTTCATGAATATTCATTGACTAATTCTTTATAAGGTATAAATTTAAAAAGGAGAAGTTGTTGGTTTAGACAAAACTATACTATGATAATACCCATATCATTTCATAAGCAACCAGAGCAGACCCTGATCAGACAGCTCCTACAAGAGATATCTGATCTGGCTCAGCTCTCTGTTTGCAAAGGTGTGTATAGGTGTTTATTTGAAGGAAAGGGCTAATACTTTTGTCTACATACAAAATCAAAATCAAAGTCATGCTGAGAACAAACTGTATTTTTGGTTTAGCTTATGAAAGTGCACTTGAACATTTGCAAATATTGCAAAATCAGATTTAGAAACCCCTTCCTAAATAAATATAGAAGATTTAAAAAAGCAGGTGACTGCTTAATGCAGGATGAAGTAACACAGAAAGCTCTAGTTTTCAATACCTACCAAGTAAACAGCTTTAACGAGTTGGCTTATGAAAGCTTTACTTGTAGTGTAGACCAAGATCACCCAATACATTGAAACAAGCTGTCAGATCAGTATATGTAATGTTTTCAGCTGTAACAACAAAACCTTGCAGCTTCTGCTAATTAACAAATAATGCGCTCCAATGCATCATTTGATCTGGATTTAAATTACTTGGCAAACTTATGCCTTTTTCCCCTCATGCCATTTCAAATTATAAATAAACTCAGAAGCTCAAACTTGTCCAAAATCTTCCTATCTTTCTGATCATTTTACATCACACAGATTTATTCATTAGGTATCCAGGACTCAAGATAAGAGGGGCAAGTCAATACTTTACTCACTGAATATTCAAGTAAGAAATAATGACATCATAAATATTCATCTGTTTTAATAGCACATGGACACAAGAATTTTTGGCAATGGCAGAAACTAAAACCATGTCCATATTATATCATAAGCTAACAGAGCAGACCCTGATCAGATGAATCCTACAAAAGCCATCTGATCTGGGTCTACTCTGTTTGTAAAGACATAGAAAGGAATATTTATGGAGTAAAGGATTAACATTTCTAAAATATGTTGGCAACTCTTTACCTAATAGAAACACCTTTTCACTCTTTGGCAAATAAGGGAGACTGTTCCTGTAGGAGCCGTTTGATCAGGATCTTTGTTTGCTTTAATATAGATCTGATTTTACCATTTTTGCCAAAACAGAAACATCCTGTTTTCATTTACTATTACAAAAAGCAAATAAATAAGTGATGTCAGTATTTTATATACGAAGAAAAGGGTTAAAAATATATCATACACTTCTTATGAGTGATCTAAGCTTTAATAGAGAAATAAGGATTTTTGTACTTGAAATTCTCCCCTTATCAAGAGCTCTATATGATATTTCTGACCGCAGACCCTCAAACGTTAATTCACTTTTCCACTCCAGTAATCTCCATGATATGTGATGTACAAGTCATCAGTTGAACAATATCACACTTTACAAGTATGACCTGGATGATATTTCTTTCTTCCAAACTTGTATATCAAAAATGCATACTAACATTTACTAAACACAAGTTTTCTGAAGTCCTATGGTTAACAATTTCAACAGTAACAAATACATTGATTTAACCCTTTCCCTGTTCAATATTTATTCAAGATTTCTTCACCTAATGAATATTCATGGACAGAATCAATAAAATGGAACATGGAAAATGGATTGTTTTCCCTGATGTGTAAACTGCCTAATCAGATATACAAATTTCCAAAAGCAAACAGAGCAGACCCTGATCAGACGGCTCCTATAGGAGCCGTCTAATCTGGGTCTACTCTGTTTGCAAATGCGTGAAAATGCGTTTATATGAAGGAAAGGGTTAAATTCAGAGTGTGATGGTTGCCTATTTACGAAAATGAATATAATGATCCTAAAAGTCTTGGTGTCTTGAATTACACAATACACAAACGTCAGACATGAACAGTGAAAATCCTCAAGATTTTTTTTCTTTTTTTTCTCTTCTTTATCAAACCACTTAACAACATTAATATACAGGTTATTTAGCTGTAAAAAGTCATGTTGCCACTACCTGTCATAACATATTTTAACAATATTGTCTTGTGCTGATTTTGAGGACATTTGTTTTTAATAGACGATAGGTCTACCTAGTCTGTATATATATATAGTATGATATGAGTGGGGTACAAAATGATGGCAAATCCAATCTTTATACACATGTTAATTTCATATCCGGCAATTTCTACTCTTGGCGACTCCTTCTGACAATACAGAATGATTGTTGTTATCTAAAACTAATGTATAATTAATATATACATACATGAATCACTTTCATCTATAAAATAATAAATAATACAACCATATTCCCTCTTTTACATAGCTTTAATCACTGGTTTTACTCTCAGGAAAACAGATTACAAGGGTTTTACAGTTGCATGAAAAGCAGGGGCTACAGTTCAATCATGGCAATATGAAAAAAATATTCATATGCTGAACCTTTAGCACACTCAGCAAAAAGTTGTCGGCTTCAATTCTCAATATTGATTTTTCTTAGATTTCATTTAAAAAATACAAAAACAGAGTCAACCATTTTGGATCCTGTTAAGATGCCATGTGAAACTGTCTTTTGTCTGAATCCATCACAATTGCTTACAATGTGCTAAAGCTTTAGAAGAGGACCAGTGACTATGCAAGTAAGAGTATATAGTTTAACAGTGCTCTGTAAGACATAGGGAAGGTCATCGTCTCAGGTCTTTTAAACAAGTTCAGAACTATAATTATAATCTATAAGCATGACTAATCTTGACTTGACGGCAATGGTGTACTGAAACAAGGCTCTTCTGACTTTTTCCCCCATTTCCAGTCCTTTGTAGTTGTTATGCATCTTTAATTGGACCTCTTACTTACACTAAACCATCATTCCATTTTGAACGTATACATGTACAATAGAACCTGTCTTAAGCTGCCATCAAAAGGATGTCTAATTATGGGCCTGTAAGGCAGGTGGTTGCTTAATGCTGGTCAAAAGTAATGCAGAACACTCCTAGGAGATTTCTGCATTACTTTTGCCCTGCATTAAGCAACCACCTGCTTTTTAAGACTCGTATGTTCAATAAATGAATGGCTGCTTAAAACAGGTTCTATTGTATGTATGTAAGTTCACGTTCGTTTCTATAATCCTCAGAGCCTGAGACGTAGTTTCCGGACCATGGTTCAAATTAGTAAATGTTTCAATATTAAAACATACAACCTCGAAAAAGCTATGGAGACAATTATATTAACTGGGCAAGTTATGTCACAAAAATGGGGAGAAGTGGCGGAAGAGAAGCCAACACTACAGTATATGTGTGCCAGTACTTAATAAGGCATATCACAATATGGCTAGCATCACAAGAAAAATGGGCATCTGGACATGTGCAGTGTAAATTCAGACCAGTTGGCATAATTCAAAGTACAGTGTCTGCAGTTTGCAGTGGTAATTATACTATTCTGTTATTTCCTGCAAGTCACAAACAGTATAGACCCAGATATGTCACACTCTTAATATGGCTTCTGATTCGAGTCTAAACATAAAGCAGATGTACATGTGCCCTTTTCCTAGGAGACTAGCTGTATGACAGGCTGTTTAAGATATTGACAATTTACAAAATGTATGTACACAATATAAGAGTCTGTACACATCATACAACACAAGTCATCCAGTCGCATTCCTATGGTTATCTGCGTCTTTCCAGCCATCATTTATCTGAAGAGCTCTGCCTGTATCTTGTTTATCTCCGGTTTTGAATGTCAGTACATATCTACATGTATGTCCAGCAAGGTTGCTGCCAGAAGCAGCACTGTACAGGACATTTATATGGTTATTCCTTTCTTCTCCCTAAAGTAACCAAAGAAGCTTTTCTACTCCATGCAAATGCTCTATTGTCTTTCTGAAGCACACAAACAGACAGACAGTTACAGTCACACATTCACTAGCAATCTTATGATGACACATTATTGTGAAGTCTGTTTCTGTTGCCACTTCTTACCTCCAGGTGTTCTAATTTTTTCCACAAGTCCTCTCGGTCCTTTTCTTTCTTCTTCTCCCTGGAATGAGTATCAATTTTACATAAATTTGGAATGATTACAAAATTATAACATACTTTGAAAGCTTATAGAATTATAACCTAAGCCACCTACTCATCCACTTCCTAAATATCTCATTACTAGTAAGTGGGTGATAACTTATTTCACTAACCTTACGGACTATAATGCCTAAAACTACAAACTAAATTTCCTTACAAATTCTGTTATTTCCACTCATTACGTTTTCTTTGTAAAGCAGAAGCTTTGACCCGTATAACAGCAACTCCATGAACAAGCTCCAGCTAGCTTTTCTCACAAGTTTGATATAGATGAAAGTTGCTGATACTGCAAGAGTGACTCAAGTTACTAATACAATTATATAGAGTAGAACCTCACTAAAGCAAACACTTTAGATGCATGTCTTTAACCCTTTCCCTGTTCTTTGTATATTTCAACTTTCAATACCTACTGAATATTCATGGGGAAAAATTGTTATAATGAAATATGGAAGGTGGTACATTTTAGAAAGTTAGAAACAGATCTTTCAAATTCCACTAGCAAACAGGGCAGACCCTGATCAGATGGCTACTACGAGCCGTCCA
The DNA here is from genome assembly GCA_963576725.1 of Azorinus chamasolen. Classification (NCBI taxonomy): domain Eukaryota; kingdom Metazoa; phylum Mollusca; class Bivalvia; order Cardiida; family Solecurtidae; genus Azorinus; species Azorinus chamasolen. Next base: position 54,185,165 of record OY755235.1, read on the forward strand.
TTCTGGGTTTAATATGTTTGCAAATGCGTGAAAACATGTTTATATGATGAAAAGGGATAAAAGCAGGTGTTGCTTAATGCATTAATTAGACCTCTTTTCAGTGGACCTTTAGAGAGACATTTTAAGCAGAAAGTTCTTTCAAAGTGGTTCTTTTGAAATATAAGGTTTCTTACTTTTGTCTCTCTGATTTGTAATTTGCAGTTAGATCATCAAACAGTTTGCTATTCATCTCCATGAATGTTTTGAGGACATTGTAGACAAGGGCAACAATTGTCTGGTTCCAGTGTTCCTTGGAGATCTTGTAGAGAGCTGGGAACATTATTGGCAAAACTACGCTCGAGTTCTCCTCTATCAAACTGACGATGTAGTCATTGTTCCAGTAGTACAGAGCTCTCTCAGCAACCTGTAAACCACAAAGAGAGTTTTATTCAATGGAAAAAGAAGCAACTGCAGTAATATGGAATGTTTCATAAAAGGTTAACACTTAACCCTTCGCTTGCTATTCACGTCAATATACCTACCTGTAAATAGTGAAGACCCAGATGAGACAGCTCCTGCAGGAGCTGTCTCATCAGGGTCTGCACTATTTACAAATTGATTGTGCAACCAGTGCACTCCACAGCAGTGATTGCACAGCGAAATACTTGTACACAGTGAAGATATAAGTAACTATACAACAGGACATGGGTAAAGAAGGAGATATGTATTTTAAAATTCAGCAAGCGAAGGGTTAACAGTACAGCCCATTCAGTATGAAAATATCTACTTCCCTATTCATTTGACTTCAATCAAAAAGCAACCATTCTTCAGCAGCCCTCAATCCAAAGGCAACCTTTCTTTAGCAGTTCTCAATCAAAAAGCAACCTTTCTTCAGCAGCCCTGTGTGGCTGCATCCAACATTTTATTTGTTTCCCTGAGTGGCTGCTTCCAACTTTTGTTTGTATGTATGTGCTTGGTTTAATGAAACTGTGACACAAAAAGGTCACATAGTCCCAATAAAAGATGAACATAAAATCAGATGAACATAAAATTATGATGAACTAAAACCTCATTACATTAATTCAATTGAATTCTCAATAAAAAAAGAAGTATGTAAATGATTGGAAAATATACATAAGTACATGAAAGAGAGTAAATTTCTTTTTTAAACAGACTCGTCTCTTTAACCCTTTACTCTATGAATATTCATGTAAGAAATAAAGAGATGAATATCTATTAACTGTATTTTATAAGGGCATATGAACACAGGAATGTTTTGGCCATGGCAGAAACACTTAAAACAGATCTATGTAAGTCCATAAGCAAACAAAGCAGGCCCTGATCAGACGGTCCAATCTGATCTGTGTCTACACTGTTTGCAAAAGTGTAAAAAGGAATACTATATAGAGTAAAGGGTTATGAAATTGAATTCATACATTTTGTGTCAGTAAGCTAAAAAGGACCCAATAAAACAGCAGCTGAGAGGTTTTGCTAGTAAACAATGACTTTAGTTCTCTCCTTACCTGGAAGTGAGGACTTGAGACACAGCGGGATATCTGCCTGAACAAAGGCTCCATAACTTTCTGAAACTGAGTGGGTTCTATGACATCTAGAATCTCTTCAACCTCTCCAAGAAACATCACCTGTTACAAAAACAAGAGATAAGTGTAGAACCATTTACCTCATGAATATTCATGTAAGAAATAATGATATCATAATTTTTTATAACGGTATATGTACACAGGAATTGTTGGCTTTGGCAAGAATTGTAGATACAGATCTATTTAACATCATAAGCAAACATCTGGATCTACTCTGTTTGCTTTATTCGAGATGCAGGTTTAACAGAAAAAGAGTATACAGCAAGACCTCTCTATAACGGCCACTAAATTACATCAAGCATTTTGTGTTAAAAGCAGGTGGCTGCTTAAAGCAAGGTGAAAGTAAAACAGAACGCTCCTATAGGAGCGTTCTGTTTTACTTTCACCTTGCTTTAAGCAGCCACCTGCCCTAAATACCAAATAATTAACACAATTTAGTGTCCATAATAGAGAGGTTTTTTTACTGTATTTTTGAAAGATTAAAATTGGACAACACTTTAAAATATTTAAATTTTAAGCGCTAAAATACCAAGTTACTTTGTCTCCTCTTTTTTTCCAATATGCCTGAAATTTACCGATCGAAACAGTAACAAAAATTGTAAACCGTCTTGAATCCAGATCTTGTAAACTATCTTGAATCCAGATAAATTGGCAAATACTTTTGACAAATTAAACCATAAGCCATACTAAACCCCTGTACTGCATGAATATTAATGTAAGAAATACTGGTAATGACACCATGAATATCAATATCACGATTTTTATAACGCCAAAAAACACAGCAGACCATGATCAGATGGCTTAGATCTCATCTGGATCCACTCTGTCTGCAAAGGTTAAGAAAGCTGTGAAAACTTTAAAATTAGACTGGAGGAGTGACACAAGTTTATGGCATAAGTAGGCAGCATGGCTGATGCAACTATTTGGCAGCATCATGACCTATTTTCATGATTGCAAGTTACAGAGGTTGTAGATAAGGTGGAGCTGACTTCTTGCTGGTCAGAGTATACACTGACAATCATACCAAGCCCGATTCACTCACCTCTTTTTGACTACAGGTTTTTGGCCAAAACTTTAGTAGACCTTTAATGACCTGAAACAGAAATTCATTGATATAGTAAACATTTCATTTATGTACAGTAGAACCCGTCTTAAGTGACCATTAAAACGGGTATAATTCTGAGTCTTTAAGACAGATGGTATATTTTAAATGCAGGTCAAATGTAATGCAAACAGGTAAAATGTGATGCAAAAAGCTCCAATTGGAGCTTTTTGCTTTACTTTCACCCTCCATTAAGCAACCATGTGCTTTTTAAAGACTCCAATGTTCAATAAATGAATGGTCGCTTAAAAAACAGGTTCTACTGTACTTGTTTCCAACAATCAATCACACTTTCAACTACATTAAAATGGTAAAAAAAACCTCTAAACTCTCTAGGCAAGTGCATTAATGCAGGGTGAGTCATGCAGAAAACTCCTAGAGAGCTTTCTGCATGAATTTCACCCCGCATTAAGCAGCCATCTGTCTCCAAGACCGACATTTATACTAAATTTAACATCTAAATAGGTTTTACTGTATCGTCAGCACTAATGAACAATGACAGACTAGTGACGAACTAAGGCACTGATACTGACATGGAGAACACATGCATGTGCATGTGCAAAGACAAATTCATTGTCATGGTGACAATCTTGAGACCATCTGGAATATTTGGTCATGTAATCAAATAACAAAACCCCTTAACTGTTGAATATTCATACAAGAAATAATAACATCACAGATATTCATTAGCTGAAATTTTACAATGGCATATGTACATGGGAATGTTTTGGTATTGGTAGAAAGTGTAGTCAAATCTATTGTAACTTCATAAGCAACCAAAGCAGACCCTGATTTGACGGATCCTACAAAAGCCATCTGATCTGGGTCTACTTTTTAAAGGTATAAACATCCTCACACACACTTTTTTCCACAAAAAAATAAATAATAATAATTTAATAAGAACTTTTCTAAAAAAAAATCTTGTTGAAAATAAAGATTAACAAATCAGGAACATCCTGACTCAACTTACATCCTCTGTCAAGCTGGCATCCTTTTCCAAAAACTGGACAACACAGTACGCCAACTGCAATGAACAATAAAAAATCACACATTTAATACATCTATGTATTTGTTCAAGAGGAAGTTTCTGTCAACTTTACTCTAAAGCCACTTAATCTGTAAAATTAATATGTACTTGTGCATACTTATGTAATGATGTTCAATAACCTGCAGGAAATTAATTGTAACCCGCAGGAAACTAATTTATATGTAGACAATTAAAGGACATTCAATTATCCTTATTTGTTTTGGTAAACTTAACTAATTTTAGCAAGCTAAATGACTGCCACAATTTCATTTACAAACAAAATAGTTTGCTTTATGTAGATCTTATTTCCATCTGGTCAGAATGTCATCAAACAGTTGATTTCTGATGACATTCCTACTTACTGTACATCTCAAAAGGATCAAACTGTTAAACCCCAAACATAAATACAGTGAAACCCCGCTAATGCGACCACTTAATAAACAACCACTGGCGTCGTTTGAAGCAGGTGGTTGCTTAATGCAGGACGAAAGTTATGCAGAAAGCTCCTATAGGAGCTTTCTGCATAACTTTCGTCCTGCATTAAGCTACCACCTGCCTCTGCCACCCAGAATTATGCCCCTTTTTGGTGGTCGCATTAGCGGGGTTTTACTGTATTCATTAACTTAAGTATTTATAACTTTATAAATATTAACCCTTTCAATACTGAATATTCAAAGTGGAATAACTCACCAGTGTTCAACTATACAGTCTATTCAGTAAGAAAGGCTTAATTTTGCTAGAGGCTTTTAATGAACTTTGCTTAATGAACTTTGCTAGAGACATTTAATGAACTTTGCTTTATAATGATCTTTGCTAGAGGCTTTTAATGACAAACAGAACAGACCCTAATCAGAGGGCTCCTCTAGGATCCCTCTGATCTGGGTCTACACTGTTTGCAGATGCTGGTGCACTTGTTTCCAGTATTCAAAGGGTTAAATAACTTTTTTATTTATTATACCACATAAAACAATCATGGCTCTTTTGCCATGGTGGACAGGATAGAATCAGATCTATAACAATATCTAAGCTTCTGCAGCTATCTGATCTGGGTCTATTCTGTTTACAAAAAAACTTAAATATGAGTACTTATGAAGGTAAGAAAAACCCACAAAGGGTGATGAAGATTTAATATGCTTAAACTTAACATTCTACTAGCCATTTAAACTTAATGTTAACTCTAGATTAATGCCAATCATTTTGAACACATTTATGGCATACAGTGCTCCCTCCGAACAACGACACTTTACGGAAACACACAAAAGTGCCGTTGTCGGGAGGGTGTTGTTGTTGGGAGGGAACACTACACAGACGTATTTTGACAGATGGATGGATGCGTTGATGATTTAATAAATAAGTAGATAGATAGACAGATTAACAGACAGACAGACCTGTTTAGAATTCATAACAAAATGTATGCCTACGTCCACGAATCGCAATCCGCAAGTTGAAAAATGAACGTGTGCGATTAGGTCCACCAGGAGTAGAATTGTTCGGAAGAACATGTTCTATTTTATTCACCGTTTCCTTCTGAGAAAACTAGAGGAAAACGGAATAAAAATCATTACGCATTTATGTTCAAATTTGACAAGAGTACTGTTGCCGTGAAGAATTTTTAGATTCTAAATTCAGTTTATGACCGAACTCGATTGAAATTTATTTCTGTCACCCGATCTTTTTCTAGAAGTGACAAATCGAACGCGCCTATTGTTATCGTTCTGGAACAAGAGAGAAATAAACGAATTTAACCGGCAATATTTCTTTTACTTTATAAATATAGAAAACGTGTTTCTCAATTGAAATTCAGTATTCTCCTAATCAGTCATACACAACAGCATATAGGTGTCAGTGTGTCATAATGGATTTACACACGAATTGTCGCTCGAGTCACACAACGGATTAGCTATGGTTGACTGAATTATTGCTCGGAGCTAGTAAGGTAACAGGCGGCCGTTAATTACATAAAGATTAGTGTCATTAGGACCAATCATCTTTCACATCCTTGGTTGCTTTTGTTCAATGTTCAGAAAATTACGTTCAGCTGAAGTACCGTTGAAGGGAGGTAAATGTTACCGTCCGGGTACAATCTACATGCCGTTAGCCGTTGTAGAGAGGTATCGTTCGCGGGAGGGAATTTTACTTGAAAATCCTCCGGGGGGAATACACGTTGTCGCTATGGGGAGGGAACCGTTGTTGAGAGGTGACGTTAATGGAGGGAGCACTGTATGATAAAGTTATGAAAAACAAAGAACTAACACGTTAAAAAAAAATATCTTCTTCACAATAAACACTGAAAATTCAAAACATTGAAGTTCAAACAAAAATAAACATCATGAAAACCTCTCTAAACTTTTCAAATCAAATTAGCCCTCTGAGTGTTATGTTTTTAAATCTCACTGGTTCATCATTGTTAAATCATAATGTTATGTTCTGCCCATTTTTCAAATAATTCAATAAACACCATGTATATTCAGTAAAAATTAATAATATCTGAATACTGCTAAAATCTGAGGAAACTTATCACTTTTTAAAGAGTTTGGGATAGAAAAAACTTTGTAGATTTTAGAAAATCAATGGACATGTACAAATCCCTGTTCAAAGGTCTCCCCAAATCTGGGTCTACACTGTTTGCAAATACCAATTTACATGTTTCCCACACTCAAAGAGTTCAGGCAAAGATAGGCAATGATATTATCCAGTAAAGACAGTATGGCTCAATTTTAACCCTGGTTACCTGTTCTGTATTTAGGCCAAATTTCAATACCTACTGAATATTCATTAACAAAATAGTTATAAAGAAATATGGAAGGTGTTACAGTATAGACATTTTCGAAAACAAAGAAACAGATCTATCAAATTCTATTAGCAAACAGAGCAGACCCTGATCAGATGGCTCCTCTAGGAGCCGTCTGATCTGGGTCTACTCTGTTTGCAAATGCGCAAAAACACGTTTATATGAGGAAAAGGGTTAAATTCAAAAGAATATCAGTCTTTCAACCTATACATGTACAAGAGTCTAACTTCATGAACTAAACATAAGTAGTAACATTACTGAAAAGAATAGAGAGGTATTGGAAAAGAAAACCGATTAATACCAACCTGACTTCGATACTAATGAAATAATGACACCATGAATATTTATTATTTCTTAAAATGGCATATCTACACAGGATATTTTGGTATTGGTAGAAACTGTTAAGTCAGATCTGTTCATAAGCATCTAGATTAGACCTTGATCAGATGGCTCCTACTAGAGCTGTCTGAACTGATCTGGGTCTACTCTGTTTGCAAAGGCATGAAAAAGCGTTTATATGAAGGAAAGTTTCATGAACAAAATTTTCATATCATTTCTGGTTTTACATGTAGGTGATACGACTGAATTTTCATCAGTCAATAAATTCAAACAATAACTTCAAATACATTTCTCAAATTTCATCATTAGTTAATAAAAGAACAAGATGTGTTTGTGAAACACTATGCCCCCTCATATATTTGACCTCTGACCTTGAAGGATGACCTTGACATGTCACCCCTCAAAATGTGCGGCTTTATGAGATACATATGCATGCCAAATATCAAGTCTCTATCTGTACTGGCTCAAAAGTTAAGACCAATGTTAAGGTTGCGTTAAAGTTACAAAGAAACAGACAATTTGACCTTTGACCCTGAAGGATGACCTTGACCTTGACATGTCACCCCTCAAAATGGGCAGCCTCATGAGATACACAAGCATGCCAAATATCAAGTCTCTATCTCTACTGGTCCAAAAGTTATGGCCAATGTTAAAGTCGGTGATTTGACCCATATATTTGACCTCTGACCTTGAAGGATGACCTTGACCTTGACATGTCCCCCCTCAAAATGTGCGGCTTTATGAGATACATATGCATGCCAAATATCAAGTCTCTATCTGTACTGGCTCAAAAGTTATGACCAATGTTAAAGTTGCTGACAAACAGACAAACGGACAAACAGACAAACAGACAGACAAACAGACAGGGCAAAAACAATATGCCCCCTGACTATCGTAAATGGGGGCATAAAAAGATACTCAAAGTTCAAGGGGATATAATTCTGCAATGCCTTGCAGTAAACACATGAAATATGTGTCTTAAATATCTATTATTCGTGGTATTATTATGTATGCCAAAAATATACAAAATGTATACCCAATATCTTTCAAATTGAAGAAGTTTGCAACACCAACTACCCATGTTACTGGCCCAAATGACAAATATACTCAAAGTTCAAGGGGAAATAATTCTGCAATGCCTGCTGCCAAACACATAAAGTTCGCGATACCAACTACCCACGTTTTTAATGCCAAAATGATTCTGCAATGCCCGGTGCTAAACACATGAAAACTGCATCTTGTACATCAGCTAGTGATTATTATGTACACCAAATATAAACTGAATAACTTTCAAACTGATTGAAGTAGGAATTCATGACACCAACTACCCATGTTCAAATGCAGACCAACCAACCAACCGCCATACCGACAAGGCAATTCCAGTATAACCCCTAAAACTTTGCTTGCGGGGGCATAATTAGTCCATACTTCTACAGTACTGCACAGTAAAACCTCTCTATAACGGCCCCTAAATTACATCAAGTATTTTGTTTTAAAGGCAGGTGGCTGCTTAAAGCAAGGTGAAATTAAAACAGAGTGTTCTGTTTTACTTTCACCTTGCTTTAAGCAGCCAACCTGCCCTAAATACCAACACAATTAACATAATTTAGTGGCTGTTATAGAGAGGTTTTACTGCATACATTTTTTAATACATTATTTACCCTAAATATTTGGACACTAAATATTTTCTCTCCTTTGGTTTAAAAACCTAAATAAGACAATTCTACACTGGTATGATATCTTAAACCCTTTATTCCACGGATATTCATGCAAGACATAACAACATCATATGTGAATTGGATTTTTTTTTACAACAGCATATGGACACAGAAACCTTTGATCATTTCAGAAACTATATCAATTAATAAGCAAACAGAGCAGACCCTGATCAGATGGCTCCTACAGAGGCCATCTGATCCAGGTGTATCCGTTTTACAAGGGCATTTAACCCATTACCTCATAGGCTATTTTAGATACAACCTATTTGAATAAATTTACCGAAAAGGAGCATTAACAAGAGAAAAGGATTTTTTTTTTTAGAATTTTGTAGTTTAAAACTTTACAGAGTCGTCAATATGAGGGAAAGGGTTAAAGGCATATTTATGGAGAAAATAGTTAAGGCACAGCTGGAGTAGCAAAAAGGGCAGACACTGATCAAAATTCCTTCCGGAGCAGCCAGATCTGGATCTGCACTATCTGCCTAATTTGTCTGGTCAAATAGTTTGTACTTAAAATTGATACACATAGGACAGTAACTGCTATTAACTCACCTGAGCATGATACAAACTTAAGCTCCTCGCTTTGTGTAGTGGGATTAAAACTTTCATTAAAAATTGCTTGTGCTCCGTCTTCAGTGGTAATGCAAAGCCATTGATAATGCTGAAAAAGCAAATCCTATAAGAGTCATATTAAATCAAATAGTCAAATACAGTTGAACCAAAGCGACCACTCAATGGTGATCTATAAAAGCAGATGACCGCTTAACCCTTTCCCTGTTCAATATTCATGTAAGAAATAATTACATCATGAATATTTATTAGCTGTATTTTTAATGGTACATGAACACAGGATGTTTTTACCTGGGCAGAAATTGTAGAATCAGATCTATGTAATTCCATGAGCAAACAGAACAGACCCTGTCCAGACGACTCCTACAGGAGCTGTCTCATCTGGGTCTACTCTGCGAAAGTAATGAAGAAGAATCTATATGAGGGAAAGAATTAATGCTGGATGAGTCATGATTTAGAAGCTCCTTTGGAAATATTCTGCTAATACTATTGTAATGCATTAACTGAATTAGTTACATATCTTTAAGAGCAATAAGCATTCTTTTGAGTGGTCATTTTAGACAGGTTTTACTGTCATATTATCATTCCATAAAATTAACTTTCTTAACACTGTTTATGAATATCAATATAATTTTTTTTATAACAGTTTAAATAACATACTATAACCCTTTCAATACTGAATTTTCAGAGACTGAGAGTGGAATAGCCCATCAGTATTTAACCCATTACCTCATAGGCTATTTTTAGATACAACCTCTTTGAATAAATCTACCAAAAAGGAGCATTAACCAGAGAAAAGGAAAATTATAGAATTTTGTAGCTTGAAACCACTGTGATAAATAGAGCATATGCTTCCATAGGAGCAAATGCTCTATTTATCACAATGGTTTCACAAAGTGATTTTTACAAAGTCGTCAAAAGTCGTCAATATGAGGGAATGGGTTAACTATAGTCTATTCAAAATGAAAGGCTTAAACTTGCTAGATTTTGAATGAGAAACTCCTCTAGGAATGCTCTGATCTGGGTCTAGACTGTTTGCAAATGCCAGTGAATGTGTCTCACATTCAAAGGGTTCATGTATTTATTAGTGTGTTTATTTCACAATTTTCCAATTCAATTTTTCCAGGAATTCTTAGTTCATGAGCAGAACCCTACTTCCTGTGTTTTCTACTTTAATTTGAAAACTTCAGAAAAATTAATTCTCATGGCAGCCCATTAATGACAAATTTAATGACAATGTAGCCGCTGATCTGAAGGTCTTGAGGACTCCTTCAATAAACAGGGCATCAGGTGCATTACTAAAAACAGCCTTTTAACCGCTGTACAGTGATTCAGTGTAGTTTAAAACATTTATAAAAGAGAGAAATGATCAAGACTGATAGATTCTGGTCTGAGAACATATCACATCATTAAAATGCTTGTTGCTGACCAAGCCTTGTATCTCATAATCATTTGAATGCATTCAAACGTGCTAGCGTACATGAGTTTATTTATCATTTCACTGTCAAAAGGGATCAATACTAATGAAATTCTGGTCTGCCTGTAATCAGATCAAGTAAGCCGTCTGTACTGTTGTGCTCACAGATTTGTATCAACACACAGCTGAGTATTATAAGGAGACTACTTGTATTGTGCTTAACCTGTTACCTGATAGAAACATGTGTTCACGCTTTTGCAATCAGAGTAGACCCAGATATGATGGCTTCTACAAGAGCCGTTTGACCAGGGTGACTGGTCTGCTCTGTTTGCTTATGGAATTACATATATATCTGATTTTATAGGTTCTTCCCTAGAGATATTTATGCGTGAACTGGTCACTTCATGAATATTCATCAACTGTAGGATCAGTTTCATAAAATTCCATAAGCAAACGGAGAAAAAACTCTGATCAGACAGCTTCTACAGGAGCTGTCTGATCTGGATCTGCTCTATTTGAAAGGGTGTTAAAAGGCATTATGATGAGGGAAAGGGTTAACCCTTTATCTGATGAATACTCATGTAAGAAAAACAACTTTATGAGTATTTAGTAGCTGAATTTATAAAACCATATAAACAAGGGAAATTTTAGCATTGAAAAACTATAGAATGAGATCTACAATTTGTATATTATTCCATAAGCAAACAACAGACTCTGACCCTACAAAAGCTGTTCGATCTGGGTCTAGTTTGTTTGCAAATACATAAATATACAGTTTCATCAAGTAAAGGGTTAATTTTTCGAAATGACTCTTTCTTCCATTCTCTTTTCAACAAGTTGAATTGGATCCTGAAAAGATTTTATTAAGCATAACATCTGGATAAAACTATATTGCATGTACATATATCTAGGGTAAATAGACAAATTGTAACACAAGTAAATGACACTTACCTGCCTAAAATCTCTAACAATTCCCCTACCCCATTAAATGATTCTGTCTCATATATAAACCTGAAAATACAAAGAATATTATGGCCATAATATTACAATGATTGTCCAATGCTGAACTCTAAAAGTAATACCTTCAATTATTGTATACATCATCTCTATCAAATTTAGACAAGAATGTCGATACGACATCAAACCGGGTTTTCCTTCACTATTAACCCTTTCCTCCATGGATATTTAAGTAAGAAATTATGATACCACATATACTAACTACATGCACTCTTCTAATGAAAAACGAACACAAAAAGTTTGAGTCAGTGCAGAATCTGAAGAGTCATATCTGTAATATGGCATTAGCAAACAGAGAATACCCTGATCAGACGGCTCTTATAGGAGCCGTTTGATTTGGGTCTACTCTGTTTGCAAAGGCGTAGAAAGGCATATTTATGGAGTAAAGGGTTATTTAACTAGTGATATCTAAGGGGAATAACTCCCAGAAAAATTGCAGAAGAAAAAATCCCCAACAATATGAACATCTACATATTGTGTCTATGCTACATACAAGGTTTTATGAAATTCTGTTGGAACAGTTTGAGGAGTTGCGCTTACAAGGATAGGGTCAAAAGACCTAGTGATTTCTAAGTTCAAAGGGGCATAACTCCCAGAAAAATTGCAGAAGGAAAATTCCGCGACAATATGCACATCTACATATTGTGTTCTTGCTATATACAAGGTTTTATGAAATTCTGTTGAACAGTTTAAGGAGTTGCACTTACTTTGCCACTTGTTTCCAAGACCGATATTTATACTAAATTTAATGTCTCATTTAGAGGGATTCTACTGTATTTTACATAGATTTCCTGAATACTTCTCTTATCTACAGCTCTACTGTATGCAAATACAGTTTATCCCTTTACTCCATGAATATTCATGTAAGAAATAACTAGAACTATCACTAAAGGTGATGGAATACCCTCACTCAGCTGCCTTGATCACAAATCAAAAGCTGTGCCATGGACGGACAGACAGCCAGACCAACCGACCCACCAACACACCGACTCCTATATACCCCCTCTCAAACTTTGTTTGCAGGGGTATAATTACATCAGGAATATTGATTAGAATAAGACAGAGGAATTTTTGGCCATTGTTTAAACTGTAGAATCATGTCTGCAGGTATATTATATCACAAGGCTTAAGCAAACAGAGCAGATCCTGATCAAATGACTCCTACAGGAGCCATCTAATCTGGGTCTACTCTGTTTGCAAACAATGCAAAGGCATATAATTATTATTTATGGAGCAAATCTTGATTCACAGCATAAGCCTAATTGGTCAACTAATTTGTGATTTTCATTTGAACAAGTCATACATATTTTTATCTGATTAGTATCTTAATAATGAAAGACTTTATATATAATTAGCCTAAACGGTACTTCTTTTAAATAAATTTTAAAAGCTTAACAAACCTAACTCTAATCTCCAAACTGTATCAAATCTAAAACTAAACCTGAAAATGCACCCTCTTTTATAAACGTTTACAGTAGAACCTGTCCTAAATGGCCATTATGGGTCTGTAAGGCAGGTGGTAACTTGATGAAGGTCAAAATTAATGCAGAAAGCTCCAATAGGAGCTCTTTTGCATTACTTTTGCCCTATATTGCAAACCACTGGCTTTTTTTAAGACTCCTATGCTCAATAAATGAATGGCCGCTTAAGACAGGTTCTACAGTTTTATAATCAAATCAGAATCATTGATCTGTTAACTCTTTGCAGGCCAAGTTAATTTTGTTTTAAGTTAAAATTCTAAAAGTTAATTTTTCCTTTTATTTCTTTTACAAGGCAGTCAGAACGTCAAACAGTTTGACATCTCCGCTGGATCCAAACTGTTTGCATAGGTTATCACAAATATGCCACTAGTAACTATGCCAAGAGTTCAAATTTACAAGGTCAAATGTACATCCGATATCTTAATTGCATTCTAATCAAATTTTATGAAATAAGAATTCAACATGCTTATGAAATTAAAACTTTTCGGGGAAGGAAACGTCCCATCATTACCACAGATTGTTATCTAGTCATTACTGTAATAGAAGAATTTTCTGGATTCCATAAATTATATAAGGACATAATCAAACAGAGCACATCCTGATCACACGGCTCCTACAGGGGGTCATCTGCTCTGGGTCTACTCTGTTTATAAAGGCATGAAAATGTGTTTTTATGGGAGAAAAGGCTAAAAGGTGTTATTAATGCAGTAAAGGGGTTAACCCATTCCTCCATAGGCTATTTTTAGGCCCAGCCTCTTTGAATAAATCTACCGAAAAGGAGTATTTACTAGAGAAAAGGAACATATTAGAATTGTCTAGTTTAGAAACCATTGTGATAAATAGAGCATTTGCTCCTATGGAGGGAAGGGTTAATATACACTAAACTGCCATTATTGCAATGAGGAACATTATTCAGCTTTACTCCTTAACCCTTTTCTCTATCAATACTTATGTAAGAAATAAAGATTATTAAATTAGATTAATCGTTATAACAGCACATAGAGACACATGTTGTTGTTTTTTGCCTTGGCAGGAACTATTGAATCATATCTATATTATATCACAAGCAAACAGAGTAGACCCTGATCAGATGGCTCCTATAGGAGCCGTCTCATCTGGGTTTACTCTGTTTGCAAAGGCGTAGAAAGGTGTAATTATGGAGTAAAAGGTTATCCTCTAAACATGAAATAATTCAATACAGTTGTAGTCAAAGAAAACTATCCCTATAATTCTTATCAGACACATTTAAATAGTACAGATGCAGGACAGAGAGATCAACAATAAAAGCAATGAGTTGAACAGGGAAATTACAAGATAATGTTCATCATAACAAGCTGACTGAAAGTGTGCTCAACAAAATTATTCAATAATGTAGCCTTAAACCAAAGCATTGTACTTACCTAAGAAATATATTATTAATTTGTTTTCTAATGAAAGCTCTCAATCCTAGGAATTTTCCATATATCCTATGTAGCACTGTTTTTAGAAAATCTCTTTCTCTTGGATCCTCACTGTCAAACAACTCTAGTAACTGAAATGAAAACAGTGCACAGTTAAACCCTGAAAAATTCACAATTACAGGAGTGCAAAAAGTCATTATAAGAAATAAAACTTTAAAGTGAACACTTCCATTACTAATAAAATACAAGTAAGAAGAAAATCATGTTGACATCATATTTTTTTCCAGCTGAAATATACATTTAACCACTTTACTCTCAACATGTAATCTTCATTGGAAAGGGTTGTATAAACTAGAACATGGATTCCCCCCCCCCCCCCCCCAAAAAAAAAAAGTACCCCAGTGATATTGCCTCTAAACCATGCACTTTTCACAATATGTTATATAGTAAAGTAAATAGTAAGAACAAATCTACCCTTTTTAAGCATATCTTCATATCAACTTGGTTCACCTGTGAAAGTGTTACGAGGAGTTGATCACAAAAGATTTTTTCACTTTAAGTTATATATAATAATGAAGAAAATTCCGTAACTCCGGTAAACATGGCCAGAGCACATATTCCCTTCTTTATGTACATCTTCACATCAAGGTTGTTCATCTGTGAAAGTTTAAGTAAATCCTCCCATTGGTGTATGAGAAGTTAGATACACAAGATTTTTTCACTATATGTTATATAGTGAAAAAAAATTTCAACATCCTATAACTCGGGTTAAAATGGTCTGGGCAAAAATTCGCTTCTTTAAATGCATCTACTCATCAAGGATGCTCATCTGTGAAAGTTTGAAGTAAATCCTCCCATTGGTGTATGGAAGTTGGACAAGCAAGATTTTCAGGACATACGGATGTATGTACAGACTGATGGATGGACAGAGCGACAAGAGCAAGGCTATATGCCTCCCACCTTGTGCAGGGCATGAAAAAATGGTGTGTCAGTTTGGATTTAATCCATGAATATTCATATAAGAAACCATGAATCATGAAAATTAATTAGACGATTTTTTAAAATGGATAATGAACATGAGAATTGTTTACTATGGCAGAAACTGTGGAGTAGAACCTGATCAGACAGCTGCTATTTGCCAAGGTGTTAAAGGGTGTTTACATATGTAAATGATGAAATTGTACACACGTTTCAACATGATGTTTCAGATAGTACCTAAATGAGCCCATAGCAAGCTGAATATTCAAAGTGGAATGGCCCATGCATGTTTAAACTATAGAGTTCATTAAGTATGAAAGGCAGGACGACTTGTTTCCCGCATTCAAAGGTTTACAGACAAGGCTATGACAATATTAATATCTTCTTTAGAAATAGAACAGCTAATAATGATCCTATATATATATCAAGAGTGCTGATTGAAGTCTGTACAAACAGTTCAAAGTGTACCTTTCACTTGCTAAAACTGTTCAACCTTTCCCTCATATAAACACTCTTTCATGCCTTTGCAAACAGAGTAGACCCAGATCATACAGCTCCTGTAGGAGTCTGCTCTCTGTTGGCTCATGAAAATATAAAGCTCTGATCCCAGTTTTTGTCAAAGCAAAAATTCCATTGCAAAATTTTACATTACAAAAATAAAGTTAATGAATATTCATGAAGTAACAAATTCACCCATAAATGTTCATTATGGAAAAGGTTATTATCAAATGTGTCAGATATTTTCATTGCCAAACTAACATCAGACCTTAACCTGTTTCACAATTGTATGACTGCCGAAAATAATTGCAATTGCAAACAATGGAGATAGAGACTGTTTGCCATATAGAATTAATTTTGAAGAAAAAAAATCAGGATATGTGAGCTAAACTGTACACAATGAGAGAAGACCTACTTTGAAAATTCAGCATTTAAAGGATTATCAACAGGTGGAAGTCTAATTAAGATGTAGCATCAATGTTGATTTTATTTAATTCTATGTGGATTTGTTTAATTAAATCATACTTACTTGCAGAACAAACTTTTGATCAATAAACTTCTTTGCATGGCTGGGTTGAAAGTCAGGAGATTCAAGAAAACGGAGAAAAAATTCATAAACAATCTGAAATGACAAATGAAGAAACTCACAGCATACATTATACAAACATACATAATGTCAGCATACATATTTTTAAACCCTTTACTCCAAGGAGTATTCATGTAAGAAATAATGGCATTAGGAACATTGATTAGATTAATTGTTATACTAGCACAAAGTCATGGACTCAAGAAATTTATAGCCATGGTAGAAACTATATCATAAGCAAACAACATACCCTGATCAGACGGCTCCTATAGGAGCTGTCTGATCTGGGTCTACTCTGTTTGCAAAGGCAAATGGAGTAAAGGGTTAAAGCTGTATAATTACATAATAAAGTATAAGTGTCTTTGACCAGCTACTATTTATACAGTAATGTATCACTAATACAACCACTCATAAGAAGGATTCCGGATTTTTAAATTAATCAATCACCAGGTTGCATTAGTCAGACATTATTGTTTATAATCTGTACCCCTAAGTCACCCCTGTTATAAAAGCATGTAACCCTTAACCTGTTTTAAAAAAATATATGTCTGCTCAAACTCTTAATGAGGACAGTTTTTATTTACAGTAAAACCCCTCCACACCGGACATACAATTTAGTATAAATATCAGACTTGGGAGACAGGTGGCAGCTTAATGCAGGGTGAAAGTCATGCAGAAAGCTTTCTGCATGACTTTCACTCTGCATTAAGCAGCCACCTGAAAAGGTATCTAAATTCTTCTCTACTATAATCCCAGTTTAGAGTGGTTTTACTGTTCTTCCTTTTCCTTCACGTTTTTGAGACACTACTGACCAAATTATCAGGATCGTGATAAGATGCAAAATTACATGACATCTCATCTAGAGCCAAGCTGCTTGCAAATGCCAGTCAGATCACATATTACACATTAGAGTTAACCCTTTCCTCCATAGGCTATTTTTAGACCCAACCTACCGAAAAGGAGCACTAACTAGAGGAAAGGAATTTTTTTTAGAATTTTGCAATTTGAAACCATTGTGATAAATAGAGAGAGATTTGCTCCTATAGGAGCAAATGCTCTATTTGTCACAATGGTTTCATAAAGTGACTTTTACAGGGTGTAGAAAGGCATATTTATGGAGGAAAGGGTTAAGACTTAAAGGTTAACAACACCAAAAACAATTGGTATATGTTCAAGCTAATAAGGATTAATATAAACAATTTATTCAAATATGGCCATCTCTAACAAGGAATAATTTCCTCTGATCAAGTAGCTCTAAGGCAGTTTATACAACAAACATACCAGGTATTCTATTTCTATTTAATCCAAACAAATATATTTTAATATATATTCAAATAAATGGAATTTATGTTTATCTTGTTATCTTAATACTCTGACACTATGATTGCTCGTGATGAGAGTGTTTGCTTCAAAGCTAGTAATCAGATATTCAGTACACAAGCCATCCAACAGAAGTCATGTACTTAAAATGCTCTATCGATACCATTTCAACATGGTTACAGACTTTATTTTGCATTAAATTAGAAGTTAATGACTGATAAAAAAATATTTACATCTCTTCTGAATCTGTTGTATATCTTAATTTTCTAATCTTTAATTGGATCATTCCTGGACATAAAATATGTAAGTAGCAGTAACCTCATTCAAAAATGTATTGAACAAATGTAAAAATTACAT
This sequence comes from Azorinus chamasolen, assembly GCA_963576725.1. Lineage (NCBI taxonomy): Eukaryota > Metazoa > Mollusca > Bivalvia > Cardiida > Solecurtidae > Azorinus > Azorinus chamasolen. The sequence goes on from OY755235.1 coordinate 54,203,346, forward strand.
TAAACTCTCATCACGTCAACTGGGAATTTTGATGACTTTCATGAATAATTTTGATCTAAAAATGAGACAGAGAAATTTGAGGTTTCACAAGCAGATCGCATTTAACCCTTTCAAATGGACTATTCCAAAATTCAAACAGCTCAAGTTTACCGTTTCAAGCACTGAAAGGATTAATGCAAACAAAATGAAATAAGCACCTTTGGAAACTTTCTACATTACTATTGTCTTACATTAACCCTCCATCTCACGAATATTACAATTATTCATGTAGGAAATAATGACATATCAATTAGCTGAATATCTATAATGACATCATGAACAAGAGCATTTTTGACCATGCAAGAAACTTCAGAATCAGATCTATACAACTGTATAAGCAAACAGAGTAGATCCTGATCAAACAGCTACTACAGATGTTGTCTGAACTAAGTCTATACTATTTGCAAGGCATTAAAAAGGTGCATTTATTTAGTAAAGGGTTAACCCATTCCATAGGCTATTTTTAGACCCAACCTCTTTCAATAAATCTACTGAAAAGAAACACTTACTAGCAAAAATAGTTTAAAATTTGGAACTGTGTAATTTTGAAATCAAAAACTGTAAATATGGGGGGGGGGGTCTATAAAGGTAAAAGGTTAAACTAACACTCCTTTTGAGAGGTAACTAGCAGAGGTTTTACTGAACAAATACAAACACAAATGAATGGCAAGAAGGGAGACTTTTCATTTTCCTCAAATGGTGATGACTAACAACTTGGATCAACACTGGTTCACAGTATCTAAGAGAATGTCACAGCAACAAACGAGACAGTATCAATTAGTGCATGAAATCTGACCTGCATCTAGAAGACTTGTACACTTAATCACTCAACAGTCTGACAGCAAGAGAGTCTTGTGTCAGATCTTTAAAACTGTAAGCCATGAGTGTGGCTGATCTCTTTACATGCTTATAACCATAGATTCTCCTGCCATTGTATGACCTATGCAAACAGTTTGGATACAGATCAGGCCCCACAAAACCTGGGGCTCAACCTGAGATCCAAACTGCAAACAAAAAATTAGACGGAAAATTAACAATTTTGAAAAATTTGCAGACGAGTTAAAAAAGCAGCAGATGACAAACTTACTTAGCATGCAAAGAGCTTAACTCCAGAATGCCATTTTTGTACAGTCAGTTGCAAGGTATACAGACCTAGATCACGTGTTTACTAATGACTTTACAGCAGTCAAAAAAAGCTTCCTTGAATAGCCTGAACCCTTTAAATGCCAAATATATGGAATGCTCCATCATTTTTTTATTTATTTTTTTAAAAAAAAGAAAAAGAGTCCATTCCTTGAGAAAGGATTAAATTTGCTTAGAGTATTCTGAATGACAAACAAAGCAGACCCTAATCAGACTGCTCCCAGAGGAGCCTTCTGATCTGGGTTTAGACTGTTTGCAAATGCCAGTACACTCATCTCCCGCATTCAAAGAGTTAAGACAGAATGATTAAATTCAAAAAAATGAAATTAACTCTGCTATGAAAATATATGTCTGCTCCAACTCTCTTTAAACAATCTTATATTATATAATTATTTGCCAAGGAACAAATAGCTTTAACCCATTCCCTCATAGGCTGTTTTTGGATCCAACCTCTTTGAATAAATCTACCGAAAAGGAGCATTAACTAGAACAAGGGGAAATTTTAGATTTTTGTAGTTTGAAACAATTGTGATAGAGCATTTTTGCAGAGGTGTCAAAAAGCGTTAATATGAGGGAATGGGTTAAAATCCGGAAGACACAAAGTTACTTTGCTTCTCATCTGGATTCAAACTGTTTGCAGATATCAGTCCCAAGAAAAGAATAAAGGTTGATCAAAGAGAGACAACAGTAAGTCTCTCTGAGCAGACCCAAAGATGACAATCAAAAAGCTCTTACCTGTAGATGTGGCCAGGAGGCTTCTAAGGTTGGCTCATCCTCCTCTGGATCAAACTCAGGGTTGTCATTGGGAGGTAAAGTTCTGAATATATTACATGCAATCTGAAAATAACAAAACACAAAAGTGAGATATCATCATGAAAAGGGCAAGATTTCAGGCAAGATTTCAGGCTGTGAAAGTGCCCAACTGTAGTCTTTTCATAGACTAGTTTGTCTTTAACCATTTACTCCATGGATATTCATGGCAGACTCAAACCAAATGTGAACACAAGGTATTTTATATTGTTATATAGGACACCTGAGTACATAGCTATGCAAACAGTATAGAATCAGATCTAAGATATTCTATAAGCAAAAAGAGTAGACCCTTACAGGAGCCCATCTGTTTGCAAAGGTGCCATGAATATTCATTGCAGACTGTCCATTGTGAACACTAATTGTTTTATATTGTTATATAGGGCAAGTGGATATATAGTTATGTCAAATAGTACAGTATCATATCTAAGATACTCTATAGACAAACAGAGTAGACCCTCATCAGAAGGCTCCATAGGAGCTGTCTAAACTGGGTCAACTCTGTTTGTAAAGGTGCTAAAAGGCATCTCTACGGAATAAACGGTTAAGTATCACTGAGTAGTTGTCAGTTACAAAAACTGGTCATCACTACATGCAATTCTTACACAATATGACAAGAATTAAAATCTTTTTCAATCAACAGTGTTATACACCAATGGTCCCTGCCATTACTCCCATTATTATGACACCCAATGAATTACATTGCTACCAATTCAAAATGCAATGCCTCTATGCTGGTCTTAAACATATATGTCTACCTTTCAAGGGGTTTGTACCAAATGGACACTACATGCCTTTGAATCTAACAATTAGATTAGACAATGCTCAATTAAATTTCAACATTAACCTTTAGAATGCAGGAAATGCCTCATCATGTACTTGCTAGCAGAGTAGACCCAGAAGGCATACAGTCATGTCTGTACTGTGGGTTCTGTTAATGTTGTAATCCTGATCAGGATCTATCTTATTTGCAGATCCATTCCAGTTCAAACATTCTGCATAAGGGTTATAATAACAAAATCTTCCAGTAAGTAATAAAATCCAATGAAATCAATAGCATACTGCAACAGTGATCAAAATACCTCTGTTGTACAGCTGCCAAACCAGATTGGTTTTATACGTATCTTGCTGCACATACATGCACTACAAGGAATGCAATCCCATTTAACTTTTAGCACTCAGTTGCTGTCAGCTCCAATTCTCAAAGAACAAGATCCATTCCTTTTCAAAAGAATGATCAAAGTATCAAACAGTTTAGATCCTGATGAGACTTCAAGCAAGAAGATATTTAATATGATCATAAACTGAAGAGGTTATTATTTTCGCTCACAGCAGGCTCAGAGTTAATGTCTAATGAGGGTGGGCTGAATTAACAACAAACATGTATATTCTTTCAGCAACTTGATAACACATGTACTTTTAAGAATCTTCCATTCAACTCACTCTCTATAATGAACAATATTTTGTTGTGATTAAAACTTCACAATGTCAAACAGTGTAGAAACAAATCAATGTATCAGACTGTAAATATCCACGTGGTCTAAACTTTAAAATGCTGCCAATCTGTATTTACCAGAAACAAAGCCACAGAAAAACTGAATGAAATGGTAAAAGTACATCTAGAGCTTTGTGCTACTCTATTGCAAAATCAGTTATCCTAAATTTTAACAATTTACTCTACATATAAAGACACCTTTAAATGCCTTTGCAAACAGAGTAGACTCAGATCAGATGGCTGCTGTAGGAGATGTCTGACCAGGGACTGCTCTATTTCCATATGAAAAAATACAGGTTTGAATCTAATAATACAGTTTTGAATCTAAAGTTTCCGCCATGGCAATTCATGATGCCATAATGAATATTTACGATGTGAAGGGTTAAGACATCAAATCTCGCCTCTCCCCCTTTTTGTGAAGCTAAACAAGTCATTTCAACACCGTTTTGAATCTCGCCTCTCCCCCTTTTTGTGAAGCTAAACAAGTCATTTCAACACCGTTTTGAATCTCGCCTCTCCCCCTTTTTGTGAAGCTAAACAAGTCATTTCAACACCATTTTGAATCTCGCCTCTCCCCCTTTTTGTGAAGCTAAACAAGTCATTTCAACACCGTTTTGAATCTCGCCTCTCCCCCTTTTTGTGAAGCTAAACAAGTCATTTCAACACCATTTTGAATCTCGCCTCTCCCCCTTTTTGTGAAGCTAAACAAGTCATTTCAACACCATTTTGAATCTCGCCTCTCTCCCTTTTTGTGAAGCTAAACAAGTCATTTCGACACCATTTTGAATCTGGCCTCTCCCCCCTTTTTGTGAAACTAAACAAGTCATTTCAACACTGTTTTGATAACTAAATGAAACTACTGGAGTAGCATATAATATAGACCTTGCAGTTTGATCTTGGTCAGAGGTCTACATAGTTTGCCTAGGTTTGTCTTACTGAATAATTAGGGTAATCACATTATCTTCAAAACCTTTATGAGCATCAGCAAAAATTTTGTCTGCTTTAGCTTCTTTTCAATAACACCATTAGACATTTTTTAATTTTTAGTTTGGACCCTGATGAGTTATACAGTACCATATCTGGACCAAAAAGTTGTCAAGATTTTGCATAGTTACAATAACCTTGTTACAACACCTAGACTTTTACTACTATTTCAGGGTTCGAAATTAACTTTGGCAAGTGGCAGTTTTGCCGCCAGAAATGTCCAACTTGCCTGATCTGAAAGTCAGTGGCAAAATCTAGCCATCAGAAATAATTGGGTGAAAAACAAAACAATCAGAAAAATACTTCCAAGAATTATCAGACCACCGTTTGTTTATCTTGCTTGTTGAACATTTCCATACATTGTTTTCTATTTTCCTATTTTGCCACCAGGTAAAAGCATTTTGCTACCAACTTTCAGATCAAGTGGCAAGTACTAGTCACCAGGGAAAAAGGTTGATATCAAACACAGTATTTTTCTCAGGTATCAATTTACTCCTTCATCCTGAACTCCTTCATCCTGAAGTCTCCTTCCCTCATGAATATTTAGTAAGAAATAATAACACCATGAATATTAATTAGCTCATTCTTTATAGAGGGTAGGACCATAAAAACAACTTCTTTATTTCTCCACCAAATCCTATGTGGTGACAACTTTTTAGAATTGTCTCCTTGAGACAGAGTGGTCACAACATAGGGTTCGGTGGAGAAAGGACAATTTGAGTATTTGAGTACACACCTTTAATCTGTTGTTCTCTTAGAGACAGTGTTCCAGCAGGTTAGTATTCAATGACTCAATGATTTGAGCACTTCACACAATCAATACATAAAGGGTCAGGCTCTACACTTTCTAACTTCACAAAAATAATTATATATCAGTCATAGGCATAGATAACATGATTGTGTAAACTAAAATATTTTCAAAAGCAGTCCCTTTATTTCTCCACCAAATCCTATGATGTAACTACTCTTTAGAATCGTCTCTTCAAGACAACTCTAAAGAATTGTCACAGCATAAAGTTTGGTGGAGAAATGACAATTTTAGTATTTTAATACACACCTTTATATAACTGCTCTGAGCAGTAAAGAATTAATTTATTCCATTTGTTCCTATATTAGTTATTCTCAATTAATTCTTTGATGAAACAAATAGTTACAGACAGACAGCTGATTAAGGAAGTCTGTAATTTGATTTCAAAATGATTCTTCTGACAAATCAACCTTGCAAGTTGTACAAATGTACATTCACCTTTTACTTTAAACTTTTACTTCATACATACACCTTTTTATGCCTTTGCAAACAGAGTAGACCAATATCAAACAACTCCTATAGGAGACATCTAAGCTGGGTGTATTCTGTTTGCTTATGAAATAATTAATATATACTGTATCTAATTTTACAGTGTCTTTCATGGCCAAATCTTCCTCTATTCATGTTATTGTAAAAAAATCAGCTAACTGATATTCACAATGTCTTTATTTCTTACATGAATATTCATGATTTTCTGTAATTCCAAAGCACCATGGATTCAATGTTTAATTACTGGTTCAACTACAACTGAAATGTTTGCAAAGCAATCTGCCCTGAATAAGATACATCACACCCCTGTGCTTGTCAGTAGTTTGTCGAAGGTTTGAATGAATCTGAAGCAAGTCAAATTACAGAGATTGGAGATTAAGTATTGCAGTACATAGTGTGCAGCCATTTTAAAGGTTAACATTTAGCATGCTATGTGTAAATTTGCATATTGTGAATTACTGGGATCCAGCTGAGACACAAAGTAACTTCTCGTCTCATCAGAATTCAATTAGTTCAACCTTCAAATGATATTTTAACCCTTTACTAGATGAATATTTCAAAAGCCAGCATGAAGCTACATGTATTACTAAACAAATATGATCATTTTCTGACAGACATTTACATTTCCCTGTTTTATATTTAGTCCAAATTTCAATACCTACTGAATATTGATGGAAAAAGAGTTATAATGAAATATGGAAGATGAACATTGTAGCCATTTTATAAAGTAAAGAAACAGATCTTTCATATTCCACTCACAGATGCCAGGCGCATGTAATGATGTGTAACTAAATGGCAGAAAATTGCACTAACTACATTCTACGTCTTGTTACGACGTCAATTTCCGCTCAATTTTAATCAAATAAGATTCATTACACGCAGAAATGTCGAGTCATTGAAATAAACACAATCGATGCCGATCAATGGCCGAAAAATTACTGTACTGAGATGATAAACTCCAACTCAGCTTTAGTCGACCGAGTCATTACCGACACATGTATGTTTGTATGTATGTACATGTGTTGACAGCCACGAGTCACTGCGGAAAATCTCCAGGGTTGTAGAAACAGAAGTAACTTTGTGGTTGACATCGACAGTAAGTTTAATTTGTATGCTAGATTTATTGAAGGAGAGTGTAACACGGACCATATTATGAGATTCGGTGTGACTTTCTATGTCATCAGTCGTGAAAATGTACATGTATGTGCCGGTAGCGACTCGGTCGACTAAAGCTAAGTTAATCAATGATAGTCATACATAGCACATGGGACTACCAAATCCCATATCAACAGTCCACAGCCAGACCGGTCAGTAAACAATGTGTTCTTATGTGTCCAAACATGCATTCTATAAATTCTGCATCTAATAATTCATATACTGACAACTGAAAATAAGAAAACCTATCAAGTGATCAACCCTTACCACCGCCTCTGTGCTCAAATTTAGATCTGGTGCAATTTTGACTACTTTCAATTCAATCAAACTTTTAACCCTTTACTCCATAAATACACCTTTCTACACCTTTGCAAACAGAGTAGACCCAGATCAGATGGCTCCTGTAGGAGCAGTCTGATCAGGGTCTGTTCTGTTTGCTTATGATATAATATAGATATATGATTCTAGTTTTTTCCATTGCCAAAAATTCCTGTGTCCATGAGCTATTACAACAATTAATCTAATTAATATTCATAATGTCATTATTTCTTACATGAATATCCATGGAGTAAAGGGTTAAGAAATCATTGACCACATGTCACACAGATTGACTCCTAATGAGATGCAGTTATTTGGTGTCTCATCTTCATCCCAGCTGTTTGTCCAGTCACAGATTGTTGGATAAGGGTGAACTATCTCACACTAAATCAAACTTCAAATGATTTGCTCTGCCAGCATCAAAACATTCTAGAAAGTAAGTGTTATTCATATTATGGAAGCATTGAATGTAAGTTCCTGCTGACAGACAAATAACCTAACAGACATCAATACTTAATATTTTGCATTGCACACCGAAAATTATTACCAGCAGACCTAATGTGTACACGTAAATCAACTCTCCTAGTCTTTTCCCACCTATAATTCTCCTAAAGAACACCATCCAAGTGTTAAAGACATCATGTCTTTGGTAAGTTTCAAAATAACTATAGAATTATGTCATCTAGATTCAAACTGTTTGCAAAGACCTATAACAATCCCGCCCAATCTAAGTGTCATCTTGTTTTAACCCTTTCCCTGATCTATATTTATTCCAAATTTCAATGCCTACTAAATATTCATGGTAAAAAGAGTCATAATGAAATGTGGAAGGTGGAACATTGTAGCCATTTTAGACCCTAAAGAAACAGATCTACCAAATTCCATTAGCAAACAGAGCAAACCCTGATCAGATGGCTCCTAAAGGGGTCGTATGATCTGGGTCTACTCTGTTTACAGTTGTTTGAAAATGTGCTTATATGAATGAAAGGGTTCAGAAAATACATTAAAACCTCTCTAAACCAAATTTCAATGTCAGTTTTTATAACAGGCGGCTGCTTAATGCCTGGTGAGAGTCATGCAGAAAGCTCCCAATGGAGCTTTCTGCACGACCTTCACCCTGCATTAAGCAGCAATTTGCCCAAAAAGATCTAAATTATTCTGTACTAAACATTGGATTTATAGCGTTTTTATTGTAGCTAAGAACTATACAAATGTATCTGATTCTATTACAATAAGACAGAATAAATCATTTCCACGACCTGCCATAAACACATGTCATTAACCCTTTGAATGAGGGAAACAATTTATCTATTCTTGAAACAGTTCAGTCTCATACCACCAAGCTCCTGGAGGAGCCCTCTGACCAAGGTCTGTACTGATTGTCAATCAAAATAACACTTTCATACGGACTAGACTCTTACTATGTGACATTAATGGACCATTTCCCTTTGAAAATTCAACATTCAAATGGTTAAACTTACACAAGGGCATGCTCCATGTAATTGTCAATGGACCGAGTGGTCAATAGCTGTCAATGGCAGCACTAAAACCAAACACCAGTGACCATACTTCTATGCCAGTATTGATCTGTATTTGATATACCGGTATATATATATATAGTTTGACCATTTTTGAATTAGAATATAGATTATGCCTTGCCCTAGAGCTGGATTAGCTTAGAGGTCCAGTTTGAAGATCATAGATGCATTTGAAATTAAATTAAATAATTTTAAAGACATGTTTCCTTTAATTAATAAACAAATGGAAAGGGAAGTAATTAGGGTACATGGAATTAGAGATCTCATACTTCCAATCATTTCAATACAGTAAAATCTCTCCACACTGACAACTGAAACAATGACAAATTTGGAAGTTTAACCCTTTCCCTCATATAAACGTGTTTTCACGCATTTGCAAACAGAGTAGACCCAGATCAGACGGCTCCTAGAGGAGCCGTCTAATCAGGGTCTGCTCTGTTTGCTAATAGAATTTGATAGATCTGTTTCGTTGCTTTCTAAAATGTCTACAATATTCCACCTTCCATGTTTCGTCATAACTATTTTGTTAATGAATATTCAGTAGGTATTGAAACTTGGAATAAACACAGAACAGGGAACCAGGGTTAGCCCTGTCCATGTTCAATATTCAATTAAGAAATAATGACATCATGAATGTGTTTTAGCTGAATTCTCATAATGGTACATGAACAGATTGTTATTTTTACTTTGGCAAAAACTGTAAAATCACATCTATATAAATCAATAAGCAAACAGAGAAGACCCTGGTCAGATGGCTTCTACAGATATGAGTCTACTCTGTTTGCAAATGCATGAAAATGTGCTTGTATGAGGGCTGGTGGTAGCTTAATGCAAAGCAAACTCTTTAATCCATTGATATGACTTTAAACACCTTTGTAAACAGAGTAGACTCAGGGTCTGCACTGTTTGCATATGAAATAGTGTAGATCAAATACTAGAGTTTCTGTCATAGCCAAAACTTCCAGTGATCATAGGTAATAACAACAACAGTGCTAGTGGACACTATATACACCCGTCGAGGCCTTGTTCAACATAAATTGAGGTTAATATATTGTTAAACGAATATGCTAAACGCAAATACTAAGTCCAATTGTGTGACCATCGGCTGAAATGAGTTTTGCATCGGTTGTTTTTCTAGAAACCTTGAAAATTCAATCTATGAACATGTCAGTGCAATCTGCTATGTCCAGAAAAATAATCAGGTGTTATGATTGAAAATGAAAACCCTGTATGTAACGGGACACACCCATGCTACTGTAGCATGTCCAGATAAACATTGTGGTGAAATTTGAGAAGGATCCACCAAGCAGAATTTGAGTTAGAGATGTTACAGACAGACAGACGGACAGACAGTGCCATTCCATATTTCAAGTTTTTTCAAACGGGCGTATAAAAAAATCATCTAATCAATATTCACGATGTCATTATCTCTTACATGAATATTCATGGAATGAAGGCTTAAAGATTCTGATTTCATTCTGCACAAAGCAATTTTGGAAGTAACAGTTGACTGTCTTGATAAAAACATTGGCTTCATTTGAAGACTATTTGTGACATGACATTCTTCCACTATGCCTTTTACCCTTTCCCTCATATAGATGCCTTTTGACGCCTCTTAAAGTCACTTTTTGAAATAATCATGAAAGATAGAGCATTAGCTCCATAGGTGTAAATCCTCTAATTATCACAATGGTTTCAAAACTAAACAACTGTAAAAAAAAAAATGCTCCTTTTCAGTAAATTATTTCAAAGAGGTTGGGTATTAAAATAGCCTGTGTCGTAAAGGGTTAAATACCCAATTCACATATTAAAATTTTAGACTCAAAAACATTGTTTTATATAACCTGTTAAACCTAATAAGTATCAAGATCTATGATACTATCAGTGAAACATCTGCAGGACCAAAGAGATACTTTCATTTTCACAAATGACAAATTGTCAATTAACTTTCTGATTTCAGACTTGCAGCAGACAAAAAATCTTGCAGACAATTACTAAGCAAGCAAAGATTACAGCCTCCTTAAAAATACAAAACTTAAGAGATGGGCAGATCATGGCACACGCTGGGACCCGAAAGACGGTGAACTATGGCTGAGCAGGACAAAGTCATGGGAAACTCTGACGGAGGTCTGTAGCGATTCTGACATGCAAATCGATATGGTTGTACCACTTGCTGAATTATCATTCAAATATTTTATATATTTCATATTTCAAGTCTATATGGAACAAAACATCCTTAATACTAATGACTGGTATGTAAAGGTTTCATTTTTATGTTACTATTTCCTAATTGTCTCACAGGAAATGGCTCTTATTTACAAGTGTCAATGATCATTATTCCACTAATCTGTCCAACATGTAATTTTATCAATTTTCCCCCAGAAGACAGACTATATCCCTAAAGCTGGCAATAAAAAAAGTGTGAAAACCTCCTGATGGGAGTCTCTAGAAACCAGCCTAAACATGACAGGTTGTTTTCCACAGCAAAACTATTTAATTCTCTTGGAGAACTGGAATAATTTCAAGGATGTGTACAGCGTACATGGTGATGAGTATGCTATAGTATAGCTCTCGCTTCTGCAGTCTTCCAGCTATATAAGTAGTAGATGAGTATCACCACAATGTTGGCTACTGCCGGCACACCAGCCGAGCCTGTATTTCTATAAATAGCACACCTGAGGTAGGCAAACACTGGGTAACCCTCATCTAGCTGAGAGTTTGTCAGTGTAAAAAATGTCTGAGGATATTTTTGAGAGATATATTTTAATACTACACCAAAAATAAAGTAAAACAAAACACTGTAAAATCAAAATACAGAGTAATATTTTGTATGGTTTCAATTAATTTTCAGCTTTAGCATTAATACAAATGAAATTTAATGGTACAATTTAATCTTCAATTCTTAAGCAACATATTAAAGGTTACAGTGATGAGCAGGGCAAGTTTAACCATGGTGGAGCTTCTGACTGTGGTATATAAACCACAGATATTTCATTGAGAAACACTGATATGATTCCATCAAAATCTGTCTGCTGGAACTGGTTTTCTTCAATTCTTTCCAGGAAAATGGCAACTATGACAAACTCTCCATTATATCATAGAATATGATTGATTATTTTTATGCATTCAATTAACTGTCCAAATACCGAAATATCTCGCTCTAATTTTCTCAAGTATAGTTAACCTTTTCCCTGTTCTAAGTTTATTCCAAATTTCACTATCTACTGAATATTCATGGACAAAGTAGTTATTATGAAATATGAAAAGTGGAACATTGTAGCCATTTTAGAAATTAAAGAAACCTCTATCAAATTCCATTAGCAAACAGAGCAGACTCTGATCAGACGGCTCCTGTAGGAGCCGTCTGATCTGGGTCTACTCTGTTTGCAAATGCATAAAACACATTAATGCTGCATATTGTGATCAAATAGTTTCATCATTGAAACAGAAATGATAAGGGTCATAGTACATACTGTTTTCCACACCAATAAAATTAGGCCAAATTATACAATGATAGAATATTTATAATCTTAAATCGTACCAAGCAACTCGAAATATCAGATTTCAGGGGTATACAGGAAGATAGTGGTGGTTTGCTGCTAATATCTGCTAAACCCTTTCCCTAATACAGACCCCTTCTCACTGCAAAAACAGACACAGATCAGATGGCTCCTGCAGGAGTTGTCTGATAAGGTTCTGCTTTGCTTGCATTTGAAATATTGTAGATCAGATTCCACAATTTCTACCATGGCCAAAAATTCCTGTGTTCACATTCCATTAAAATTCAGCTAATTAATATTCAAGATGTAATTATCTATTACATAAATATCTATAAAGTAAAGGGTTAAATCAGGGCGTTTTTTCAACAAGTGGGTATGGGGGCTGGCCTCTAATTTGGGGGAAATATATATACAGTATTTTGATATAGGGGGGGGGGGGAAATCCAATGAAAAGTCAGTGCATGATTTAAAAGATTTTTTTTGCGGGGAAGGGGCCTTTAAACGGCCCCTACTATAGAAGGGAAAAACAGCCCCGGTTAAATATATACAGCACTAACCCTTTAAATGCAGAAAACATGCAACTAGTGTTGCAAGTCCATTTTGGAGCCCTCTGATCAGGGTCTGCATTGCTTCTCATCCGCAATCCTCTTGCAACTTAATACTAAATGTACTTTAACCCTTTCCTACATATTTAAAAATGCCTTTTCACTCATTTGCAAACTTCTTTATGCAAATGTTGGTCAGATCATACATAACCTGTACATAACCCATTCCCTCATGTTATTTTTAGACCAATCATCTTTGAACACAACTTCTGAAAAGGAGCATTTACTATAAAAAAAAAAAAAAAAAAAAAAAAAAAGGATTTTTAGAACTGTGTAGTTTTGAAACCTATGGAGCCAATGCGGTGTTTTATCACAATGGTTTCAAAAAATGACTTCTACAGAGGTGTCAAAAGGTGCCAATATGAGGGAATGCGAACTTGAAAAATAAGAATCATGAGCACGAATCTTTGGATTTCAAATTAAGAAAATAAATAAGAAACATCAAAATTTTGTTAAAGATAAAAACAAAGTTATCTGAGCACATTGAGTTGTACATGTACATGGCTATCTTCTCTGTGAGGACTGAATGTGAACATTTGAAATTTACCGAGCTGACAAGTAAACAGTGAAGACCCTAATGAGACAGCTAGGAGTGGAGTTTGCAAATTGTTTACATTGTGGATCAGCTGGTAATGTAAGCAGTGATTTATGTTTTGAAGGTTTATTGATCTTGTAATTATCAGTACTTTCAGTTATAGATTACCTGCATAATTTGGTTATTTTAATTTTACCTACTTAAAACTAATACAGTCACGTGGTAACAGGATAAGTGAATTGTGTAAGTCACAAGTATTGCAGGCAGAGTTCTATTTTTAAAAAAAATATTTGTCTCCTTAAACCCTTTACTCCATAATTTAAATATGGCTTTGAAGTTTCTACGCCTTGGCAAACAGAGTAGACCCATATCTGGGTCTGCCCTGTTTGCTTATATGACAGAGATATGATCTTACAATTTCTACCATGGCCAAAAATTACTGTATCCATGTGCTATTATAACAATTAATCTTATAAATATGCATAACATCATTATTTCTTATACAGTATGAATATTCATGAAGGAAAGTGTTAAACTGCAAAAATAACTTTTTAGCCTTAAGTTTTAAATTAATTGCTGTCTACACATACTATTGCCAATTGCAACTTTTGTCTATTGCGTTAACCCTTTCCCTCATATTGACGACTCCATAAAAGTCACTATGTGAAACCATTGTGATAAATAGAGCATTTGCTCCTATAGGAGCAAATGCTCTATTTACCACAATGGTTTCAAACAAATTCTAAAAGTTTCCTTTTCTCTAATTAATGCTCCTTTTCGGTAGATTAATTAAAAGGGGTTGTATCTAAAAATAGCCTATGAGGTAATGGGTTAAGCCTTTAATCCATAGGTATGCCTTTTAATGCTGTTGCAAACAATAGACCCAGATCAAACAGCTTCTACAGCAAAACATATAATCAGGGTCTGCTGTGTTTGCTTATGGAATAACATAGATCTATATCTATAGTTTCTGCCATGGTAAACATTCTCTTGTTCATGATGCCATTATCAACATGCAACTTATTAATAATATTCATGGTTATATTTAAAAATAGGTCACCTTATCCCATTTACACAATAATTTTAAAAACAAAATAGCCCAGTGAAAACAGCTTAGTTCCTGCCTGATCAGATGCTGAGTAACTTGGCATAAGATCTGGATATTTGTCATTTACCAATATCAGTAAAGTCAATTTTTGTAAGATAAGGGCTAACAGGTTCTACAATTTATTACATTTTTTTTACAAACTGGAAAGTCCTCTAAGTCAGAAGCTAACCTCTTTGAATGATGACATTTTAAAGTGGATAGTTCTTCACTGTATAGCAGCAGAGTACAATTTTTACATTATACATGTACCTGACCTTATTTGCCAAGTCGATTGTACAATGACAGATTATCCGAGAGGCAGAGTCTTTAGTATAATCTGTGACTACACAACCAATGAGATTGAGATTATAGTGCTCCCTGACCAGTATTTTCCAAAACTAGCGGAATTTGAAAGATCTGTTTCTTTACTTTCTAAAATGGCAACAATGCTCCATCTTCCATGTTTCATTATAATCTGTTTTTTCATGAATATTCAATAGGTATTAAAATTTGAAATAAACAGGGAAAGGGTAAATACAAATGTTTATTAACACTATCTTGTTTGTAAATGCAGGTCTTTTTCTAGCAATTTTAAGGAAAATGCCAATTTCGTAATTGAATATTTTTTGCATATCATAAAACTCAATGATTTGGAAAGCATTTTTGGTCTCATTTTAACTTATGTTGCTTTTTTTAACAATATTGGATGTTGTTCATTCACTTCTAAATAAGAATTTGATTACACAAGGTGTCAATTGAATTTTAAAATTCCAGCTATGGTATTGGGGTGGATGGGAGAAACTGGTTGAAAGGCTGTTGGCTGCATGGAAGACACGCTCAGTAGTGTGGCATAACATAACAAACCCTGATTACTTGTTCAATTATGCAAATGATTTACCCATAAAATACGAACTGAATCATACAGCTTGTAAATATAATTGAATAATTACAGAACCTGTAAATGCCGATATTTTGCATTTAGTAGCCGCCTTTGCCCCTTGGGTGGCTGCATCATACAAGGTCTACTATACCCAGTAAACTATACCTTAATCTTTTTAATGAAACATTGGGCCCTCCCAACAACTTCTTCCCTACAAAAACCTTTTCCAGATTTCAACAAAAGTAGTTAAATAGAGGGAGCACTGTAATACCATTCAGCACAGAGGTCCAGATAAGATGATTAAATTAAAACATTTTCAAGAATAACTTCTTAATTTCTTCACCAATCCAAATGTGACCATTCTTTAGCACGCCATAGAGTTTGGTAGAGAAATGACTATTTTAGTTTTTGTATACACACCTTTGTCTGTAACTTTGATTACGCGTATCGCACACCGTTGTAATATTCCTTACAATATTACCTCTAATAATCTATATACAAATACATGTAGATCTAGACATTTCTCTCAAACAAGAGGGCCATAATGGCCCTGATATTGCTCACCAGACAATCAGGAGAAGATTTTCAAAGTTTTCACTATATGTTTCTATTGAAAACTGGCCACCCTTGGGGCAGGGCCAATTTTAACCCCAGGGGCATAATTTATACAACTTTTGTAGAGGACCTGAACATGATGCTATGTGCCAAATATGAAAACTAAGAACCTTCTAGTTTCAGGAGAAGATTTTCAATTCCAAGGGGCATCCAAGTTTTCACTATATGTTTCAATTTAAAACTGATCACCCCTGGGTGGGGCCAATTCTGACCCCAGGAGCATAATTTATATAACTTTTGTAGAGGACCTGAACATGATGCTATGTACCAAATATGAAAACTGAGAACCTTCCAGTTTCAGAAGATTTTCAGTCTTCATTATATGCTTCTTTTTAAAACTGATCACCCCTGGGACGGGGCCAATTTTGACCCCTGGGGTATAATTTATTTAACTTTTGTAGCAGACCTGAATATGATGCTATGTGCCAAATATGAAAGCTGAGAACCTTCCAGTTTCAGAGAAGATTTTCAAAGTTTTCACTATATGTTTCTATAGAAAACTGGCCACCCCTGAGGCGAGGCTAATTTTGATCCAAGGGGCATAATTTATATAAATTTTGTAGACAACCTGAACATGACACTATGTGCCAAAGATGAAAGCTGAGAACCCTGTAGATTCAGTGGAGAAGATTTTAAAAGGTTCAAATTGTTGGCGACAACACGGCACACACCGCACGGCGGACATCAGGCGATCACAAAAGCACTTTGTGTTCTAATGAGCTAATAAAAAATAAGACTAAACATCAACAAATGCTGGTAGATTGCTGTTATCACTGTCAATACACCACTGAAGTACTGATTCGATGTTATCAAAATACTGACTGGTTTTAATTCAAAATGGAAACTAAAATTGTTTTACTATAAAATTATATTGATCATCTGATGTTCATAAAGAAAATGCCTTTTTGGTCACCAGTAGGTGAAAATACTTTGAAAGACTCTTTTGATAGATTTGGAAAAATGTACTCTGTCTGTTGAACTGGGGGATGAGGCATTTGTGTTGGGTGGTTTAATCATAACAGAACAGACAAATTGTGAGAGTATATCTGGCAAATTTATCATTCAATAAATCAATGTCAGACATGTGCATTTTTCAAGAGTTAATCAAATTATTAATTCATTCATTGACATGCTTAGACTGAATTTAGAACACTCAATGACATTATTATAGCCATAGAAGTTTCAAGGATTATGCGAACAAACTTAAAAGAAAGATGCTAGGTGAGAAGTATGAGAAATTCACTAACCATTCTAACGATTTCAGGGTACACCGGTTCTGAGAGGACACCTCGGGTGGCTGTGATGTAGTCTACCAGTTCGTTCAGGCATGCTCGCTTCACTTCTTTGCTCTTCAGGTCAGAGACCGGGTCCATAAAGTCAAACACAGCACAGCATTGTTGCAGCTTCTTAATGAACAACTCCTGCTGCTCTGCTGGCGGGGTATCTACAAATAAAGATTATTTTTTTCTGTGAACACATTTCTCTACACTTTTCTTTTTTTACTATTCAGAAACACATTTGGAAATTTTCTACATAGACCTAGCTGGTCACTTTGAAAACAAGAGGGCCAGAATGGCCCTGACATCGCTCACCAGACAATCAGATATGTTTCTATTGAAAACTGACCATCCCTGGGGCGGTGACAATTTTGACCCCAGGGACACAATATATAACTTTTGTAGATGACCTAAATATGAAGCTATGTGCCAAATATGAAATCTGAGAACATTCCAGTTTCAAAGGAGAAGATTTTCAAAGTTTGCACTATAAAATTGTTTCTATTGAAAACTGACCAACCCTGGGGTGGGGCCTATTTTGACAACAGGGGCATAATTTATATAACTTTTGTAGAGGATCGGAAAATGGTGCTATGAGCCATATATGAAAGCTGAGAACCCTGTATATTCAGAAAAGAAGATTTTCAAAGTTTTCACTATACGTTTCTATAGACAAGAGGGCCATTGAAAGTGTTAATTTTTCAGACAAACAAATTACAGATGACAGAAACCCTATCACTGCTGAGCATAATTTGACTGAAATTAGCACACAGTTTGGGTTCTGATCTGACACATATGTAACTTCATATGTGGTTTGTACAAGAGAGTTAATTGTAAGATTGATATGTATTAAACGGGGGATTTTAATTATGCAAGGCCATACAAAGTTCTGACTAAAGAAAATCAACTGACCTCTCAAATAATCAACTGTTCCTCTGAAAAGGTATGTGTACCCTAGCATTCCAAACTGATTTTTTGCATTTGAATATTATTATAAATTATTACATAATAATTTCATATTCATAAGTTGAACTTAATATTTTCAAGTAATACAATTTCATGTTAAAAATTATTTCATAATTTATTTAAAATCTTTAATTTGGCATTCTGGAGCCTTTACATGATTTACCCTTCTTCTGAACTGCAGGGCAGGTTATAATAATGTCATAATGCCAATCACTATCATTAATTAACCCTTCTCTCATATAAACGTGTTTTCACACATTTGAAAATCAGTAGACCAGATCAGATGCCTCCTATAGGAGCCATCTGATCAGGGTCTGCTCCGTTTGTTAATGGAATTTGACAGATCTGTTCCTTTAATTTCTAAAATGGCTACAATGTTCTACCTACAATATTCCATTATAACTATTTTGTCTATGAATATTCAGTAGGTTGTGAAATTTGGAAAAAAAAATGCTACAATGTTTCACCTTCCATACTTCACTTTAACTATTTTGTTCATGAATATGCAATAGGCATTCAAATTAATAATAAACACATAACAGGCAAAGGGTTAAGATCTCTGTCTACTACAGCTACCACCAGCAGTACAGGTGCACTAAAAATAGCCACTGGTCATCCCCCTCTCTGATGCTTGACCTGATGACCTGTTTATGAGACTGAGTAAAGATAAGATGCTTAAAAGTGCAGTCAGCTTCAAGTTTGCTAGAAAACTTGCCACCGTGGTGTGTAGCCAATTTTGACCACAGGAGCATAATTTTTATAACTTTTGTAGAAGTCCTGAAGTTGAAGCTATATGTCAAATATGAAAGCTGAGAACCTTCTAGTTTTAGAGGAGATGATGTTCAAAGTTTTCACTATATGTTTCTATTGAAAACTGAAAACCCCTGGGGCAGGGCCAATTTTGACCCTAGGGGTATAATTTATATAACTTTTGTAAAGGACCTACAGATGATGCTATGTGCCAAAGATGGAAGCTGAGACCACTGTAGATTCAGAGGAGAAGATTTTTAAAGGCTGAAATTGTTGACGCCCGACGACGCACGACGGACGACGACGGACGACGGACATCAGGCGATCACAAAAGCTCACCCTGAGCACAAAAGTGCTCTGGTGAGCTAAAAAGATAAATACGTGTATATGTTATGCTCTTTTCACTTCATATAAACGCAGAGCTCCAGATTTATTCTTGAAAATGATTTAATTTATGCATCTTAGCATAAATTAAATCATTTTCAAGAACAAGAGATGTTTGTAAAACATGTATACCCCCCAGACCCCCTGACCTTTGATCTAGTGACCTCAACTATAGAGGTCATCTAGCGGTCATGACTAATCACCACAGCAACTTTGAAGATCCTAAGCCAAACCAATGATCATTTATTGATATGAAAACATTTCACATATTAAGGTCATGGTGACCTTGACCTTTGACCTAGTGACCTCAACAACTATGGGGGTCATCTAGTGGTCACGACTGTCACCAACTACCACAGCAAGTTTGAAGATCCCGAACCAAACCATTGAGCAATTATTAATTGGAAACCATTTCATCAGTTAAGGTAATGATGACCTTGACCTTTGACCTAGTGACCTCAAAATCAATAGGGGTCATCAAGTTGTCATGACCAACCACCACAGCAAGTTTAAAGATCCTAAGCCAAACCCTTGAGCAGTTATTGATCGCAAACCATTTCACCAGTTAAGGTCATGGTGACCTTGACCTTTGACCTAAAAAATAATAGGGGTTATCTATTGGTCATGATCAACCACCACAGCAAGTTTGAAGATCTTAAGCCAAACCCTTGAGCAGTTATTGACCGCAAACCATTTCACCAGTTAAGGTCATGGTGACCTTGACCTTTGACCTAGTGACTACAAAACAACATGGCTCATCTAGTTGTCATGACCAACCACCTAAGCAAATTTGAAGATCCTAAGCCAAACCCTTAAGCAGTTATTGATCAGAAACCATTTTACAAGTTAAGGTCATGGTGACCTTGACCTTTGACCTAGTGACCTCAAATACAAAAGGGGTCATCCAGTTGTCATGACCAACTACCGCAGCAAGTTTGAAGATTCTAAGCCAAACCCTTGAGCAGTTATTGATCGGAAACCATTTGACCAGTTAAGAGCATGGTGACCTTGACCTTTGACCTAGTGACCTACAAAACAACATGGCTCATCTGGTTGTCATGACCAACCACCTAAGCAAATTTGAAGATCCTAAGCCAAACCCTTAAGCAGTTATTGATCAGAAACCATTTTACAAGTTAAGGTCATGGTGACCTTGACCTTTGACCTCAAATACAATAGGGGTCATCCAGTTGTCATGACCAACCACCACAGCAAATTTGAAGATTCTAAGTCAAACCCTTGAGCAGTTATTGATCGCAAACCATTTCACCCTTTAAGGTCATGGTGACCTTGACCTTTGACCTAGTGACCTAAAAAACAATAGGACTCATCTAGTTGTCATGACCAACCACCTAAGCAAATTTGATGATCCTAAGCCAAACCCTTGAGCAGTTATTGATCAGAAACCATTTTACCAGTTAAGGTCATGGTGACCTTGACCTTTGACCTAGTGACCTCAAAATCAATAGGGGTCATCCGGTGGTCATGACCAACTACCACAGCAAGTTTGAAGATTCTAAGCTAAACCCTTCAGCAGTTATTGATCGGAAACCATTTAACCATTTAAGGTCATGGTGACCTTGACCTTTGACCTAGTGACCTAAAAAACAATAGGACTCATCTAGTTGTCATGACCAACCACCTAAGCAAATTTGAAGATCCTAGGCCAAACCCTTGAGCAGTTATTGATCAGAAACCATTTTACCAGTTAAGGTCATGGTGACCTTGACCTTTGACCTAGTGACCTCAAAATCAATAGGGGTCATCCAGTGGTCATGACCAACTACCACAGCAAGTTTAAAGATTCTTAGCTAAACCCTTCAGCAGTTATTGATCGGAAACCATTTAACAATTTAAGGTCATGGTGACCTTGACCTTTGACCTAGTGACCTCAAAATCAATAGGGGTCATCTAGTGGTCATGACCAACCACCACAGCAAGTTTGAAGATCCCAAGCCAAACCCGTGAGCAGTTATTTATCGGAAACTATTTCACCATTTTAGGTCATGGTGACCTTGACCTTTGACCTAGTGACCTAAAAAACAATAGGGGTCATCTACTTGTCATGACCAACCACCACAGCAAGTTTGAAGATTCTAGGCAAAGTCGTTTATTAGTTATCGTTCGGAAACCATCGATCGACCGACCGACCGACATGTGCAAAGCAATATACCCCCATTTTTTCAAAAGGGGGGTATAATAATTTCTATATTTCTCCACCAAACCCTATACTGTGACCATTCTAAAGAATCGTCTCTTCTAGACTATTATAAAGAATGGTCACAGTATGGGTTTGGTGGAGATATGACCATTTTAGTATTTGGGTACACACCTTTATCTGTAGCTCTGTAAACGTGTTTTCATACATTTGCAAACAGAGTACACCCAGATCAGACGGCTCCTATATATGAGCCGTCTGATCGGTTCTAATCTGTTTTGTAATGGAATTTGATAGATCTGTTTCTTTACTTCTTAAAATGGCTGCAATGTTCCATCTTCCAAATTTCATTTCAACTACTTTGCCCATGAATATTCAGTAGGTATTAAAATTTGGAATAATTACAGAACAGGGAAAGAGTTAAACCACAGTTTCAGGACAGCAACAGAGTTTGGAGAAAATATACAAAAAATAAACAACAGAAAGTAAATAGTATTTGCCAAGCTACATACATGTATATTGTCTTGAAAGCATTACACGTAAAACCCAACAAAGTCCAACATGGGCCATAAATTGCAACTCTGTTCACTAATTTGTAGAGGATTTTAGGATAGAAGCCTGAGAAGACTGGTGTGAACTTTCAATCCAATACATGCTCAGTTATAGCCATGACTGCACTTGCAACCAACGCCAACGCTCGGTGAGTATAAAAGCCCTCCTTAATATTTGACAACAAAAAGGGGAACAATTCAAATACAGTAATGCAAAGATTATGACCTTTTTTCTGTGCATTTGTCCTTGTTCCTGTCTGCACATGTTCCAAGTCTGAGGTCTATACCATTCAAGATCATAGTGAAAATGGCAAATTAAGTGAAAACATGATGCAAAACTTTTAAAGGCAGGGCAGACAGACAGGTGGGCCCAATGTGGATTTGTGACATGCCTCAATGGCACAAGATTTGTGACCACAGAGAACCCCTTGCATGATTGTAATATATGACTAATAGGGGTTTAAACAGCAACTATGGTATACCTGTGTCTGTGATTCTCCAGCAGATGTTTAAGTTTCTTTGGTTTGGTTTAAATCAGGTATTACATTGCTTTAACCCACCAGTATTTCAGTCTTAACACAAAGTCCAGCAAATTACAGGTGGAGGAAGATCCCAGAAGTTCTGTGCACAAAACAAACAGTATAATTCCGTGTACAGAACATCCGGGTAAACCCACTGACCTACAATGTACCGCCAAACCAGCTGAAAGGCTTCCTCACATGAAAAATCCAAATGCCCAGACCAGGATTCAAACCACCGCGGTGAGGTGCTAAGCGATTGTCAGTCGAAGACCATAACCACTCGGCCAAGGAGGCCCGTTTAAGTTTCTGATTCCATATCTCATATTTATACTTTAATGTATATGAGATGTGGGTCTAGCAACTTTCTTCCTGTAATGGTACCATATAACCTGTTCATTGTTGCAGTGTCATAAAACAAACTCATCAAACATACACACAGATGGAAAGAGGATGGAAAAATGATCCCTAAACATCACCCTGCTAAAGCAGGCAACACAAAAATCAAGTCAATGGAAAATAAAAGACCCTAACTCTCATGTCTAAGGTGACCTGGTTAATAATCAAACTTTTGTCAGGATACCACACTTACAAACATGATGACTAAATTGGATTAAACAAGAGCTGTCCGCAGACAGCGCGCTCCACTTTCTTTAGTGCTGGATAGTGTAGTGGAAGTTTAAGTCCGAAAGGGGAGATAACAACAGCAAAATTAATTTTAGGGTTACCTACCCTTGTGAAATGGGTCCCCCTTGTAATAGTTAATATGTATACCAAAGATGAACCAAATATCTTGGACAGTTTCTGAGACATGGACCTGAACATTAAACTTAACCAACAATGAAAATTGTAAGTCGAAAAAGGGGCATAACTATGGCAAAATTAAGTTTAGGGTTACCTGCCCTTGTGAAATGGGTTCCCCTTGTGATAGTTAATGTGTATACCAAAGATGAACCAAATATCTATGACAGTTTCTGAGACATGGACCTGAACATAAAACTTAACCAACAATGAAAATTGTAAGTCGAAAAAGGGGCATAACTATGGCAAAATTAAGTTTAGGGTTACCTGCCCTTGTGAAATGGGTTCCCCTTGTGATAGTTAATGTGTATACCAAAGATGAACCAAATATCTATGACAGTTTCTGAGACATGGACCTGAACATAAAACTTAACCAACAATGAAAATTCTAAGTCGAAAAAGGGGCATAACTATGGCAAAATTAATTCTAGAGTTACCTACCCATGTGAAATGGGTTCCCCTTGTGATAGTAAACATACATACCAAATATGAACCAAATATCTTTGATGGTTTCTGAGAAAAGGACCTTAACAAAAAGGTTAACCAACGCCGACGCCGACGCCGACGAGAGGGTCATGACAATACCTCCACTTTTTGAAAAAAGTGGAGCTAAAAACATAGACTCTTTAACAAAATGTGGGAAACAACTTCAAACAAGTATACTGGCATCTGCAATTTGCAAACAGTATAGACCAAGATCAAAACCCTCTAGGAAAATTAAGCTTTTCATATTGAATTGGCTCTACCATTAAACAACGGTGGAACATTCTGCTCTGAGACTTCAACTTTCTAAGGGTTATCCCCTTAATCTGTCTTGTCAAGAAACAGATAACAATGCATAATTCCAGTACTTTTTTTAACCATAACATTAAACAATTCCAAATTTTTTCACTTCTATATTGAACATTATAAACCTTATGCTGAAATTCCCTGTAACTACTTAATAATGTTTCATTGTTCAATACCCATGAGACAGACTCTTGTCTATCTATATGTTTACATGGTAATGGCAATTCATGCAGTGAAGAATAGATTATTTACTTGGTGCCTGTAATCGTTAAGACCATATTATGCTGAGATAGAAAGTAAAGCTGAACCTAATATTAACTCTTTGAAAGCTGCATGGTCTATCACTGTTCAGTAAAGTCAATTAAGTCTGAAAGGATTATATTTCCTAGAGGATTTTGAATGACAAACTGTACAGACCCTGATCAGAGGGCTCATCAAGGTGTAAAACTGTTTGCTAATGCCAATACAGTAAAAACACTCTAAACCAGACATTCAATTTAGTATAAATATCGTCTTAGAGACAGATGGCACCTTGATGCAGGGTGAATGTCTTGCAGAAAACTCTCCCAGGAGCTTTATGCATGACTTTCACCCTGCATTAAGCAGCCACCTGATTAAAAGTGTCTAATTTCTTCTCTACTAGAATTCCGGTTTAGAGAGAGGGGGTTTACTGTACACTTGTTTCCCCACAGTCAATGGGGATAATACAATAGTGATTATACAGATGCAGATAAAATTATCCCTGCACAAGTCCAAACATTATGGATTAATGTACAACCATATAGGTACATTTAACTTCCTACACAGTGCCCCAGTGATACAGATTGGATTCACCAGCTTGACAAGACCAGCAGTAAATTAAACAAAGCATCAGTGGCATTTACTTCCTTGTTTATCAAAACAGTGTATCATCATCATGTATGTACAATGTATAGGCACACCTAATTATAGACTTCAACTACATGATTGTACATTGTATATAATAATTGTATACCAAACAAACCAACCAGAAACAGCACAATGTGAAAAACAAAAAGACTATCATCTGATTAACAAACTACATGTAGCTGAAACAAAATCATGCAGATTTATCTACACTTTACTCTTTCCTAGAACAATTTATTATCTCAATTCTATGCCATAATATTTGTGAAAACCACAAAATTTGGAAAACAGTTCATGACACTAAAGTTAGATTTTAGTGTTTACAAATTATTACAATACACTAAGAATGGAACTACTCCCAGGTTACACAAGCATGTACTGTTCAATGACAACAAGGGCTGTCACAGTTAGACAATTCTTGACCCGGTTAATCGGGAACAGCAAACCAAAACATAACTGCCATGTTTATCATACGTTTCAGATTGTATAGGATAAAGCATGATAGCAGGGCTCAAGCTGGAGCTCTTCATCAGGGAGAAGTTTAGTGGTAATTAGGGAGAAGTTTTGGTCCTGATTTTGTATTTCCCTATATGTTCTATATATTAAAACTTCTCCCTCAGCTCAAAACAGGGAGAAGTCAGCAGGGTTAGGGAGACTTTTTCTCCCAAATCGCCCTCCTACTTGAGCCGTGATAGACTTTATATATTCGGAAATATAATCATATTTCGGCTGATATAAGATTTGAAATAACCTGTTGAAATCCTGCTTTATTTATTTGTTGACCGAAATCATGTAATCATTCATTTTACATAAATACTTGAATTGCTCTGATATTTATGTATTGTATTAATTCCCTATTTTGGAATATTTTCTTCATTGTGTCATTCATTTTAAACTTAACTTCTGGTAGATTTTTGACTAAAGTGAAAGTAACAAGCGTGTTTACCTTTGGAGTCTCAACTTCCGCTAGACTTTCTGCAGTAAAATTATCAACTAATTTAATGAATGCGTACGGATTGAAAGTGCAAGTTTGAATGCCCTTCCACTTTACCGTAATGCTTGTAAAAGTATTATTTTACACTACACAGAGATGAGGAAACTGGACAAAATTGTGAACAAATAATCATTGGTTTACTTGGTAGACTAGTTTACATGATAAACCTGTTAGGCAAGTGGAAGACAGTGCCCCCTTTCAATTAGGTTTGGGAAAGAGTGACATCTTTCAGATTACAATTAGCATTAAAAAGCGATGCGTTAAGTGTATTTGAGTTAAATGAAATATACATTGCATACAGAAGATGACGTACATGGTTTACAATCCCGAATAATCAGATATCTGCACTTTTCGCCATCATTGCATGTCAAAGGGAAACAAAAAAACCTATGCCACGACAGTAACAAATATTATTTTCAGCGTAATTTACTTTCCCTAGTTATTATAGACAATTCACGGTTAGTGAAATTTTGAACCGGTTAATACATCGAACCGAACCGTCAACGATTAACCGAGTAACCGTGACAGCCTTAATGATAATACAGTATAACCTCTCTTAACCGGAATTCTAGTAGATAAGAATTTAGATACTTTTAGGCAGGTGGCTGCTTAATGCAGAGTGAAAGTCATGCAGAAAGCTCCTAGAGGAGCTTTCTGCATGACTTTCACACTGCATTAAGCTGCCACCTGTCACCAAGACCGATATTCATATTAAATTTAACGGCCGGTTAAGAGAGGTTTTACTGTACCTTCTTTTGAGTAAATTCAGAGCCTCATAACTACCATTATGATTCTTCACTTTTTGGTTACCCAAAACAAAAGGCAGACAGGAATTGGATAAATTAAACCCTCCACAACGCAATAATGGGATTGTGTGTGTGTATGTGTAAGGGTGGTGGTGTAAAATTGTAAAACTGATCTTGATTACTTCCCTGCTACTATAACCCTTTAACTCATCCCCTGTTACCGAGACTATTTCGGGTTTTTTCAAGCAAAATACATACAGTTAAACCCCTCTAAACCAAATGTTAAAATTAGTATATATATCGGTCTTGGGGACAGGTGGCAGCTTAATGCAGGATGAAAGTCATGCAGAAAGCTCCTAGAGGAGCTTTCTGCATGACTTTCACCCTGCAATAAGCAGCCACCTGGCTAAAAGTATCTAAATCCCTTTCTACTAGAATTCTGGTTTAGAGCGGTTTTACTGTACCAGAATTTTATAACACCTATGTTGCTAAGCCATAATAAATATTTCTATTAACCCTTTCCCTGAGAGACATTTTTGCACACAGAAAATACCCAGATAAGCAGCTATGTCAGAGCTGTCTGATCAGGGTCGTCTCTGTTTGCTAATATGATATCAATAATATAGATCTAATTGTACAGTTAAATGTATGTACTGCCAAGGACAATAAATCTTAAGTTCAAAATTCAGCTAATAAATATTCATAATGTCATTATTTGTTGCCTGAATTAATATTCATGACGGTTAAAACAATTAACCCTTTCTCCGTTCTATGTTTGTTCCAAATTTCAATACCTACTGAATTCTGAATATTCATGGATAAAATAGTTTATATAATGAAATATGGAAGGTGGAACATTGTGGCCATTTCTAAAAGACCTACAAAATTCTATTAGCAAACACAGCAGACCCTGATAGGGGCCATCCAATCTGGATCTACTCTGTTTGCAGATATGTGAAAAGGCGTTTATATGAAGGAAAGGGTAATAGAGAAATCACAAAGAAATTCTGAGACTATCCAGTATCCCTTTACAAACTTAAAATTAAATTAGTTTAAAAGCAATTCAAAGATAAAACATGAACTAACAACAAATTCTAGCCGGAAATGGCAGTGCTTTTAAAGCCCTTTCAACACTTAATTTTCAGAGTGAAATACATGTAGTCAGAAATACCCTATCAGTGTTTAACTATAGAGTCCACTCGGTATGAAAGGCTTAAACTTGCTAGATGATACTGAATGACAAACAGTGCAGACCCTCATCAGAGGGCTCTTGTAGGAGCCCCCTGATCTTGTCTACACTGCTTGCAAATGCCAGTGCATCCTGTATTCAAAGGATAAGGGTCAATTTGGGGCCAAACATTTAACCCACTCCGCTATTCAAAAGTATAACACACACCCCACCCCCAGGTTTCCGAAGAAAATAACAAAATATCCCAACATCAGGTGAAACAAGAGCTGTCCGCAGACAGCGCGCTCCACTTTCTTTAGTGCTGGATAGTGTACTGGAAGTCTAAGTCAGAAAGGGCAGATAACTATAGCAAAATTAATTTTAGGGTTACCTGCCCTTGTGGAATGGGTCCCCCTTGTAATAGTTAAGATGCATACCAAATTTGAACCAAATATCTTGGACAGTTTCTGAGACATGGACCTGAACATAAAACTTAACCAACAATGAAAATTCTAAGTAGAAAAAGGGGCATAACTATGGCAATATTAATTTTAGGGTTACCTACCCTTGTGAAATGGGTTCCCCTTGTGATAGTAAACATACATACCAAATATGATCCAAATATCTTGTATGGTTTCTGAGAAAAGGACCTTAACAAAAAGGTTAACCAATGCCGACGAGAGGGTCATGACAATAGCTCCACTTTTTGAAAAAGTGGAGCTAAAAAAGAGCAACATTATTTTCACTACAAACAATATTTGCATGATGCCATAATGCCAATGTAATTTGTTACTGTTCTGTTAGTAATTTAAACATTAGAATTACAGTCCACTCTCGTTATGGCGAACTCGCTTGACACGAATTTCTCGTTGACACGAAGTTTTTTGTCCCAACTTTTCTTCCTATATATTCTATATAAATTTAAGTTTTTAAGATGAATTCGAACTGATCACGTTTTCGTTAAGTCGAAGTCATTTTCCATCCCCAAAGTGTTTGTTTGCATGTAATTATCAGTGTTTGTATCGAAGTCACACCTCTCAGTCTGATTGAGTTCGAGGCATGAATGGGATCTTTCGATCCGACCCTGGCAAAGTACGCCAGGTGATCGCGACACATGTAATTACAGTGTTTTGTGGGTTAACAATCACTGATGTCAGATAATTATTCAAACTGTGAAACAATGCCGCATTGAGTGAACGTTATTTAGTAAAATGACACATTATCGTTCATTCATCCTAAGTGTCAATCATGACTACTGTAGTAAGAAAGATAACTCTCAAGCGTCCTCGCTTCCGGACGATTTTGTAGAGATTGGATAAAAAGTAAGGCCTGTTCCTTATTTTATTACCAATACATGCAGTTCAACATTGAATTTAATTTGTCACTTGAGTAATAGCGAAACAGCTCACGGCGAAACATGTAAAATGATGACTACATTTTGAAACGTCTGGTTTCCCGAATAAGGCTGTTCTCTTACATGTACCGGAAGTACGCGAATTGGCAACCAGCTAGTTCACGTGTGATTGCGTATTTCCGGTGCCCGTTGAGGAAAAGGGATTTCCCACAGATATGGCGTAAACAAACGACGCGCTTTAAAAATCGCCAAACCAATGGCGATTAATTAAATGATAAAGGCAAAAGGGATCTGAAAATTGGACAGGGCCTTGTAAATTAGGGCATAGTGGAGGCATAAGAAAGACAGAAGTTTGTTCAAACAGTAATGGATCAACACGCACACGTACAATTTTATATACACAGAGTGCGATTCTTTTACACAATGTGAAGACTAAACTGTACAAGCACATTAATATACTTGTAATATGGCAGCTTGTTTAAGGTGAACGTAATGAAAGAAACTGGATTTTTTTGAAAAATGGCATGTGATTTTTGAGTCGAACTCTCGATGAGTCGAAGTTTTTAACGGGTCCCTACGAACTCGACATAACGAGAGTCGACTGTATTTCTAAAAGTATTCCCATTTCCCCTTTATTATCATTTTTCCCTCTCTATGAGCTCTCAACTAATGGTAATAAAAAGTACTGAAACAAATACTTCCTGTGAATAAGAAAATCAGAAGACTTCATTGGATAATCATGTTGGATCATAACCTTTAATAACTTAGCAAAAGGTTTCCCATTGAAGCAGGTCATCAATAATGACCACAAACTTGTAACAGTCTCTGGTCCTATATACTTGTACTAATCAATACCAATTTATCTTCACGGAAGTCGCATTTCTGCCAATGACGGAATTCTATTAAAAATGACAGACCTACAACTCATGATTAGAATAATATCATAATAAGGCAGAAAGGTTTAATCTTTAAATGCTGAATATTCAGTGGAAATGATCATCAACATTTAACAAAACAATCCATTCAACATGAAAGAGATTTGTGAGAGAACTTTGAATGAGAAACAGTGCAGACCCTGGTCAAATATTTCATTTAGAAAACCTGATCTGAGACTACACTGTTTGCAAATGCCAGTGCACTTGTTTCCCACATTCATAATTACATAGACTCGTAGCTTTAAGAGAGTTCACCATAACACAACAAATTTAAGCAGCAGGTTACTTCAAAATTAGAGTTATTTTATTTCAGTGTGACTCGTTTCATTTCCTTTGATGGCCTACATGCATTAATGAAAAATTTAGAAATAGAAAAGATCCAAAAGAAATGCAGAGTATCTATGAATGTCATGAGGATCCAAACTATTAGAAACTCGGATTGAATTTTTGTAGAGGAAAAATATAGGTTGTAATGTAGTTTGAAAATGATGTAGAAAATCAACATCCATATACATATTTGTACTTATCATAAAATGTAGCCTGGTTTATTGTTATGTACCATACTGTCTTACAAAACAAGATGTGTTTGTGAAACACTATGCCCCCGACCTTTGACCCTGAACGATGACCTTGACTTTTGACCCATGGACCATGGAGTTGAACGTGACACATCGTCTTTGTGTGGTGAACATTTGTGACAGGTTATTTTGAAATCCATTCACAGATAAAAAAGTTATAGAAGGGACTCGAAATTTGGGATGGATGGACAGATGGAAGGAAGGACAGACAATGCAAATTTTTTACAGTTACTATATGCCCGCCATTGGGGGGCATAAAAAGCATAAACTCAACCAATTTTATCCATGTTAGTAAATGTTGGAAGGACAAATTTTTTTTTGTATAAAAGCTGTTAAGGAAGATACATGTTTTGCCAGTGTGGGTTTCTTACTCTGGTTTCCACCCACATACAAGTAATAACTTTGAAAATCTTTGATTCATAAATCATTACTTGTATCGTAAATAGTATGAAGTTTTAATTTAACGTAACCAGAGTTTGAAATCAATTATTTTGCTTGAAGCTTGAAATTTTAAACATGTAACAGTATTTATGTATTGACTTGCTATACACCAATTTCTCTAGAAGTATTCAGAACCCAGTCTCCCCACTCAAGCCATTTGTAAAACTAAAAAAGTTAATTGGGCACCATGTTGATAATTATCCAAGTAAATTAGAGTAACAGACAGTGTAGACCATAACCAAATAGCTCCGAAGGCTGGTCTGGATCTTCACTATTTGCTTAACCCTTTCCTCCATAATAGGAGCAAATGCTCCATTTATCACAATGGTTTCAAATTACAAAATTCTGAAAATTTCCTTTTCTCTAGTTAGAGCTCCTTTTTGGTAGCTTTATTCAAAGAGGTTGGGTCTAAAAATTGCCTATGGAGTAAAGGGTTAAGTTTGCCCTGATTTCACAACCATTTTTTACTTTCTAAATGTTAGAAATATTAATATTCATATTTATAAATGAAATAGTAAAGTCAAGCAGGAAGAGACACACACAAAACGCAGCCAACACCAAAACACCAACAGAAAAACATAAAACCCTGAATAAAGATACATGTATTGTGTTTTGTTGTTTTAATACTGTATTTATTGTATTAATGTTAGAATGCTTGAGAAAATTCATCCGAAAGTTTGTATGACATGTTATTTATTGCAACAATTGGTTTTTTGCAGAAATGTGTATACTTTACAGTTTACACTAAAAGGGTATTGTAACATTTTCTATTTTAATCCCAATTACATTAATTACATTGACTTTCTTTAACTATATTTTATATAAATTCAATGTTTATCTGAGACATTGTTGATAAGTCTTCGTCTTTGTAATGTTACATGTTTGTTTGTATTTTTATTTGTTCCTTGATGGTTTTTTCCCTATGTGTCAGTAATAAATTTCTGCCTCAGTCTTTGATAATTTTCTTTTAAATGTCGAGGACTACATTTTCGAAAAGAGGGGTGTATGTCATAGGGTGAAAACTACAGAGTTATTGAAATAAATAAATTTACTAGCAGTATTGTGTTAATTTTCTTTTGATTACCCATTTCTAGATCCATTTATTCGCATGTTTAATACTGTTGAAGGGACATAACTCAAACTAACATTTTATACTAACCGGACATCACGTGATTGGCAGCGGAACTTTTGAAAAATATAAACAGTCGCCATATTTAGTTTGCTTATTATGATAAACTCTGGATAAATTTAATATTTATACAGGTAACTATATTCTCGATTGGTATATTCTAACATTTTATAGATAATGACACTTTTGAGGTTTCATACATTCTAGTAAATGTACCTTTTCGTTATTTAAACATATTTTTGTAATTTGTACTAAGTCAAGTGTTTATCGCTATGCGAAACCCGTACTTTAATCATTATTGTACAATGTGTATGTTTATCATTGTATTTATGTATTAATTATTTGTGTATTCTTATTATTGTTATTTGTTATTTCAGATGATCATATGATTATTATGATTACCATGGAATAGTCGAGGAATTAAATCAGATATATGATACAGACATTGGTGTAGCTCCTCAATACATCCCGAACCCTACACATATATAGTCAAACCCCGACAATGGCTTCCAGTAATTCAATGATAGCATGGCTAGAACAGGTAGCATTTGGCCACAAGATACAAGTACAGTACAGGCATAACATCTCATTGTACATGTACATGCCCTGACATTGTACAATCAACCATTCAATGTCAGATCTTAATGATGTTTATGAAAAAAATTAAGTTACAGTTCGACCACAGTTAAACTTCTAAATTAGACCCTTTTTTTTCCTTCAAAATGTGGTATGTAGTATAACAAATCATTTTGTGCAAAAGAACAGGGATTTCTCGGACGCAACTTTTCTGCGTTAGGGATGCAATTCTAAGATGCGGGACACCCATTTGCATGTAGCTGTGCATCCTCGGACTCAAAAAAGGCTAAGTTCGCCCTGAAATTAAACTCTCTCTTTTTCGAGTTTGGTAGTATGAGGTAATGGGTAAAAGTATAAAATCAGTAATGTTTGCTGTTTACCCCCATTTTCCATGAAAGCATAGTCAATTTCAAAGGTCTCAAATACTTGGGACTCTCAAAAACTCCAAGGGACTCTCAAATTGAAAAAGAAGGGGGTCCTGGGACCACCAATTCCAAATTCAGAAGGAAATCACTGAAAAGAATATTTGAACATTTACAATTTTCACACAACATTTACACCAAACAACATACATTGTCTTACAGGAAGATTCGATTATGATGAACATTCTCAGATCCTGTAGTGACACCTAGTGGTATTAAGACTGGATCAGTTATTCTGAGCAAATTTGTGTTATAAGTGAAGTAATTCAAGCATTAAATTTGAAAGTAATCATCTGTCTTTGAGGATCAAACCAACAATCCCAGATTCATAATCAAACACTCTAAAGACTAACCACATCATTAAAGTGCTAGCCTACTAGCAAGCATGTTGGCAATGTTCCATGGCGCAGCAAATTTCTGTTTGGTGTGTCGGACGATGTATGGTGAATTGGACTCGGTGCTCCAGATAAGGTGCGAATGTGTGTATTTACGCATATTTTTTAAACAAAAACGCATTTGAAACTAATATCGTGCGTACTGATACACATATATAAAAGTGTGTATGCATTTAATTGCCAAACTGTGCGTTTCGCCTCTCTTAAATACTCTCCGCCGAATCTGAAGATCGTCAACAGAAGCTTGCACTGGCGTACTTACCCGAGAAATTCCAATTATATACATTTCGCACCCACCCTCATACAATTCCGGTGAGTCGCGGCCGATTCCCTGTTATCTACATAAAAATTAATGTAGTACGGTACCGGAACCGGTGGAGTTTTTGCAGAACAGATGCGAAGGGGTTAGGGCCAAGAATAGTCACATTGCAAGCGTCTGATTGACATAAAAACGACAGAAAAGATTCAATGTTAAAAAAACACCAAATTTATTCAATTATTTCTAAAGACGAGATGAAAAGGCGAGATCGCAATCAATTGTGAGGTCAATAATTACCTCACTTATTAAAAATGTAACGGCTGAAGACGAAAAAGAGGGCCAAAACAAGGCGACTAGAAAACACACTCCTATAGATCTAGCAGTACTTATACCCGAACCGAATAATCGAAAACCGAGAGGGTTATAATCGAAACCGAACCGAATCAAGAAGTCCCTGAATCGTTGCAGCCCTACTTAATACTACCAGAATTGTAAAAACTACTGTGGATGCGAAAGTGCATATAAACCTTACTTGGAATTCCCCCGGTAAGTATATATGCCAGTAAAAGCGTCTTTCGAAGATCTGCACATTTTTTCAAATCAACTTTGGCAGATAAAAGAAGGGTGAAAGTAACAATCTGACAATTGCAATTTCCAATGCGCATTTAATGATGCACGATTTGAGTTTCATATGCATTTTTGTATGAAATATATGGGTATAAACACACATACGCAACACACATACACACCTTATCCGGAGCACTGTTTAATTTCAACATGCATTACAAATATGCTCTACCCAGGGATAAAAAAAAAAACCCATAAAACTCCCCTTCCTAATCAGAAACACTAAAGTAAAAAACTTTGATAGACCAGCCACAAGGCTGTTGACAATGCTCTATATAGGCCTTTCACTGCAAAAGTGTCTGTTCCACCTTGAGCAGACGTTTTCTTATTTGACACTCGCCTTGTAGGTGGTTGTTTGTTTGTTTTTGTTTTGGGGGTTTGTTTTTTTAATCGTCCCACAATATACTAAACTGTGTACATAACACAGAGCATTAATACTAAGGCAATCTCAATTCTTATTTAAATTCATGAAACATGCAGATTTCACTGAAAATGACCACTGTGTTTCAACTTAACCCCACCCACATGCTACAACATACGAAATGTAATGTACTTGTACATTACTACGCATTAAACTATTAGCAGATACAAATATCATTCACAACGATAATTTATTCAAACATAATGTTCTGTACCTTTCAAATGAGGTAAAGCTTGAAGTTCTGGAGCATTTTTAGTTCTGTAATGAGATGAGCCCTGAGATCGTTTTTGCTTCTTGGATTTTATGGAAGCTTTGTTAACAAAAGGATCAATTCTGTCCGTTATTCCTGTTTTAGACGTCATGGTGGCTCAGTGTAGGACTGGATCAGCCCTTAGATCTGCAATAAAAACTTGTCTGAAGGTTCAGAACATGGCTATCCTTTCATGTTTGACAAATCCGTAGATACCATTTCATGCGTTGCTGAAAGTCTGAAACGCCAAAGTCGAACAAGTACGTAACACCTGGTGTCGGATATGGGTTAAGTCATTAACTCTGCTTTATCCAAACAATTTTCTGTGTTTATAATGTCTATAAAAACGCAAAAACTTTCAATTTTCTCCTGTTTTAGGTTGCTAGTTCGGTTGTGCTCTATATCCAGTTCTCGTCATGTCTCCTGTTTTAGGTTGCTAGTTCGGTTGTGCTCTATATCCAGTTCTCGTCATGTGGTTAAAACGCGAGAAATCGCGAGACTGCATTCTGACCTCGTTTGACTTTGTTTCTGACCAAAGTACTGAAAATGCACAGTTTCGTTCACCCTCTTTCACACCGACGCATACCATTCACCTCTGGCACATCTTCGGGCTAGTTTCGTCTCGAAATGACGTTTTTCTGCATTTTAAGAACCAACACCATCAGTGACCACTGGCGAATTCTCGTTCTGGAGATGAAATTGTAATAACAATACATGTAATGATAACAGTAATAACTATTGCGATCTATCATATTGTTATTACTATAGTTTCATCTCCGGAAATAGTTTTATCAATAATAATAATAAATTAATAATAACAATCATCATCATCAGCAGCATAATATGAATTATAACACTTCTATAACACTTTGAAAAAGAGGGGTTGGCAGTATTGAGAGATAGATCATTATTATCATCATCATCATCATCATCATCATCATCATCATCATCATCATCATCATCCTGATATACTAATTTGGAATATTCTACTAGTACGTTGATGAGCACCCTTCCTGTGCAACACACGGGTCATACACCGGACATAGACTGATTTCAATTTAACACAAAAGAGCGATGTTTCAATTCTATTTACCAACATGCCACTAAAGAACATTTACATTCTGAAATACATACTTGTACCTTGTAAATATTCATGTAATAAACGACACCGTGGATATATTACATGCTTTTTTTATAATGGTGTACGGGCATAGTTTTTTTTACCACGACAGAACGTGGATAATCAAAACTTTTTTTTTTTCATTAGTCATCAGAGCAGACTCTAATGAGGATCTGCTCTGTTTGCAAATGCATAAAAGCTTTAAACAATTAAGACTTATTTCGATGAAAGGACAATGTACAGCTTCACTTACATATGATCGTTTTATCAACATTATTATTATTATACCACATTTATATAGCGCTCTTTTCACACAAATAATTTGCATGTACAAAACTGAGTATATATAATGCTTACAGAATATTAAAAACAAATGAAATTTTAAGATAGAGATATCGATAAAAATATTAACAAGAGCACCGCGAGACGGGGCAATATACGCCCGAAGGCTGTTCTATTTACGCAATGTGTGAACCTTCAGAAGTTGCGCATATGAGGTCTATTAGGGCTAAGGCAATAGCAAGGAGAGTAAAACTGCTTATTGTAATAGTAATCTTTTATTTGTCTTTGGGCCTACTGAAAGCTGAAAAAGGAGCATAGAAATTGCTACCCGAAACTATCAAAGGGCAATAACTCCAGAATGAAAAATGATATGAGAGTTATCTCACTGATATGCACAACTACACATCAATATCTATCATTCCTGAAAGTTTGAAGAAATTATGTTGAAAAATAAAGGAGGAGTTAGTTGCACAAGAAATTGCTACCCGAAACTATCAAAGGGCAATAACTCAAGAATGAAAAATGATATGAGAGTTATCTCACTGATATGCACAACTACACATCAGTATCTATCATTCCTGAAAGTTTGAAGGAATTATGTTGAAAAATAAAGGAGGAGTTAGTTGCACAAGAAATTGCTACCCGAAACTATCAAAGGGCAATAACTCCAGAATGAAAAATGATATGAGAGTTATCTCACTGATATGCACAACTACACATCAGTATCTATCATTCCTGAAAGTTTGAAGAAATTATGTTGAAAAATAAAGGAGGAG
Source organism: Azorinus chamasolen (assembly GCA_963576725.1). Classification (NCBI taxonomy): domain Eukaryota; kingdom Metazoa; phylum Mollusca; class Bivalvia; order Cardiida; family Solecurtidae; genus Azorinus; species Azorinus chamasolen. Next base: position 54,240,899 of record OY755235.1, read on the forward strand.
TTAGTTGCACAAGAAATTGCTAACGGACGGACGGACAGACGGACGGACGGACGGACGACATGCGCCATACCATAATACGTCCCTTCGGGCGTATAAAAATGGAATTAATTTAAGAATCATAGAATAAAAACAAAATCATCATTTTCTGTACGTATTTATGCCCGTAAATCAAGGGAAATAGACGCATACTGTGACTATATTGTTTCAGCCCACTCATATCACTAAAACTCTAATAAAACATTAAATATATACAGTGTCAGTACGCCATACAGTTACGACCCAGAACCACCTGGATTGGCATACAACACTATACATTAGATATTGCCTTACATATGTAGGACAAGGGATTAGCAGAATAGGTCAATTTTGTAGCTAATGCATATTAACTACACAATGCAATACAAACATTACAAACAAACCACCAATAAATACACTCAGTATGCAAATTTGGCGAAGGAGTATCGTAAATTCAGTTCAACTGACACTGAATGAGGCACACGATGCCGCCCCGAGCCGCACTCCGGGCGGTTTCAAAGAGATAAGGGACTATTCCTACCATCAAGATACACACACACACACACACACACACACACACACACACACACACACACACACACACACACACACACACACACACACACACACACACACACACACACACACACACACACACACACACACACACACACACACACACACACACACACACACACACACACACACACACACACACACACACACACACACACACACACACACACACACACACACACACACACACACACACACACACACACACACACACACACACACACACACACACACACACACACACACACACACACACACACACACACACACACACACACACACACACACACACACACACACACACACACACACACACACACACACACACACACACACACACACACACACACACACACACACACACACACACACACACACACACACACACACACACACACACACACACACACACACACACACACACACACACACACACACACACACACACACACACACACACACACACACACACACACACACACACACACACACACACACACACACACACACACACACACACACACACACACACACACACACACACACACACACACACACACACACACACACACACACACACACACACACACACACACACACACACACACACACACACACACACACACACACACACACACACACACACACACACACACACACACACACACACACACACACACACACACACACACACACACACACACACACACACACACACACACACACACACACACACACACACACACACACACACACACACACACACACACACACACACACACACACACACACACACACACACACACACACACACACACACACACACACACACACACACACACACACACACACACACACACACACACACACACACACACACACACACACACACACACACACACACACACACACACACACACACACACACACACACACACACACACACACACACACACACACACACACACACACACACACACACACACACACACACACACACACACACACACACACACACACACACACACACACACACACACACACACACACACACACACACACACACACACACACACACACACACACACACACACACACACACACACACACACACACACACACACACACACACACACACACACACACACACACACACACACACACACACACACACACACACACACACACACACACACACACACACACACACACACACACACACACACACACACACACACACACACTGCCCATGTAAAATAACTGGCATGATATTCCTCAACCAATATTTTGCAAGTGTTCGGAAGGGGAGGGATTCGAAAATGTCCCGACAGTCACAAGAGAGTGGCAGGATCGACACTCCGTGGCTAAGGCAGCAGTCATCACGATTGATAATTATTAGCTACGTGTTCTTGTCCTAGTAATGTACTAGTAAAATAGGTTGAAGAAATGCGTTTTTAGACATCTTTTAAAAGATGCCAGTGAGCTGGCGTCTCTGACGCCTGACGGTAGAGCATTCCAAAGTTTTGGAGCTGCATGCATGAAACTCCTATCCCCGTATTTTAACATACGACTTCTTGGTACCACCGACGACACTGAACTACTTACTGACCATAACTCTCTGCGAGGCCTGTACACGTCAAGCATGTCGACAATGTACTTGGCGGATTCGTTGTGCATGGCTTTGTACGAGAATTCGATCCGATGTTGAACCGGAAGCCAGTGAAGTTCCTTCAAAACCGGAGTGATATGATTATATCGAGAAGTCTTGGGTTTTTTTTTGTGTGTGTGTGTGTGGAAGAGGATGACCTCAGTTTTTTCGGTATTGAGCTTCAGCATGTTCTAGTGCATGCATCCAAGACACTATGCCTTTTAGAAAGTCCTCAACTCGTGTTAAGGCTACTTGTTGACAGGAAATGTCCTTTGCCTTAAATGACATGTATAACTGCGAGTCATCGGCATAAAAGTGGTGGTCAAGTCCATGGTTTCTGCGAAACAAAAAATGAACACCCTAATATCCCCATCATCATTGCACTTTACGGTGGTCACATGTGTGAAGTTTTCCATTTAAGAGAAATTGGGACAGACCCTGACCAGACAACTGGTCTATGTACTCATTGTTTGCAATCAATTTTCCAAGACAGTGTTTCATTAAATGGTTTATTTAAACACATCTATGCAACTTATTTCAAGAAAATAAGATTAATTAGTATTCTATATTCTGGGTTTGAAGGAATTCTTCGCTTGACCTGCTGACCCAGTAAGGTGACCAGTATTCTACAAAAGTGAATATTGTCGACCATCCCATTTAGTTGAGTTCCATGCGCCGTTTGAGGATGATCTTGTTTGAACAGGCCCTAACAATTACAGCCAACTGTTGTTATGATTGGTTATAAATGTTGACGTGAAGTGTATTGAAATGTTTTGGGTTTTAGCACTTCCCTTCATACAAACGCATTTTCACGCATTTTCTAACAAAATAGACCCAGGTCTGATCAAGGTCTGCTCTGTTTGCTAATGGAATTTGATAGATCTGTTTCTTTAGTTCTAAAATGGCTATAATAATCAAACTTTCATATTTCATTATAATTATTTTGTCCATGGATTTTCAGTAGGTATTGAAATTTGGAATAAATATAGAACAGGGGAAGGGTTAACAAATAGTTTTCCACCAAACCTGCTGCAACTCATCAAAAAGATAGATCCAGAGTGAAAAATAAAGATGTGTATTCAAATGCTTTTAAACTCATTCCCTCCTAGACTATTTTTAGACCCAACTTCTTGGAATATATCTACCGAAAAGGAGAATATTAGAAATGTGCAGTTCAGAAACCATTGTGATAAATAGAGCATTTGTTCCTATGGAACAAGTGCTCTATTTATCACAATGGTTTCAAAATATGAGTATTACAGAGGCGCAAAAAGGCACCAGTAGGAGAGAATGAGTTCAGTAATCATTTCTCTACCGACCGCTATATTTTGACCACTCATCGAGACGATCCACACCACTCTTCGAGACGATTCTAATGAGAGGGCGATTCTAATGAGAGGGTACACGTACGTTTACTGCACAACATAGGATTTGGTAAAGAAATAAAGGAACGTATCTGGGCATTTGTAGATTAGTACGTATTTAATCTATATATCTGTTGATATAAACTCATATTCGATCATATGTATCGCTTACTATACGCTAAAAAATGTATTTTCCTTAAAACCCATAACTTCTAAGTTTATGAAAAACCAAATTCTTTGACAAGGAATATTTGCGAATACAATGAACCAGAAGCGTTGTCATGCAATGTACTACAATGGAAATAAGGGACCAGTTTCCCATTTTTGAGTGTCATCCTTGATATTGATATGAATGCGATTTGGCCGACAGCGAAATCCGAACAAAACATTTACGTGTACAATTTAAGTACATATTTAATAATATTTATATCAAACTATAATTTTAAAAGGACTGCAATTCCGATAAAGGCCCGGGGTGTCGCCAATGTAGATGATGGCTGGATTACTGATCTCCCAGGATCTGCCGTAGTTGAATTGGCGATACATTCGTTCGCGGGGTTGCAGCTCTATATAACAAGCTTATGTCAAATTTACATGTGATTTATTCAGTCTGGAGCCTTCTGGGGCATATTGTCAATTCAAGCATTTGGGGGCATATTTTGTAGCCTATTGGGGCATACTTTGAAGCCTATTGGGGCATATTTTGTAGCCTATTGGGGCATACTTTGAAGCCTATTGGGGCATATTTGTAGCCTATTGGGCATACTTTGAAGCCTATTGGGGCATATGTTGAAGCCTATTGCACTTTTCTCTATAAATTCATGTATTCATGGGAGAAATAATCACATTGTGAATATTAATTAGTTATGACTTGAACTGTGGGAATTTTGACAATGACAGAAACTGTACAATCATACCTATATAATTTCATAAGCATACCCTGATCAGCTTTTGATTGGTCAGATTTGAGTTCTCAAGCTTTTGATTGGTCAGATTTGAGCCAAAGGCTCAAATCTGACCAATCAAAAACTTAAGAACGAACTCAGACTCAACTAAAAGTTTTATAAGCATGGACCCTGTTCTTGGCCCAACCCGTTTGCAAATGCGTTAAGAAGCGCATTTATAGAGTAAAGTTAGTTGCACAGACCCATATGGGTTTGCTTCGCCACCCATGCGGCCAGAAAAGGATCTCCTGGGTCAATTTAAATCCGGTGTAACAATTCTACGCCAAATGACAACCCGAAGTCGATCACAGGGGTCTGGACCGCTTCATGGGGGTCTGTATGTACTATATAAAAATGTACATATAAACCCCCATGAAGCAGTCCAGACCCTTGTGAAGTTGATGGGGTTAGGAGCGAGCTGGGGTTTATGAAAAATGTAAAAAAAAATAATGGAAATCTCTGATACGGTATTTTTTGTTGTTGCGATATTCAATATACATACACCAATTTCTACACTGCTCTTTTTTCTCAGAGACACCCTGTATGTCATCATGTCACCAACAAACGATCATGTGCAAATACGGTAAAATTCATGCCAAGCTAGTGTGAACCAAGTTTTCTAATTAATTTTACAACTTCAGCTCGATATTCACACAAACAGTAGACCAAGTTCAGATGGCTCACGTGTAAGAGTCGTCTAATCAGAGTTTGCTCTGTTTGTTTATGAAATTTTACCAGATCTGATTCTGCAGTACCTACCGATACCAACACCTTAGTATACATGTAGATGCTATTACATATATAACATTTAAGCTAATAAATAGTCGTGATGTCATCATTTCTTTCATGAATATGCAAAAGGGAAAGGGTTACCATGATGGAACTTTAATAAAATCCATAATTCAGAGTGCCATACTACGATACTACCCGCAATAAAACACAGAAAACTTATTGTAATTGTTATATATCATACACCTTTGACAAACCCTTAATATCTTCAAAAACCAGTTGAAACAATTCGAAGGATGATGCTCCCCAACGTAAAACATTTTGACAAGATGCTATTTTTTTTTTAAATATCTAACAAATTCGAGCAAATGGTCCCTCAAAAGGAAAAAAACAGAACTGACAAATTGGCGCTATATGCATACTACGGTCCTTAACTTAACCCTTTCACCGCCGCAGTCGCATAAATGCACCACGACAAATAGTTCAGTCCCAGATCAGACGCCGCCTTTTCAAGGCGGCATCTGATCAGGGACTTCACTATTTGTCTCAATCTCTATTTCTATATAATTATGTTCTTTATTCCTTTGAAATTTGCATTTATTTATCCCATTTCCTTATTTTACTGAATGATTTAACAAACTTGGATTGCAGACGACAATTAGAAATTTGGCACCGAAAGGGTTAAAGGTCACGATAACAATTCCAGCCTTCCCGTTTCAACGAATTTCTGCTAGTGATTGATAGAACTCCACCTAATGCTTGTTGCCAAAATGCAACTGTAAGATGCTGCATAATTATACATGTATAACTAGATCTATAACATCCATGAAAAATCACTCAAGTGGAAAAATGCACGAAATAAAAAAAAGCGTACTAATCACCTGATAAGTTGACGCCTCGTCAACTCTCATTGCAATCAACCCAGAAGTGGACGAGATTAGTGCAAACCAGGTTGCAATGTGAAACCGTATATAATTGTAGAAAACGAAAAAGCAATGCAAGAAAAAAACATAGGAAGATAATTAATCTGGAAAATTGATAATGTAGAGTTATTGCATTCGTTCTCAACACTTCTTTTATATTATTCTAGACAGTTACATTATTTTCATAAGATTTCTGTAGCAAGTTCTGGAGTAATTTAGTCCGGACAATAAAGAATGCAAAATATCAGGGGAGATAATTCAATAATGGGATATGGCAGTGTCAAATCTATTGTCCAGTGTCCGCTGCTCTTTTTGATGCCCTTCTTTATTCGAAGGACACATTTCATTTGTTTACCTTTTACGTTTCGAAAAAATGTTCCGCACAAAAGTAACAGGAAACCAAAACGTAAAACAATAACAATTGAATATAAATCAATAACGGAATACTGTAGATTTATTGTCCTTATACATGAACATTATACTTTCTTATACCACGATCTACAAGTACAATAACCTTGACCAGTGTATGTTATAAAGTTGTAGAGCAATGGTCCGCACAAAAATAAAAAAATAAAGCAAATTTATTGGAAGAGAGACAATTCAATAATGGGATATGCAAGCGTTATGTCCCCTATACACAGCACTTACTCATAATTAACTTGCTCTTTTAGTAATTATGTTTAATTGGTAATCCTTTAATAATTTTGGATATACATGTGTATGCACCAGGGAAAAGGCATGGGCGGGGGAACGGGTGGGCTAACGAAACTACGGGGAAAAGTGCAAAGTTTTATATGCGCAGCTCTCTCGGGGCGCATAAACTCACAGTCATGGGACATGTATATACCCTGTCCCTTGAGCAGTTATCAAGAACATCATTATCAGCCAATATCGTAATTGTGCGACATATATGTAACTTTGAATGGCGTGATAGCAACGCTGTGGTGTAGATTGTACGGTCGTAAATCTTAAGACACATTCATGATGGCAAACGAGACAGAGAAAGAAAACTAAAAAACAAAACAAAAAAACAACAAAAAACAACAACAACAACACAAACACATGTACAGTAAACCATTGGAACTCTAATAGCGAAGAATTAAGATACGTTTAGGCAGGTGGCTGCTTAATGCAGGGTGAACGTCATGCAGAAAACTTTCTGCATGACTTTCACCCTGCATTAAGCTGACATCTCTCTACAAAAGATATTTTTACTAAATTTAACGTCCGGTTTAGAGAGATATTACTGTATTAAGCTTTACAAATCAGTGGAGATGTGTCTGGTGTAATAGTGTGCTCGACATACTGCTAAACATATTATTTTCAATATTGTTTCTCTTTGTTTTCTTATCACTAATTACTACGACGCAAATGAGGTAATTTGCATAAAGTAAACCAAACATGAAGATTCATACATCAATTATATGTTAAATCATTTATAATTATCGCCTAAGTAGGCCGCGATATCTTTGTATGTTGCAGGCATTTAAACACTCTGTAATATGAACAATGAGGTTAGAATGGTTGCCTAGGAAAGATATATCACCATCAGCGCTATATAATTTGTCCCAAACTGTGATATGGGCGATTTGCAGGTATGGGTCATGATAACGAAAAACGGGGGTTTCCATGGAAACGGTTATTCCAAATCCTCTAGCAAGTTTTAAGCCTTTTATACAAAGTTGAACACTGATGGGCTATTCCACTCTAAAAATCAGCACTGAAAGGGGTGAAATCAAAGTACTTAATGAAATTACTGATGAATGGTGATTATACATATTATTCGATATGTTTTGCATGGCAAATCTGTTTGCTAGTAAAACTCCTGCTCGTTAAAATCTGTTTCATGAATATTTACATTATATACATGGTGTAATAAATGAGTCATGGGAGTCATCTTTCAACATATGTATCCCATTTCGATAACTTGACCAGCACGGTTTAGTTTGCACAAACAATGGCATCAATACATACGAAATACCGGTGGTGACTTCAAACTTCAGACTTCAGATGTGCACTATGAAGTACGAAGTGTGTACACGTGTAATGAAATGTCACCACCAGTCTTTCGTACATCTACGATCTTCTTCCAGCTAAGATAATCGTTGTTACTTGGCCTTTTCAACACTGTGACCTATTTGTGATGACATTTACAAGTTTGGATCCCAGATGAGGTGCCAATGACTCGATACGTCAAGGAGAATTCGTTGACACGCACAAAATTCGTTGACATGCACAACATTGAAGTGAATGCATGTAGTAATTTTAGAATTTTAGCAGACAACAAATTTTGAAGACGAGGATTAAAAGGACGACAGTATCCTAAATACTCATAATTACATTTATGGTGTATGAATAATTCAAAATGAATGATATAGTGCAATTTTCCAAATTCTGTGTAACACATAAAAAGGTCATATACTGAAACATACTGCATGTCCAAAAACAACGGCGAATGAGTTTGTTGTGCCCTTAATGGCTTCCCTGAAGTTGCTCTGATTTCAGCAAAGTCATTGGGTACATATTTGACGGACTTTTACAGTTGTGTTTATGCTATGTTTTATATATTGTCCTGTGTTGTGACCGTCTTCTATGTTGTGGGAATGTCTGGCATGGATACCTTTATTTACCTTTGTTAAACTAGGGTGATTTTGTGACAAATGCGGGGTTAGGACGTCCATAAATCGGTTTAAACCTCCCAGTGGTGATGTTGCCACTGCATGGCCGTTCCAACGCGGTACTCTCTTTGTCACCCAAGCTTGAAGTAGCTTCGCAGGCTGTCGGACCTTTCGCTACCATGACCTTTTCGCTACAGTCATTTCGCTACCCACCGGGAAGTCATTTCGCTACCCTGGCCATTTCGCTACCTGTATGTTTCGCTACCTATCGAATTTAATAGGAAAAACAATATTGTTGCGGCGGTGGTTAGTGATTTGAGAGTCAAATTATTAACATATAATAAATATTTATATTCGGATACCGAAAGAAGAGTTATAGAAATAATGGGAAAATAAAGTGTTATGTCAGAGAATGAATGATGTGTCTTTTAGGTGTACAGACGGTGTCAGACCCTGTATAAATGTAATATAAAACGACTTAAAATGAATTTAATTACATGTAACTGTAAAAGTAAACACATAACACAGAAGACAACAACACTTTTAAAAAAAAATATACGCGTATCATTATCGGTGTCCTTTTGATATAATGCTGATTGATTTAAGACACCCACTGCTTACGTATTTCCACGTGTCAATATTGTCCACTCCGAGATCAAAGGTTCGGCCAATAAGCGGATAAGATTGGTGTATCGGTATGTGACACTGATTGAATTAATATGGACACGCGCCACATGCATTTTTGCTAAATGAATTTTTGCTCTTTTTCCACTGATATAAAATATGACACTTGCATTACTATACTTGCAATTTGCTTTTAATTTAATCCTTTCCCTCATATAAACGGATTTCCTGTAGGAGCCGTCTGATCAGCGTCTGCTAATAGAGTTTGAACGATCTGATTCTTTACTTTTACTCAGGGAGCCAATGGGGTCTACCGTGCACCCCCCCCCCCCCCCCCCACCCTTAGACTTTTTTTCATGGGTACCAAAATGTTCAGAAAAGTGTCCTGAATCAGAATCGCGAATGTACTCAAACTTAAATTCTTTTAGGCTATGTTTATTTTAACCGTTTCCATGGCAATCCCCCAGTTTTCGTAATGATGACACATACCTACAAATTCGCCCATATCACAGCCAGTTTTTTGTCCTGAAACTATAAAACTGGTACCAAATGGAAGATAAGACATTGTGCTTTTATTTCCAGTTGTTTTTTCAATTACCTTATTTGCATACTCATGAATATTAATGAGAACATTAAACATAGTAAAAAAAGTATAGAAATAACGTAAACCTTTCATTTTTTTTATCCTACAAATATCAGAAAATAACTTCAAATGCAGTTTAACATGATGGCAAAACCCCCAGGAAACTAAATATCCAATTTGAGGACCATAGCATTAACTTTAAGTACCATTTTCACCGTTTCCATGGCAACACCCTAGTTTTCGTAATGATGGCCCGTACCTGCAAAATCGTCCATATCACAGCCAGTTTTTGTCATTAACCTATAAAACTAGTACCAAATTTGAGATAGGACATTGTGCTTTTATTTCCAGTTTTTTTTAATTACCTTTTTTGCATACTCATGAATGTTAATGAGATCAGTAATTTTTTTTAGAAATAACGTAAATAATGTTAACTATTCACTTTTTATCCTACACATATCAGAAAACAATTTCAAACGCAGTTTAACATGATGACAAAATCCTCAGAAAACAAAATATCAAATTCGAGGACCAAAAATTTAACTCTAAGTAACTTTTTAACTGTTTCCATAGTAACCATTCATTTCACTCTGTTCACACATTTTTGTTAGTCGACACCTTCCTGCAAAAACCTTCCATATCACAGGAAGTTTTTGTGCTAACTGTATAAAACTGGTACCGAATTAAAGCTAAGACCTTGTGCTTTGGTTTTAAGGCTATATTTAGGAATTACCTTATTTGCATACACATGAATATAAATGAGAATAATTAAAAAATAGCAAAAAAAATACAGAAATAACGTAAACCTCTCAATTTTTATTTTTATCTCAGTTTTATAGTTTTAGGACAAAAACTGGCTGTGATATGGGCGAATTTGTAGGTATGGGTCATCATTACGAAAACTGGGGTGTTGCCATGGAAGCGGTTAAAATAAACATAGTCTAAAATAATTTAAGTTTGAGTACATTCGCGATTCTGATTCAGGACACTTTTCTGAACATTTTGGTACCCATGAAAAAAGTCTAGGTGTGTGTGTGTGGGGGGGGGGGGTGCACGGTAGACCCCATTGGCTCCCTGAGTATTTCTAAAATGGCTACAATGTTCCACTTTCCATGTGTGGACGTCTCATTCGGATCCAAACTGTTTGCCTATGCTGCTACGCTCGGTAGTTAAAAGTGGTAAACGTATCTGTTTTCATAGATGTTAAACTATTATCGTCCAAATCAATGAAATCTGTGAATAATTATATTTAATTGGGTGACAGGGTTAGTGCAGGGTAGCGAAATAACATCCCGTATAGGTGCGAAATGACTGTGGCGAAATGGTCAGGGTAGCGAAATGGTCAGGGTAGCGAAACCACAGGGGGCCATTTCGTGGGTCTACATGGTCTAAAAAGTCAAAAATATTGATTGGGTCGATTTAGTGTTATATTATATAGTGTATATAATATAACACTAAATCGACCCAATCAATTATTTTGACTTTTTAGACCATGTAGACCCACGAAATGGCCCCCTGTGAGCGAAACGTAGTGTAGCGAAACGTCTGTAAATTGCTTCGCACACACAATATGAAGAATACCGAAAATTAATTAGTCCCATCAAGCACAGTGTGCGCATATACATGTGCACTAACTAGTTCATTGTAGGAACAAGATGGTGGAGCTAAAAAATGTGAACAACTCCCTGAACAGTGCAAGGACGAGAGCAGAGAAGACACTGTTCAAACAGGAATATCATCAAAAGCACAAAGAAGACAAATAAAGGGCAATGAAAAACAAGCTTTACTGGCCATTATAGCAGAGAAGTAGCAGAACATATAAAGAGAATTGAAGGTCTTAGAGAAGCCAATAAGGACAAGAATGGTTTCACTTTAACAACTTTAGAGATGCATGCAGAACGGCGGAGAGAACACTTCAGTGAGCTTCTCGACAGAAACGCATCGAAAGAGAGCAGCTAAATTGTCCATGCAGAACACTTTCTGCCAACACCACTATATAAACAGTCCCGCAAAGGAAGAGATATTATCGGTAAGGTTTGAACTGGCACTCATCACTTTCCTCCGACTTTCGTCGATGAAAAAACAGCTTACGGGAAAAGGCGGAATATTCATGCAGTGCCAGGTCAAACCTTATCGACAATAATGAAGGTTATCAATGAAAAAATAGTAAATATATTCTGAAAGTGGGTGATCCTTTGAAAGCAAAAGCAGAAGAGAAAAATGCCGACTCGGTTTTATTGAGCATGTTCACGAGTAGTAATTAAAAGTGCAATACTACTCACGCCCCCTGGCATCGGCTTAAGCCGATTATGTATCGCAGTGCCCTACACTCGGTCTTAAAATAGTTTATGCTTTTGTGATATTATGTTTTGTCATACTCGTGCAAGCGTATATTAGTTTAAACATATTTTATTCCATATAATGTTTGGAATGGGGTCGGGCCACAAGCTCTGACAACATTAGAAACGGCCCTCCCCCTACAAAACTTTTTCAATTTACATTTAACGGCGGTAGTGTATAACTAATGTCAAATATAAACAAACGAGAGAGTGTGAGAGAGATAGACAGAGAGAGGGGGAGAAGAGAGAGAGAGATTGCGACTTGTGATCAGAGGACGGTGAAAGCAAAGTTAGAGGTAACCATTAATCATTTGCTAACATGTAATAGCCTGGCAATTCTTACATGGTGTAAGTAGTCAAATATTAACGACGTTAATAGGAGAAGAAAATCATCGTGTTTGCTTTATAAAGCAATAGACAGCAGCAAATATAGTTTTATTATCCTCATCAGAAAAATCGCTTTTTCCAAATAAAAGCGTATCTATATTTAGTGGATGGTAATTACGTGTCCTATAAAAGAATGCTATTCTCTAATTCTGGAAAAATCTGTAGTGGAAAAAATAATGAACGGCATCTTCAACATCATCAGTACATTCACAAATTGGAGTTTGACTTATGTGATTAACAAGGGCATGTTGTATTGCTATGCAAGACATGAGTCCCCCCACCGGACTGAAAAAAACCCTCCACTCTCCCCACCCCACCCACCCATGGTGTGGTTGACCATGGTATATACATGACCACCTGAATGGTATTAGTACCTACTTTCATACATTGAATCAGTAAATAAAAAGTTATTGTCCCGACAAGAAAATATGAAAAAGGGGAGTAACTCCAAAATTATTGATGCTAGAGTTATTACCTTTGTGCATGACACTACACCTCATCATGCTTGTTCCATATGAGAAGTTTCAAATCAATTGAACCAGTACATAAAGAGTTATTAACTGGATAGGAAAATATGAAAAAGGGGAAGAACTCCAAAAATATAGATGCTAGAGTCATGGCCCTTGTGCATGGCACTACCCCTCATCATGATTGTTCCATATGTGAAGTTTCAAATCAATGCAACCAGTAGATAAAGAGTCTCCGGACAAAAAAATATGAAAAAGGGGAATAACTCCAAAAATATTGATGCTAGAGTTATGGCCCTTGTGCATGACACTACTCCTCATCATGCTTCTTCAATGTGTGAAATTATAATGATTTTGGCCTAACTTCGTAGGAGATATGGCCCGGACACGAAGCGTGACAAACGGACTGACAAGAAAATATGAAAAAGGGGAAGAACTCCAAAATATTGATGCTAGAGTTATGGTCCTTGTGCATGACACTACCCCTCATCATGATTGTTCCATATGTGAAGTTTCAAATCAATTGAACCAGTAGATAAAGAGTTATTGTCCGGACAAAAAAATATGTAAAAGGGGAATAACTCCAAAAATATTGATGCTAGAGTTATGGCCCTTGTGCATGACACTAGCCCTCATCATGCTTCTTTAATGTGTGAAGTTATAATGAATTTGGCCTAACTTTGTAGGAGATATGGCCCGGACACGAAGCGTGACAGACGGACAGACATACGGCCGGACAGACAGACGGACAGACGGAATCGAGCAAACCTATAGTCCCCCAACCGGTAACCGGTGGGGGACTAATAAAAAAATCATTGTTTAAGTTACTGCAATTATTTTTTATTGGAGCATGTATAACTGATAAATACATATTGCCATAAAAGTAATAAGAAGGAATAATCTGATATCCTGATTCTTTACGTAAAGTAAAGTAAAGTACCTAGTTATAGTCTACTTTCAGTCCGAATGACCGCTCAGCCAACTGTACATAAAGCACTTTTGAAAGAAGTTAAACTATCTAAATTCCTTAGATCATGGTTACAGTTGTTCCAGAGAAGTACTGAGGACGGAATGCACGATCTTTTTTAGACGGATGTTCGAAATGGGGGCAATATATAGTCAGCCCTGTTTCTCAAAGGATAACGAGTTTCTTCTCCTACAATCGGTGGTACTAAATCGTTAATATATGGTGGAACTATATCATGAAACACTTTATAAATAAAACAGAAATTTTGAGTTTTACGGCGACTAGATAAAGATTCCCATCCACATTTGCGATATAAGTTTTCTAATGCTACTGATCTAGTGAAACCGGTTACTATACGCGCTGCCTCGTTCTGAAGTTTTTCTAAGGTATCAGAGCAATTCTTTGAGCAGCCATCCCAAACAATAGAGGCATACTCAAATATAGGTCTGACATATGATATATAGATTTGATTTAAAGATTTTCTATTTCATGTGAATTTATAGTTTTGGATGCTGATATCAAAATATTATCGATATGATTATTCCAATTACCATTTGCATTCAAAGTAACTCCAAGGTGCTTATGATTGTCTACAAATTTCGCAGGAGTGTTCTCAAAAACTATATCTGGTGGTTTATCATAGCTTCTAAGTGTGAACAACTTTAGATCCCCTACCAGTATTATATTATTTGAAATTTCGAAGGCTTTTTCAATATTACTATTGAATTTAATAAAAAAAAAATAGAATCTAACGTCTTTGGACTGTAGAAGGTTCCAATCAAGTAAAGTTCTTTTTTTAACACTAACGCTTCCAAAGAGACTCTGTACAAAATTGTTCTAGGTCTACCAGCCTTTTGTGAATGACACCGGAGATAAAAAAAAAATTAGTATTCCACCACCATGATTGGTCCTGTCATTTCTATAATGAGCATCATATACATTTTATATAATTAAACAATCATCAGGAACTGTCATGTCTAAATGAGTCAGTGAAGCACAATATATCGAAATCTGTAAAATGTTCTCTAATAAAATCTATTTTGTTTCTAATGATTCTTATATATTACTGTGCAGAACAGACACACAGCTAGGTTTAATGAGATCGGTGTAATATTCTTAAATGCTTTATGTTTGTAGTGGTAGTAGTAGTAATAATTTTAAGTATCAACTCAACTTCAATGACGTTTCTCCACATCATCCTTCCTGGACACTACGTGGAGGTGCAAGGGGTGACTGTACAATTGGTGGGTGGGTAGTGACTGTACATGTTTGTGGTCGCGTGTGACAGGCGCCCCAAAAAAGTGATAGTTGAATTTTTTATGTGAATGCAACATATATTTACACTGTACACAGCGTCTCGGTATTACTCTCTCATTATAGCAGCAGGGAGTACTGCTGCCCTGAACCCGTTCAAAGTATTCTGTTGAAGCGTGATTTCAGGTAAATTGTTCCATGGTATAATGACTCGTGGAAAGAATGAGTGTTGATATGCATTGATTTTGCAGTGATAAGCCAGAAATTTCATATTACTTCTTGCAGACGAGTTCGTTGTGCAGATGTACACCAGTTTATCCTAATTATGTCTGGGCGATTGTAATGGTAAGTAGGTAACAGGGATTGCCACTAGTTGGTGGACGATCTTATACCTGAAAAATAGGTCGAATGACATTCTTCGCTGCTCCAGCGCTGGCCAATTAAGCTGTTGTAGCATAGTTGTTACACTCGTCGGATTTTTGTAACTGCAGGGTTTATTTGATACGAACCTAGCAGCGTTTCTCTGCACTTGTTCAATTTTCTTAATCTGAGTTTTCTGTTGAGGGTTCCATATGGGCGAACTGTATTCCAATCTTGGTCTTACTAGTGATTGGTATGCGCGTTCTTTCACAGACTTTGGACAATGTCTTAAATTCCGTTTTAAGAATCCCAAGACCCTAGATGCTTTGGATGTTATGTTCTCAATATGGATATTGTATTTCATGTTGTCAGAAAGTTCAACACCAAGGTATGGATGGTGTTTCACTACTTCAAGAGTTTGACCTTCCATGGAGTAGTTGAACAGTGACTTATTCCGTTTATTTGATATATTCATGATGACACACTTGTCAACGTTGAAATCCATTTGCCAGCTTTTACTCCACTCGACTAGTTTGTCAAGATCCTGTTGTAGGGTAAATTGGTCGCTTGGTGAACGGATATTTCTGTAGACGGCGCAATCATCAGCAAACAACCGAATAGTGGATGATATGTTCAAAGCAATGTCATTTATGAATATAAGAAACAAAGTTGGTCCCAAATGAGTATTGTCAAGTGACAAATAAATAAGTAACACAAGCGTGTGAGTTCTACTACTAGTTCAATGGTACTCTCAGTCTGAGATCTAATACACAACTGATAAGATAGGCTACTATCACAGAGGATTAGGGTAGTAAAGGTATCTATATTGTCTGTTTCATATTCTAAGCAGAATGCATTATGTACAATCGGGTGTAACTGGGCCGGGATTTGATTCTACATCTCCCGCTTCTAGCGTAAGTTATGGCGTTACATCTTGCCTATTGTTTTTGATAGGTTTTAGTTTTTGTTTAACGTCGCACCTATATATCATTTCATTTAAGGAACAGTTTTATGTATGTCGTGTGCTAAAAAATAGTGTCTGCTTAAACGCTAAACGTTTTACTAACGCCTGATTCTTTCAATCATTTGAGAAAATAATGCTCTTGGAAGATCCCTTTCTATCCACATTTGTAATGAGCTGGTTATTATACAGATATTACAACCCTTACCTTACAGCATGAGGCCCCTGAGGGGAAGCAAAACGACGCTTACATTAACAACGCTAATTAACTGCTACAAATATTAAACTTTGCAGTATTAGTAAAATCGTTATACAGATCATTGGCGGGATATCTGACGTTTTATTTCCTGCTGAGGAAAATACATGTAGCCCTCGCCTGACGGCTCGGGCAACATGAATTTTCTCACCAGGAAACAAAAAGTCAGATACCCCGCCAATGATCTGTATAACTAATAATGTATCTCGCGATAGTGGCTACTTATCCATATACGCCAAGTTGCGGATGCATATTTACGAAGTAAAGTTAAACTATTGCTGTTGTTATAATAATAATAATAATAGATCTAAATAAAATAAAATTATCGGGGTATAATTTTTACGTATCATTTCCAAATTCTCCGCGTGACTGTTATATTTGTCCGCAAAAAGAGCCGAATCGTCATAAAAATAAAATATTATATTTCAACTTCCGTTACAGTACAGTAGTGACTTCCGGTTTCAAAATCAGTAAAGAACTCGTGTTTTCAAAGAAATGTTGTCTAAAACCTCACTAGGAATTGCAGCTGCTGGCGCCGGCTTGTGTTTCCTTGGATATTGTATGTACTTTGACAACAAACGAAGAAGTGACCCAAACTTTCGCCAGAAATTGAAAGAAAGTATGTCATTATGCTGGACATTGGTCGGCTTGTTAAAATTCCTATAGTACATTTAGTTGAGTATCGTGCTGTATAAAGCGTCTTTGCCGATATAACTTGAGGGACTTTTAAATTTATTTAAACACTCTATCTATTGCTATTCTATGAGAATTTAAATTCTGTATTACATGTTTTTACCGTGTTTACTGTGATTGTATAAGTCGTGGAGAAATTTATTTTAAAGGTTACAAAAATGAAAGAACATTATACAATTAGGCTAAATGTTCAGTAAGTTGTGCTCTTTTTTCTTCAAAATGATATGATTGACAAAATATACAAAACACTGATGAGTTTAATACAGTAGATGTAAAGATATCTACATGGTGAGTAAACATGTAGATAGGTAAGTGTGACCTTCAAAACTATTCAGGACTTAGTTACAGGGGTGTGATTTTTCCGCGGATCCGCGGATTTCCGCGGATCCGATCCTCCCAGAGGCCGTTTTTCCAATTCATCCAGATCCGAGGAGAAATTTTCGGGGGGGGGGGGGGGGGGGGGGGAGGTCCTGTCCGATCCGGTCGGCTGGCTAACTGGCTCGCGGCTAGTCCGAGTTTTATCCCCTACGATCCGCACCGAGGACCACCGTATGCAAGTTAGATTTTCGAACGCATGTTTTCATTGGTCGATGCAATGTTTTGGTCCAATGGAATCGCTGCTTTCGTTTTCGAGAAGTCACATCCGGGCACTTCTTTCCACAATGGCATACTCAGAAGAAAACAGTGTTTACATGACCTCGCCAATGAATTCACGAAGATGTCTCGCATTATTGAACGTGCCAATGACTCACATTTAGCAGTGGAAATCGACAGGGATTGTAAAAACAAATTCAAATGGGAGTGGCTGGAAACGCTGATTGAAGTGAACGGCAAACAAGTCGCTTTATCGCAATTCATTAGGAAGATTGACAGTTCAGGGAAATGTAAGTGTGTTCTATGTGAAAAGGTTATCGTGTACGCCTCACGCGGACGAATTGCACTGGTTGAACACTGCAAAAGTGCAGAACATGGAAAAACATTAAGGACTGTGTCCAAAAATGAACAGTTGCCCTCCTCGTTTACCGGCAAAGTAACAAACGCCGTGTCGTATGGGATACACCCGTTCTTCAAGAACGTGAAGAAACCAGAAGTGCCAACTGAAACCAAACCATGTATTTCCTATGAAGATCGTGTGGCATCTGCACAGGTAAACATTCAAAGTTTGTTTTATGTTGATTATGTAGTTTTTGTGTTGTTGGTTTTTTTTTTTAAATGTTATTACTTTCTGAAATGCCTGTTACACCAAGGATTGTGGCATGGCTTGATTGAAGTTTTAACATTATTTGTCATGTTCATAACCTCATTGTCATATTGAAAAATTCTATACAAATTTAATTAACTCTTGATTAAATTTAATAATATGAATAATGACTTGAACAATTATGTTAGACTAACAAGTCTGTCAAACATGGCCATACATTGATACAGTCCTATAGTTTCTACTGTCTGCTTACGAGTTCTGATTCAATATTTTTTACTATGATTTTTCATTTGGATATGCCATTATAAATCAGGGCATAGGTATATGTTGCGTGCACCGACTACACCCCCCTCTCCAAATGTCCTTAAACAACATCCAATCATATCTCTTCGACTTTCACTTGATGGCAGTTTGAGGTTGGATATTTATTGTAATTTGGAAAGTATCAAAATGACAGTAGTATTCCCGTAACGAGTATTCATTTCTCTAACAGTCGGTACCTATTTTGTTAAAATCGGTTGAAAATTGTTTGTTTAATGAGATGAAAACCGAGATGTGTGTGCGTTTTCTGTAGAAAATAAAAGTAGAGTTGATTTTTACCTTTATAATGCTTATAGACGTTATAGTACAATTTTTGTTTGTGTTTATAAAAGTGAGTTCTATGAAAAGTTATGGTGTTTTGATATTGTTTAAGGACATTAGGGGGCTTGCAGTCGATGCACGCAACATATACCTATGAATCGGGGTTGACAAAATGCCAGCCTTTATGAGTATTTACCATTCCGGTGGTAAATACGGGCATTTACTTGTCTGTTGAATTGTAGAGGGGCTTAGCATGTGCTTTACTAGTTCCCTAATCAGATATACAAGTCCTACTATGTGTGTACAACCAAAAAATAAAATATAAAAAAAGGTGTAATTTCAGCTGAATTTTGAATGAACCAAGTTGCGTGCAAATCAAAAGCTTGCAGTCAATTGTAGAAAACTGAGTACCAAATAAGTCCAGAGTAACAATACTGGCCCCCTAATCCACTGCAAATTGCTGTCAGGTAAGACCCCAAACAACAGTTATGACACCTGTACTGGCCATAGTGGCCGGTACAGGTGTCAAAACTGTTGTTGTAACATACACACCTTTCATTTAAGAGGTACATGTACACACAGTGAACCGTGAAGTGTCAAACACAATTTAGACAATTTGGAGGGGAAATTTTTCAGACTTAACCAATCATATTGCAATATCTGACATAAGAGTTGGTCTGTTAAACTGAAGATTTTAACATGTTAGAACTATAACACAATATTTTATATAAGCCATTTGACGAGTACCCTTTGCAGGGATGAAACAGTTTGAATTCTTATTAAAATGATGGTCAGAAATCAATAAGCGTAACAATATTCCACTAACAATTTAACCCTTTCCCTATTCTATATTTATTCCAAATTCCATTACCTACTGAATATTCATTAACAAAAAAAAGTTTTAAAAAAATGAAACATTGAAGCCATTTTAGAAGGCAAAGAAACATATCTTAAAAAATCCACTAGCAAATAGAGCAGACCCTGATCAGATGGCTCTGTAGGAGCCATCTGATCTGGGTCTACTCTGTTTGCAAATGCGTGAAAACACATTTACATGAGGGAAATGGTTAAAACAGCCTTTATAAACCCTTTCCCTCACATAAACATGTTTTCACGCATCTGCAAACAGAGTAGACCCAGATCAGACGGCTCCTATAGGAGCTGTCTAATTAGGATCTGCTTTGTTTGCAAACTGAACCTTAAATTTTCTAAAATGAAATTTGGACAAAATATAGAACAGGGAAAGGGTTAAAACAATAATCTTCAAAGAAATCATACATATTTTATAGGCGAGCTTTCAATAAATATTTATTTTATATTTCAGGCAATGGTTCTGGGTGTTGTAGCTGAGCACTCTCTTCCATTGACCATGGCCCCTGTCCTCATAAACCTGGCAAAGGAACTGTCAAAGGACAAGAAAGTTCTTGATGATTTGTCCATGGACAGGACATCTGCCTCATATAAGATGAGGTACGGACTCGGAAGAACTTTGAACCTTGAACTTGTCAGACTTATGAAGGTTAATAAATTCAGTCTGAATCTGGACGAAACAACATCCAGCAACAATAAAAAAGTTGTGACAATATTAGTGAATGTGTTTAGCAACGATGAAAACAGAGTGAACTTAGAACAGCTGACATCGAGAGAACTGACATCGGTCAACAGTGAGACATTGTTTGACATTGTTGTGGAACAGTTTGAGACTCACAATATTCCTTGGAAAAATCTTGTGTCTGTTTTGATGGATTCTTGTTCTGTCATGAGAGGGTGTAAGAATGGTTTGGAGACGCGACTGAGACGAGAGAAAGCTCCACATCTGTTGGACATTGACGGTGATCTTTGCCATCACATGCATAATGCGTCCAAGAAATTTTGCCAGCCCTTCGAGTCATGGGTGGAGAAACTATTTCATTCTCTTCATGCAGACTTCAAATACTCCACTGATTTGAGAGAGGCTCTATCAGAGATTTGCAATATACTTGGAATTCGATACACTGTTCCAGAACGATTCTTGCCACACCGCTGGCTGTCTGCCTATGATGTGAGTGTGAGCACCCTGCGTCTTTGGGATGCATACCAGGTGTTTTACTATGCCTTTATTGAAAAAGACAGTAAAGCAGCATACTGGCCTGTTGTGTCGGAGGTCTTCAAAAAGTACAAGGTGGATTCTCAAGGGAAAGCTCGTGCCAAGGAGATAATTGAGACCATCAGAAGGAAGAACATGACAGTTGATGGGAAGAATAGGAAGCAGTCAATTGTTGAGAAGGTAAACCATCAAATGAATAACGCTTACCTGTGTAATTAAATGTTATTGGTATTTAGTCCGCTATCTGGTTACTGTAACGCAATAATTCATGTGTCCGACTATCAATTTGTTTCAACATATAGTTGACTTTAGCAGTTTCAAAATGAAACGCCAATATTTTAAATAAGTCCACAAGTACTGTATGAGACGAGACTTTATAAACCGAGGTCCCATATATCAGTGTTTTTCACTCGGCATCTAAAAGAACCAGAAAAACTCATATAGATAATAGAGTAGGACATCAAGCATGGGTTTCTCTGTATCTGCCCCCTCTCGCTTGAACGTCTGGAGCTTCCAATTAGCCCATAGTTGGCAGAAACAGACGTTAATCATCACAATCAATCACTTTGTTCTATAGTGACGAATTTTATATTCTTGAAATTTAAGTTTGCATCAGCTTACCATTTTGCTTTGTTTCTTTTTCAGGTCATGTTTCAAGATGAGAAAACTCTCCTGAATCTGCACCTCTACACTGCAGTGCTTCCTATCTTGAAGAACTATGTAGAACAGTTTCAGACCAAGGAGCCTCTCATACATCTTCTTTATGAAAACCAGGTACATACATTTTGAATGAGTAGAGGTGTATCCGTATTAAAAATATGTATATATCTATAACATATTTTGAGTCACCTGCCGAAAGACAGTGTGTCACATAGATAAGTTTTCCGTCAGACAGTGTGTCATTTTATTCTAACATTCTCCCAGCAGGCGACACACATGTTCCTTTGAACACTCTTGTGTAGTTGTCACATAACAGCGTTTAAAGAACAAGATATAATTGTTTTGAAATGCATTGCATTATTCAGTAACAGTAAAGTTACTTTGAAGTAGACTGGCTTGATGTGTAAACTATCCTAATTTTCACAGAGGAAGGGAGTTATGTTTTATAGCAGCAGGCATTTAAGGTCTCTTGCATTATGTAAAAGTTCCTTAATAAGTAAAACTGTTCACTGAAGCTATTTGACCAAATACCAGACATGTTTTTCTTCATATGAAGGGGCCAAGTATCTGTAAATTAGAAAAATATACACAAAAATTGTTTGGCACGAGTGCTTATTAGTTTCTTTTATTCAGGAAAAGGCTTTTAGGAAGTTCCTTTCCTGTTATGTGAAGCCTGAAGAATTCATCGGACTGACTGGTCGTGGCCTTCAAGCATTGAACCTTGAATCTGACAACAATGGACAGTTTCTCAATGAATCTGATATGTTCATTGGACCTTCAGCTACCAGTATCATCATCAATAAGCGGAGGGATGATCCAGTTGTAAAGGCTTTCCGGATTAAAGCCTCAACAGCATACATCACAACAGGTAAGAATTAGTCATCTTCTGCGAGCAAAAACTTTACTGTAGCTCATTACTCGAAGTATAAGACGTATCAACATGAAACTTCATAGTTGGGTAGATCTCATTGAGCAGAAGGCCCCTACATGAGCACAATCACTATTTATTTCAAAATTTTGGAGTTATGGCCCTTTATTTTTTTTTTCAAAAAGTTTTAATGATGTGTGCTGTGCAAATTTTGCGTTTCATCTGACTTCAGAATAGGAATCTATGTACCTTAACACTTATATAACGCTAAACAGCATGGTCAGTAAATGGTTGTTTGTGTCGAAAAAATATAGAAAATGGATTGCTACGGAAACCAACGGAACAGCCTTCTCCATTGACCGGAATCTGGTATACACTTTATTCATGAATAGTACTGGAACACTGTGTATTAATGAAAGTTATAAAGCAATTTTCAATTGCCAAACATATCATTAGGTTGTAAGGTGTAATTTGTTCACCCAAGTTACCCAAGTTATGTTTTTTCAACAGGTGCATACCTACAGAAAAAACTGCCATTGACAAATAATGTACTGCGCAGAGTTTCCTCTATCAATCCTGCTGCAAGGGGAACCAGTGTGGCCTTAAAACGAATGAAGAGACTTCCTGAGGTCATCACTGGGGTACTCTCTCAAGAGGAGAGTGACCAGTTTGCCACTGAAGCTCACAGGTGTATATTGAATGAAATACTTTATTTAACGAGGGTATCTCATGTAGTCTGAATCTAATCTTCCTTGAGGCCCTTGATAAAAAGAATCTCATACAATGTACCAAAAATTCATACATTCATTTACAATGTCCGAAAGGGCTACTATGTAGTGTGAATTTACCAGGAGGCAATAAGACAACTGGTACCTGAAAATATGTCACTTAGGGATCACTTTTCCGTCTGTCTGTCCATCACACATTCTTGTTTTTATTCTAACATTTCTCCCAGAAGGTGACACGTGTTCTTTTTAACACTTGTATTTTCATGGTTTCGTTTGTTGTAGCTTCCATTGTTCAACGGATGTCCCAGGAGTGACAGAGACAACAAGATTGGATACCTGGTGGGGAACTGTGTCAAGATCAAATGCTTTCCCAGCTTTAAGTAAAGTTGCATTGGCTGTATGCACAATATTCCATGGACCACATGTTGAGGCATCTTTCAATACAATGGGAGACATCTTGGATGCCAAATCTTCCAGCTTAAGAATAGAGACTTACTCTGCTTATCAAACTGTTAAATATCACCTAAAAACCCGTGAGAAGTCAGCAATAGAATATTTCAAGAGGTCTGACTTTCTATACTCTAAGGTGAACTCATTGTTGTGTGCTAACATGAGGTCTGCCAGCTCAACATACAGAAGTGCTTTAAAAGCTGTGGACAGAAATAGGGGTGATGCTGTTAAAATGGTGGAAACAAAGGCTCAGAATTGCAAACTAATGAGAGAAAATGCTGTGATCTCTCAAGCCCAACATGAAAAGCAGCAGAAGAAGGAAGGGAGGAAGAGACTGTTGGAAGAACTTATTATGAGGAGAAAAAATTTGAAATGAAACTATTAATGTTGAAAATAAGTTCTCTCCATTGAGATAATTGTTGATAACCATGAGCTTTAGGAACCTTCTTATCACTGTTAATTTGCATCAATTTTGGAAACTGGTGTCATTTGTACTGGTTACAATTTAATAGAGAACGAGTTATGTTACTCTTTTATTTTAGATGAAACACTGGTTAGAGAATGATGCATCACTTTGATGTGCTTGATATTTAAACTTACAAAAGTTTACATACTGTGGTAACCTCCCTTATACAAAGGCATTTTCATACATCTGCAAACACAGTAGACCCAGAGCAGACAGTCCTATAGTAGCTATCTGATCAGGGTCTGCTGTGTTTGCCAATGGAATTTGATAGATCTGTTTTAGTTTCTTAAATAGCTACAATATTCCACCTTCCATATTTCATTATAACTATTTCGTCACTGAATCTTCAGTAGGTATTTGAAATTTGGGATAAATATAGAACAGGGAAAGAAACCTTCATGCTATTCAGATAGTGTATTTTACCACATGTCTAACATAAGATTATGACATACTTGTTGAATTTGAACAGTGTCTTGTCTGTAATGAAGTTTTATGTAAGTCTTGCTGGTCTCTGTTGACTCGTTTTCATTGTTTTTATCATAGATTTGTGTTAATAGCTATTATTATTTATAAACTGAGATAAGAGATTATTTATTTGATATTTATTTAGAATGTGAACACATTGTGATACAACACTAGTCCAAAGGCTCTTCTCTGAGGAGAATTAAGTTTAAAACTTGTACTTATAATTTTATTTTCTGATGCCTATCAGCTGTTAAATCTAAGTTATAATATTCATAGAAAGGTGCTTCACTCTGATGTGCTTTGGTATGTTGTTTCCACAGAGAACTTGCATTTTAGTAGTCTTTATTAAAGTGTTACATCTGATCATGATGAAAACAACACTTCATACAGACATGCAAATGATATTCTGATTTAAATGTTTAAATTTACCTTGATTTGTAACACAAAAATAGCTAGTATTACTTATGCTTTTCCCTCATGTTTATACTAATAGAGTAGACCCAGATCAGATGGCTCCTACAGGAGCTTTGTGATTAGGGTCTGCTCTGTTTGCTTATGATATTATAAAAGATCTGATTGTACAGTTTCTATAAATACAATGAAATCCTGTATGTACATATACCATTATGAAAATTCAGCTTATTAATATTCATGATGTGCATTTCTTAAATGAATATTGAAGCTGAAAGGGTTATATACTAGGATCCTATGTGTTTCATCTTGTTTATATGAGCATAAGTTTCAGTCAAATTTTATGTTATTTTTAGAGCAACTCATAAGGGTGTTTATTTTGAAACCTGATGATGATAGTAAAGCAAAATTGAACTAATTCTGAGCATAATCATTACTGGTACTGTTATTAAATGAAACACCCTTGGAAGTCATATGTAAGTAGACTAGAGACTATAATTAAGTAGTGGACAAAAATGTTTAATCTTTAACTCTTTATTCCATTAATACACCTTTTAACATCTTTGCAAGCAGAGAAGACCCAGATCTGAAGGCTCTAGTAGGAGCAATCTGATCAGGGTCTGCTGAACTTTCTAATGTGATAACATAGATCTGATTCTACACTTCTGGCAGGATAACTTCCCTGTGTTCATATGCAATTTTAATAAAATCATGTTATCAATATTCATGATGGCATTATTTCTTATATAGATATTCATGGAGTAAATGTTAAACACTAAACCACTGTGATGTGAATAAAAGTTTAAACTGGATGTCCTTGTCACTTGTTAGAACATTCCCCTTCTGAAATATTGAACTTGTACATCATCAAATCTAAAAATGCAGTAAGTAAAGACAATGCAGCTAATAGAAAATGTACCCTAAAATAGGGTTCTCGTACACCTTAATAATGCTTGAAATGCTATTTTTTTCCGGGGGCTTCGCCCCCTGGGCCCCCACAAGGGCGTTGCCCCTTGACCCCATTGGGGGCCTAAAGCGGCCCCCAAACCCCTCGCCGAAATTTTCCTCTTCTCCTCTCTCTGTCCAATCACACCCCTGTTAGTTAATACAGTGAAATCAGGAGTATAGTGTCAGTATTTGCTGCAAGTCAAAACCTTATTTATTGTTGATGGGCTAGTATCTGTGACCTATCCCAGTAACTCGACTATCCATTGAAACTATATAAAATGTACCCATCATCATCATCATCTTTTCCCGATTGTTAGAAGTTGTATATGTCTGATTTAGGAGTGTCAGCCTCTTGTTTAGATTTGATTGTATAAGTCCATCGTTAGCAATAAGTCTGGTGCTGGAAGAGGCTGTGCCTGGCTAGTCATTTATATACTTGTTTTACTTATGTAACAGGCAGTAAGCAGTTTGGATAGCTGATTTGGTAGAGCACTCGCCCTGTAAGTGAGGGGTCCAGGTTCAAGTTCTGGTCTGGCTGCATTTTTTTACCAGTCCTGTTACAGTTTGCATCCAACTTGAAAATCAGACCATGTGTATTCCCATTGTTTCTCATGAGTTACGGCGAGTTCCTCAGGGAAAACAGGCCAGGTACAGGTGCTGGGTGAAGAACAATAAGCGGTTTCGGATAGCTCAGTTGGTAGAGCACTCCCCCTGTAAGTGAGGGGTCCCAGGTTCCTGCTGCGGTCTGGCAGTATGTTTTTCACCAGTCTTGTTACACTTATAGATATAAAAGTAGAGAGCCTGGTTACTGTACCTGTAATATCCAGATGTGACTGGTACAGAGGATGACTGGGATCCATCAATGACAACCTATTATGTGCAGAGTGAAAAGAAGTCCATAATCCATTCAAGGACATTGCCATATATCCCGTAATGCTCAAGTTTCAGTAGAAGACAAGTATGTGGGATCTTGTTTGAAAAAGTCATGCAAGAGCAGCAAGATTTTGTCAACTTGGTCACCTTTATCTAATTTCTTTAATATGTAGTTGATGGTTCGTATTCTAAGACTGGTTTCACAAGAGTGGTTCTTTCTAAAGCCATGTTGACTCTCTGCGATATATTCTGCTGATCTCATAATACTGATGTGGATGATTGGTTCTAAGTCTTTCAGATTGACCGATTTAAGAGAGATGGTACTGCTTACATCACAGGAAATTACTATTTCAGAGATTTCTTTAAATTTCAGAAAATACAGACTGTATTCAAAGGTTTCTGATGTGTAAAACTAAAAAGTAGCAAAATTTCCATCTTTCATCAACTATTTCACACCAAACAACTATTTCTTAGATGATTTATTTGTTTTAGCACTTCTAAATTCTTCACCAGGGTAGATGGTATACCTGTCAAGCCTTTTCACTAGATGTATGCTTAAGTAACTAGTAAACAGATTTTAAGGTATTGACATCAAGCATTGCTGACACCATACTCCTGTTGTAACTCCCTATGCTACTTTCTAGTTTTTGCAACTGAGAAGAAACATATGAAAAAATGTTGAACCTATCAATATTGACCATTGGGAATAAATAGTGGCTGAATTTTGTTGAATTTTGTAAATGCCACAAATATGAAATATTTATTAAATACAATATCATATGACTATTGTTTTTTTCCAGGGAGGAAAAATGCTGCAAATACAAAGAAATCAAGTGGGGACCCAAGCACTACAAAGGTATTACAGTAGAACCTGTCTTAAGTGGCCATCAGAAGAGGTCTAACTATGGGTTTGTAAGGCAGGTGGTAGTTTAATGCAGGTCAGAAGTAATGTAGAAAGCTCTTGTAGGAGCTTTTTGCTTTCATTTTGTCCTGTATTAAGCAACAACCTGCTTTTTAACACTCCTTTGTTCAGATTTGCAACTTTATATTGGTTCCTTTGAAATCAGCTATTCCTAGGCTTTTATTAGCTCACCTGGTATTAGCTCACCTGGTACGAAGTGCCAAGGTGAGCTATTGTGATTGCCCTGTGTCCGTCGTCTGTTGTTTGTTTGGGATCAAAGATGGCCACGTCCTTGGGGTCACAAGTTTTACATAGGATTATATAGTAAAAATTATTCTTGTCCGAAACCTAAAAGCTTATAGCTGTGATATTTGATATGTAGCATCATTTGGTGAACCTTTACTAAGAGTGTTCAAATTATGTCTTTGGGGTCAAACACGGCCACGCCCTGGGGTCACATGTTTTACAAAGGATTATATAGTAAAAACTTTAAAAAATCTTCTCGTCCAAAACCAAAAAGCTTAGAGCTGTGATATTTGGTAAATAGCATCATCTGGTGGACCTTTACCAAGATTGTTCAAATTTTGCCCCTAGGGTTAAAATTGTCCCCACCCTGGGGGTCACAAGTTTTACATAGGATTATATATAGTAAAAATTTAAAAATCTTCGTGTCCGAAACTGAAAGGCTTAGAGCTGTGATGTTTGGTATGTAGCATCATCTAATAAACCTTTACCAACATTGTTAAAATTAAGCCCCAAGGGTCAAAACTGGCTCTTCGCCGGGGGTCACAAATTTTACTGAAAACTTTAAAAATCTTATTGTCAAGATCAAGGCATAGAGCTACCAAAGTTGGTATGTAGCATCATCTGATGGACCTCTACAAAGATTGTTCAAATTTTGTCCCTGGGGTCAAACTGGCTCCGCCCGGGGGGTCACAAGTTTTACATAGGATTATATAGTAAAAACTTAAAAAGCCTCTTGTCTGAAACCCAAAGGCTTAGATCTGTGATATTTGTTTTGTAGTATTATCTAGTAGACCTCCTCAAAGATTATTCAAATTTTGCCCCAGGGTAAAAGTGTCCCTGCCCTTTGGTTGTCGGATTACATAGAGTTATAAAGTGAAATCTTCAAACATCTTCTCTGAAACTAATATGGTCAGAGCTTTGATATAGAAAACATAGCAAACAAGGTGAGCGATACAGGACTATCATGGCCCTCTTGTCTTCAATATTGTCAAGTGAGTGCCAGTCTACATTTGTCTTTACTAAGACAAGTATGTTTGTTCTTATAGCCTACAAAGTCTCCAATTGTTTTAGCTCACTTGGCACAAGGTGCCAAAGTGAGTTATTGTGATCGCCCTGTGTCTGTCGTCGTGCGTCGTCACCCGTCAACTTTTTTCTTAAAATGACATCTCCTAAATTACTGGCTAGATTTTTACCAAACTTGGCAGGAATGTTCCTTGGGTCAACCTCTTCCAAATTTGTTCAAAGAATTTGATTCCATGCAGAAGTGGTTGCCATGGCAACCAATGTCCCAAAAAGAAATAAAACCTTTAAAAATCTTCTTGTCAAAAACTGAAAGGCCTAGGGCTACCAAATTTGATG
Source organism: Azorinus chamasolen (assembly GCA_963576725.1). Taxonomy (NCBI): domain Eukaryota; kingdom Metazoa; phylum Mollusca; class Bivalvia; order Cardiida; family Solecurtidae; genus Azorinus; species Azorinus chamasolen. The sequence continues at coordinate 54,270,851 of OY755235.1, forward strand.
TGTAGAATCATCTGGTAGACCTTTACTTAGATTGTTCAAAATTTCTCCCTGGGTTCAAAATTGGCCCAACCCTGGGGGTCACAAGTTTTACATTGGATTATATAGTGAAAACTTTTAAAAATCTTCTTGTGCGAAACCGAAAAACTTAGAGCTGTGATATTTGGTATGTAGCATCTTCTGGTGAACCTTTACTAAGATTGTTCAGATTATGCCCCTTGGGTCAAAGACGGCTACGCCCTTCGGGTCACATATTTTACATAGGAATATATATAGTAAAAAGTTTAAAAATCTTCTTGTCTCAAACCAAAAGGCCTAGAGCTGTGGTATTTGGTATGAAGCATCATCTGGTGGACCTGTACCAAGATTGTTCAAATGTTGTCCCTGGGGTCGAAGTTGTCCCCACCCTGGGTGTTACAATTTTTTTATAGGAAAATCTTTAAAAATATCCTGTGAAACTCAAACTGTCAGGCATAGACCTTTAATATTTCGTATGTAGCACGCTGTTTCTAAGTAAACGCTGACTGGAATCCAATGAAACTTAAGATGATGCTTTATCATAAAGAGGACATGCGCATCCAATTATAGTGTTCCAGTTTACCATTTTCCTTACAGATGCCCCTTCGAATTGTACAAAGCTTTTTCATGTGACAGTCACGTTTGTGAGAGTATTAATCACCTTCAGTGATAATTCTAGTTATCATATATGGTCACATATATAGTCACTTTATAAGTTGAGTCATCATTGCTATTTTAACTTTGAAAGAATACAGGTAAATTTTCACAAACTCTGTACGAAGTGAGAAAAAAGCCACTGATCACAAGGACCGGTGTGTTTGCAATTTTTACCAGACTGGACGAAATTTTACCGGATTTGTCAGAGGTCCTGTGAACTTTCGCATAGACTGCCTCTTACCTTTTAAAGATGCCATTTTGCACCTTTGCAAAGGAATAGAACAGGATCAGAGGAGGGAGTCTTCTCTTTGTTTGCTTATGAAATTCTGCAGTTTCAACCATGGCCAAAAATTAATATGCTATTATAAAAATTCAGCTAATTAATGTTCATGATTTTTGTCATAATTTCTTTCATGAATATTGATGAGGTGGGGGTGTTTGAAGAAATGAATTGGTTTTGTAGAAGCTATTGAAAGAAAGTAAGTATAGTTAAGTGAATCATGTTTTTCTGCTCAAAGTGACTGGCCTGATGTTTGAAAACATAGGCTACCCTTGACTACAGTCATTCAATCTGAATGCCAAACATTTTGTATGCTGACAAGAAGTCAGAATGCTTTGCACTTGATCTCAATCCACTCTGTTTGCAAAGGTAATCACACTTTCCTTGTAACTTACTAAAGGTTAATGCTCAGCGATTACTTTTATTTATATTTTTATATTTTTGCAGTATCCAGATTTGACCAACCAAGAGGCTTGCCAACAGTTTTTCATGCAAGAGATACAGTTAGGAGAACTTCTGCTGGCAAGTGGAGGTATGTACATAAATTGAACTGATTAACCTGTCTCACACTTATTAAAGATTTATTATGCGCATTTTTCCTATTAATCAATCGACACCAGAAGTTGTACACATATACATATCATGAAAATAATGCTTACAACTCATTTACCGACAGAATATATTTGTTCAGCTGAATATTCTCGCTATCCGAATACTGCTAAATCTGTTAAAGGAGCCTCCTTTTTAGAAACGGGGATTTTGTATGTAAATCAGCAGACATCTTAGGCAAAGTTCCGAAAGACTCTGATTCTATTTCAGAACAACACTTTGAATATTAATTAGGTTGTTGTCACATGTAACAATGGCTGACACTGGTTGTTGACCTACATATATATCGATTAGTACTTCCAGTAAGCAAATTTGAATCTTACGACAGATTCCAGTCAATGGCAAACACTGTCCCGTTGGCAGGGCTGGAAAAATCCTAAAACTTTTACTGGTCATGCTAGCTGCTTTTATCTTATTTTACTTAAATTCATTGTTAAAATTTCTGAAATTCTACTCGTCCTGCAAGAAAGTTACTCGTCGTGGCGAGCGGACGAGTGGAATTTTCCAGGCCTGGTTGGTTTCCGTAGCAATACATTTTTCTATTTTTTCGATACAAACATCCCTCTACTTACTGTACTGTTAAGTGTTAAGGTACATAAATTCTGATTCTGAAGTCAGTTTGAAACAAAAAATTTGCAGAAATTTGCGCAGTACAATTTTTAGCTATTTTCTTCAAATTTTTAGCTCGACTATTCGAAGGTTTTTGTTAAAGTCCACATTTGGCCTTTAACCTTTTGAATAAAGTTTTCAAACTTGGAACACTTGTTCACCATCACAAGCTTCATCTATAGGCAAGAGTACATAACTCTGTCAAGTATTTTGACAGAATTATGGCCCTTTTTAACTTCAAATTTTTGGTTAAGGTGTTTGTTAAGGTCCACTTATTTACATAACCCTGTGAGATAAAGCTTTGAAACTGAGAACACTTGTCTACCATCACAAGCTACATCTGTAGGCAACTCTGTCAAGCATTTTGGCAGAATTATCGCCTTTTTTTAACTTAGGGTTTTCTTTTAATTAAAGATTTCAGAGATTCAGCATCTTGAATACTATTACTAAGATATTTTACTGAGACTTTGAATACTTGCTTCTAGTATCATTGGACACCATTTTAGTCCACTATCAAGCATTTTTACACAAATACTGAGAATAGTCGAGCATGATGTCCTGTGACAGCTCTTGTTTACAAAGCAGTGTTAGAATATCACTGTCAAACAGTTTGGATCCTGGTGAGATGTTGAATAACCAGGCTTCAAATTTTGGATCCATACTATTGCAATGGTTATTAGTCCCCCACCGGTTACCGGTTGGGGGACTATAGGTTTGCTCGATTCCGTCCGTCCGTCCTTCTGTCACGCTTCTTGTCCATATCTCCTACAAAGTTAGGCCAAATTCATTATAACTTCACACATTGAAGAAGCATGATGAGGGCTAGTGTCATGCACAAGGGCCATAACTCTAGCATCAATATTTTTGGAGTTATTCCCCTTTTACATATTTTTTTGTCCGGACAATAACTCTTTATCTACTGGTTCAATTGATTTGAAACTTCACATATGGAACAATCATGATGAGGGGTAGTGTCATGCACAAGGGCCATAACTCTAGCATCAATATTTTTGGAGTTCTTCCCCTTTTTATACGCCCGAAGGGACGTATTATGGTATGGCGCATGTCGTCCGTCCGTCCATCTGTCCGTCCGTCCGCACTCACCAAAGGGTAGTTGTGTGACTTTTTCTAACTAGTCGCACAAGTAAAATCATTAACCTGGCCATCTCTTGTGACATTAACCTGGCCATTTCTTGTGACATTAACCTGGCCAGTTGTGGGACATAGGGTTAGGGTTAGGGTTAGCTTCCAGATCATTCTATTCCAAAGTTAGAGCCAAAAATAGTTTTACTTGTGGGACTAGTCCCACAAGAAAAGATCAAAGGAAAAAGTCACACAACTACCCATTTGTTAGGATGTCCGTCCGTCCGTCCGTTAGCAATTTCTTGTGCAACTAACTCCTCCTTCATTTTTCAACATAATTTCTTCAAACTTTCAGGAATGATAGATACTGATGTGTAGTTGTGCATATCAGTGAGATAACTCTCATATCATTTTTCATTCTGGAGTTATTGCCCTTTGATAGTTTCGGGTAGCAATTTCTTGTGCAACTAACTCCTCCTTTATTTTTCAACATAATTTCTTCAAACTTTCAGGAATGATAGATACTGATGTGTAGTTGTGCATATCAGTGAGATAACTCTCATATCATTTTTCATTCTTGAGTTATTGCCCTTTGATAGTTTCGGGTAGCAATTTCTTGTGCAACTAACTCCTCCTTTATTTTTCAACATAATTTCTTCAAACTTTCAGGAATGATAGATATTGATGTGTAGTTGTGCATATCAGTGAGATAACTCTCATATCATTTTTCATTCTGGAGTTATTGCCCTTTGATAGTTTCGGGTAGCAATTTCTTGTGCAACTAACTCCTCCTTTATTTTCAACATAATTTTATAGAACAGCCTTCGGGCGTATATTGCCCCGTCTTGCGGTGCTCTTGTTCATATTTTCTTGTCAGTCCGTCTGTCACGCTTCGCGTCCGGGCCATATCTCCTACAAAGTTATGCCAAATTCATTATAACTTCACACATTGAAGAAGCATGATGAGGAGTAGTGTCATGCACAAGGGCCATAACTCTAGCATCAATATTTTTGGAGTTATTCCCCTTTTACATATTTTTTTGTCCGGACAATAACTCTTTATCTACTGGTTCAATTGATTTGAAACTTCACATATGGAACAATCATGATGAGGGGTAGTGTCATGCACAAGGGCCATAACTCTAGCATCTATATTTTTGGAGTTCTTCCCCTTTTTCATATTTTCTTATCCAGTTAATAACTCTTTATGTACTGGTTTAATTGATTTGAAACTTCTCATATGGAACAAGCATGATGAGGTGTAGTGTCATGCACAAAGGCAATAACTCTAGCATCAATATTTTTGGAGTTCTTCCCCTTTTTCATATTTTCTTGTTGGGACAATAACTTTTTATTTACTGATTCAATGTATGAAAGTAGGTACTGCTACTATTCAGGTGGTCATGTATATACCATGGTCAACCACACCATGGGTGGGTGGGGTGGGGAGAGTGGAGGTTTTTTTTCAGTCCGGTGGGGGACTCATGTCTTGCATAGCAATACAACATGCCCTTGTTGTTAATGTGCCCATTTTGTTGAAAGAATTTGAATAATTTGTTCTTTCTTATCTTTGAGAAATGTGTATATGTAATTTACCATTGAAATGTATTCAGAAATATGTATATTGAAGGTTTTGCAGGAGTTGACTTTCAAAGTAATATTTTTATCTAAACTTCTCTAGCTTGATCATACGTAATACACATATATCAGCAATATCCAGAATATAATTTTGGCATATAGTTTTGGCATTGTGCATCACTTTTTTTTATAAAACTTTGTATAAGTGTTAAGTACCATGAAAAAAAGTGGCCCTGCAAGTGTGAGGTGTGGCACTTTGTTTGTCAAAAGCTTAACCCTTTTGTCAGTAAAGATACATATCTCAGAAACAGTTTGGATTTTTTTCTATGAACCTTTGTTTAAATGTTCAGTAGAATATGAATGGCCTTACAAATATGGCTCACATTGACTATGGAACACCAATTATGGCCCTTTACCAAAAGGTTGATTTTTGTCCATTCAGAGTCATATTTCAGAAACGGTTTGGAATTTCATACAAACTCTTTTCATTTTCATTGTTAGCTAACATTAGCCCTTTACCTTATAGAGATGCATTTGCAAAAAGAGTAGACCCAAATCAAATGGCTCCTGTAGGACACGTCTGATCAGGGGATTATTTCCTGCATAAATGTTCATGAGGTAAAGGGTTAATAAAGGGCAAGGTAGAATGATGTTTTTTATTTTGCTCAACTACAGAGTCAGAGGAAGGTATTGAGCACTTGGCCAATGCAGTTGTAGTTTGTGGGCAGCCGCAACACCTAATGGGAGTCTTCACACAAACCTTGCCAATGGAGGTTGTACAGAAACTGGGCTTAAAACTTCCCATAGTACAAAAGGTAAGTCCTCTATTACTGCTGTGAGGTCATTTGGGAAGAATGAATTGTAATGACAACTGTATTCAATATTGTAAATGATTCTTCTATGGTCAAATACAGTAAACCATAAACAGGGCTTAACAGGCCTAATTCTTGGTCATTCTTGTAGTAGCTTTGATGCTGACTGGAAGCAATGCTTCCTACATTCCTTTGCTATGCATAAAACAACTATAAACTGCTTTTAAAGACAACTATTTACAGTCTATAAAGAATCATTTATTCCTTTCCCTGTTGAATATTCATGTAAAAAATAATGACATATGAATGTATGAACATATGAACTCCTCCATCAGTTCAAATGTTATTCGGTGTCTAAGTGGTATACATGATAACCAGGAATAGTAGATGTGCAACACTCAATTTTCATGTGTTTAGTGCTGGGCATTGCAGAATTATCTCCCCTTGAACTATGAGTATTTTTTGTCATTTTGGCATGAAACATGGGGATTGGTGTCACAAACTCCTCCTTCATTTTTAAGGTTATTCAATTGATACTTTCCATACATAATATCACAACAAATGTGCATGACACAACTTTTCATATGTTTAGCGCTGGGCATTGCAGATTTATCTCCTCTTGAACTTATTTTTTTGGTCATTTTGGCATGAAACGTGGGGATATGGTGTCACAAACTCCTCCTTCAGTGTATAATTAGTATACATAATAACCATGAATAGTAGATGAGCAACACTCAATTTTCATGTATTTAGGGCTATGCATTGCAGAATTATCTCCCCTTGAACTTTGAGTAATTTTTGTCATTTTGGCATGAAACATGGGGATTGCGGTGTCACAAACTCCTCCTTCAGTTTTACAGTTATTCAATTGATACCTTCCATACATAATAACCATAAATAGTAGTTGTGCATGACACACTTTTCATGTGTTTAGCACTGGGCATTGCAAAATTATCTCCCCTTGAACTTTAAGTATTTTTGTGTTTTTGTCCTGTTACATGGGTTGTTGGTGTCACAAACTTGAATATGCAATCAAAGATGCCATGTGGGAGTATTTATTGCCTTTAGTGATAGTTATAGTTTGGTATTGGTAAAAACTGTAGTCATATCTATTATAAGCAAACAGAGCAGACTGTGATCAGTTTGCAAATATGTGAAAAGGCATTTATGTGAAGGAAAGGGTTAACTTAAAGGTAGAAAATATGTTCAGATGTGCCATCGGAAAATTGTATCAAATACCATTAAAAGTCATTTTTCTTAACCTGGTTGGTTATATCAATTTATTTGATTATTTGTCAAAAACATCGCCAATCCTATCGGAATTTCCATTTAAATTTCCATTTAAATGTGTGAATTTGAAATTTTTTAAACCGCAATTACCAAGTCATCTTTTGGACTATTATTATTACAATTAGCAAATGTGTAATTTGTTAGCATGACCAGGGAACCATGTCGTAGAATTTTGATAAAACCCTGTTTAGGAGTTGTGCAATACATTGTATTTTAATTTAAAAACCATTGCAGTTCTGACTCCCACTACGTTTATGTTAGACAATCAAAGCAAGATATCAAAATACTGTGTCAGGAATCCATATACAATACTTTTTCATACCTGTATGTCAAAAAATGTGTCTAATTCAGACACATATTACAGAAGTTTTGTATGTTTGAAAAAGCCGACTCCTCTAAATTTGCATCTGCCAAAAATATGTTTTAAAAAACCCACAAGAAACCCAATTATTTTGCATAATCGGATATAAATTTAATTACATATCGCTTTCAATTCATATTTATATCCAATGGAGAGCTTATTTTCCCTAAAGCTCCTCCCCTTTTTTTCCACCTGATGATTTAAAAAGCTGAGTTAATGCAATGGGTAGACGCAAATTCGTTAATGCAAAGACGTTTATATGAGGGAAACTGTTAAAAGACATTTCTACTTCAACTGCTGAATAGAATTGGATCAAACTACAAAATACTTCACAGTGTTGTTCCTATATCAAAGTTATATAAATTGTTTAAATTTGCTACAAAAGGAGGTCTAAAAAAATTAAAATCTTCTATTGCTAAACCAGCTTGTGTTTTCATTAAAACTCAGCGTTCTGAATAATTTTGGTAGATGTACATAATAGATCACACAGCCTTTTAACCCATTCCCCCATTGGCTATTTTTAGATCAAAACTCTGAATAAATCTACCGAAAAGGAGCATGAACTAGAGAAAGGATTTTTTTTAGAATTTTGTAGTTTGAAACCATTGTGATAAATAGAGCACTTGCTCCTATAGGAGCAAATGCTCTATTTATCAGAATGGTTTCAAGAATTGACTATAACGGGCGTAAAAAGGCCTATTTATGTAGGAAAAGAGTTAAACAAGTTCAGCGATATAGGATTATTATGGCCCTATTGTTAGGATATAGAGAACGGGCGTAAAAACATGTATTTTGTTTTTTTCACAGAGAATGATGGAGCACCAAGCAGCTAAGATGGGAAGCAAAGAAAAAACACCAGAACCACCAAAGACAGCACCAGTTATAACTGAGCTAACAGAAGATGATGTGGAATAGCATTCCAAGCAATGCTTTTAATGCAGACTTGGAAAGACTTCTGTGTTCTGTCAAGTGATATTTTGATGAAGATTTCAGGACCTCCAGTATTTGAAACTGAATATTTTTTGTCAGTTTGAGTACTTGTTTGCATAAAGTGTTGTCTGCTTAATTTTCTCAAAGTAGACATTTCTGCTTATTCTTGACTGATCAGTGTTGAATAGGTTAGGTCCTAATGAAAGGCTGAGAATAAGTCAGCATCTCATTGAGACCCATACTTTTTACAAAGGTTATCATGATTTGACAGAAAGCAGGCTTTAAGTTTAATGCTCTGGAGGTTGTATCAGATATTTTTATTTTAAATCAAGAATTCCCTCGTGGAATTGAAAATAACCGTTTCCTCCATAGGCTATTTTTACACCCAACCTCTTTGAAATGTTATAATTGTGTAGAATAGAAACCATTGTGATGAATAGAGCATTTGCTCCTATGGAGCAAATGCTCTATTTATTACAATGGTTTCCAGAAGTGACTATTACAGAGGCATAGAAAGGTGTATTTATGGATGAAAGGGTTAAGCAGTCATCAATCTGGACTGACCCGAGTAATAATTTTTAGCAATATTCCAGAGAAACATTTTGAAATCATGTTTTATATATTTTTGTTTAGAATATAACAATTAAAGTTTATTTAGTAGGAAGAAATTCCTATTATCTGAGATCTTCACCAATTTGATAATGTTTAAAATACAAAAGTAAAACAATTGCAGTGTCATATAATGTGTTAGTCAATGTTTGTACAGTTGTAAATAAGACATCAGTGTTGAATATTTCTGAGCATTTGTTCAAATGTTAAGATACTCCATGTGGTATTGTGCTTTTTTCAACATACAACGGCTGAATATTTGACCTACGATGCAAAGTGAAAATTTTTTGGAAATCGCAGAGTAGACCAAATTAGATGACAAATTGAATTGGGCAAGGTCTTAACCCTTTCCTCCGTAAAAACGCCTTTCTACGCCTCTGTAAAAGTCACCTGTTGAAACCATTGTGATAAATAGAGCATTGCTCCTAAATAAGCAAATGCTCTATTTATCACAATGGTTTCAAATTATAAATTTCTAAGAAATTTCTTTTCTCTAGTTAATGCTCATTTTCGGTAGATGCATCCAAAGAGGTTGGATCTTAAATATAGCCTCTAATGGAGGAAAGGGTTAATAGAAGCTTCAATCTTTCTATTGGTAGAAAAACATAGATCTTACATAACAAAATATTTTTTACAATTTATCATGTTTTCAAGGAAGTTATCTAATAAGTAACCAATAACCATATCACCGATAAGTCTCATTTGTTATAGGGACTTTTTAAATACATTCAACCATAGTTATTGTAAATTGCTCCTGTTTAGGCAATAATTTCCAATTAAAGTATTTTCATTATCGTTAAATGTATTGATTCAAACACAGAATTGAAAAAGAAAGTCATTGGCCCAGATAAGAATCATATTTAGGACATCTATGATAAATGTTGTCTACATTTTCTGTCAAGTTCTATCTTTTTTTTATACCTCTGGTGTTCTCCAAGGCGGTTCTGATGCATGCCAACAAGATGTGCTGAGAAATGAGAACAATAGCAGGAGGTTTTTTTTTGTAGAGTTGATCTTATAATAAATATTACATGGTTTGTCACATCTTTGGAACCCAGAGGGATCAATTTTGATACATGACCCATCAATGGAAAATTAATTATCCTGAATTTTGTGTACAGTAAACCCCCTCTAAACTGAAAGTAAGGTGACTGCTTAATGCAGGGTAAAAGTCATGCAGAAAGCTTCTAGAGGAGCTTTCTGCATGACTTTCAACCTGCATTAAGCTGCTACCTGTCTCCAAGATATTTATACTAAATTGAATGTATGGTTTAGAGGGGTTTTAGTGTATTGATGAACCCTTTGAATGCTTTAGTATTCAAAGTGCAATGGTCCATGCTTGTTTGAGTAGAGTGCATATACTCTAGTATGAAGGCCTGTAATTTGCAAGAGGATTTTGAATAACAGGCAGTGCAGCCCCTGATCAAAGGTCTCCTCAATGATCCCTCTGTAACAGGCAGTGCAGGTCTTGATCAAAGGGCTCCTCAAGGACCCCTCTGTGACAGGCAGTGCAGGCCCTGATCATAGGGCTCCTCAAGGATCCCTCTGTGACAGGCAGTGCAGGCCCTGATCATAGGGCTCCTCAAGGATCCCTCTGTGACAGACAGTGCAGACCCTGGTCATAGGGCTCCTCAAGGATCCCACTGTGACAGGCAGTGCAGGCCCTGATCATAGGACTCCTCAAGGATCCCTCTGTGACAGGCAGTGCAGGATCATAGGGCTCTTCAAGGATCTCTCTGTGACAGGCAGTGCAGGCCCTGGTCATAGGGCTCCTCAAGGATCCCACTGTGACAGGCAGTGCAGGTCTTGATCAAAGGGCTCCTCAAGGACCCCTCTGTGACAGGCAGTGCAGGCCCTGATCATAGGGCTCCTCAAGGAAACCTCTGTGACAGGCAGTGCAGGCCCTGCTCATAGGGCTCCTCAAGGATCCCACTGTGACAGGCAGTGCAGGTCCTGATCATAGGGCTCTTCACAGATCTCTCTGATCTAGATCTGCACTGTTTGCAAATGTCAGTAAACACGTTTCCAACATTCAAAGGGTTTGTGTTTTGTGTGGATGTTAAGCTTTTTGAATTCTATAGGACCATTAAATGTTTATTTTTTTTATAAAATGATGAAACATAATATGTAAATGTTATACAGTAAAACCCCTCCTAACTGGACGCTAAAATTAGTATCAATGCCAGACTGTAAGACAGGTGGCAGTTCAATGCAGGGTTAAAGTCATACAGAAAACTCACTTTCTTCTTGACTTTCATCCTGCATTAAACAGCCACCTGCCTTAAAAGAGCTAAAATTCCAGTTTAGAGGGGGTTTACTGTATAGAAGTTTGAAATCGGAACTAACAAAATCTATGAAGCTTCGAAGTTGAATGCTCATAGATTAAATAGACTTCCACGAAATATTTTCTTTCCATTTATAAGACTATATTCTTGGGAAAGCCAATTATAACCAGTGGGGTATTTATATGTTAATTGTTTGAACATTTGTGATTGTACATTTAAAAGATGTAGTGCTAACAAATTGGATTAAATAAAGGTAAATGCTGTAAAACCTTTGTTTTTGTAGCCAACACTGGTGGCAGTTGCCTTTAACTCTTTTCTCCGTAAATACGATTTTTATATGCCCACCTAATTAAGGTTGTCGTATATTGGCGTGGCCCTGCCTGTCCGTCTGTTCGTTCGTCAACATTTTGTTTGTCGGCTGTTTTCTCGGAAAACTATTTGAGGGATATTAAACTTCACACAAATGTTTAATGCATCAAGGTCCGAAGCAAAGTCGATTCTGAGGTTCATAACCGTTCATTTGATGTGTCATTTCAGAGTTATGGCCCTTGCACTTAATAAAATAATGCAAATTCATGTATAAATGCAAATATGAGGATGGCCGTAACTTTTTCATTTTAAATGATATTTACTTCAATTTTTATACCCCCAAAGGCGGGCATATAGTAATCGCATTGTCCGTCTGTCCTTCCATCCGTCCGTCCCAAATTCGTGTCCCTTCTATAACTTCTTTATCTGTGGATGGATTTCAAAATAACCTGGCACAAATGTTCACCACACAAAGACGATGTGTCGCGTTCAACTCCCAGGTCCATTGGTCAAAGGTCAAGGTCACAGGGTAAAATAACTTTGTAACAAATTTCGTGTCTGGTCTGTAACTTCTTTATCTATCAATGGATTTCAATATAACTTGGCACAAATGTTCACCACACAAAGCCGGTGTGTTGCTTTCAACTCCTAGGTCCATGGGTCAAAGGTCAAGGTCACAGGGTACAATTACTTTGTAACAAATTTCGTGTCTGGTCTGTAACTTCTTTATCTATCAATGGATTTCAATATAACTTGGCACAAATGTTCACCACACAAAGCCGGTGTGTTGCTTTCAACTCCTAGGTCCATGGGTCAAAGGTCAAGGTCACAGGGTACAATTACTTTGTCACAAGTTTCGTGTCCGGTCTGTAACTTCTTTATATATCAATGGATTTCAATATGATTTGGCACAGATGTTCACCAGACAAAGATGATGTGTCGCTTTCAATTCCCTGGTCCATGGTTCAAAGGTCAAGGTCACAGAATACAAAGACGATGTGTCGCGTTTAGCTTCCTGGTCAATATGTCAAAGGTCACAGGGTACAATTACTTGTTTATCTGTGAATGGATTTCAAAGTAACCTGGCACAAATGTTCACCACACAAAGACGATGTGTCAACTCCCTGGTCCATGGGTCAAAGGTCAAGGTCACAGGGTACATTTTTTGGGGGGCATTTGTCACGTGACTGTGACAGCTCTTGTTAGCTCACCAGAGCACTTTGTGCTCAGGGTGAGCTTTTGTGATCGCCCGTTGTCCGTCGTCCGTCGGCGTGCGTCGTCCGTCATCAACAATTTGAACCTTTAAAAATCTTCTCCTCTGAATCTACAGGGTTCTCATCTTTCATCTTTGGCACATAGTATCATCTTTAGGTCCTCTACAAAAGTTATATAAATTATGTCCCTGGGGTCAAAATTGGCCCCGCCCCAGGGGTGCCTTGTTTTCAGTAGAAACATATATTAAAACTTTGAAAATCTTCTCCTCTTAAACCAGAAGGTTCTCAGCTTTCATATTTAGCACTTAGCATCATGTTCAGGTGCTCTACAAAAGTTATATAAATTATGGCCCTGGGGTCAAAATTGGCCCCGCCCCATGGGTGGGCAGTTTTAAATAGAAACAAATAGTGAAATCTTTGAAAATCTTCTTCTCTGAAACTGGAAGTCTCTCAGCTTTCATATTTGGCACAGAGCATCATGTTCAGATGCTCTACAAAAGTTATATAAATTATGGCCCTTGGGTCAAAATTGGCCCCGCCCGGGGGTGGGCAGTTTTAATAGAAACAAATAGTGAAAACTTTGAAAATCTTCTTCTCTGAAACTGGAAGGCTCTCAGCTTTCATATTTGACACATAGCATCATGTTCAGGTCCTCTACAAAAGATATAATTATAAATTATGGCCCCAGGGTCAAAATTGGCCCCGCCCCAGGGGTGGGCAGTTTTAAATAGAAACAAATAGTGAAATCTTTGAAAATCTTCTTCTCTGAAACTGGATGGCTCTCAGCTTTCATATTTGGCACAGAGCATCATGTTCAGGTCCTCTACAAAAGTCATATAAATTATGGCCCTGGGGTCAAAATTGGCCCCACCCCAGGGGTGGGCAGTTTTCAATAGAAATAAATGCATGTAGAGAAAACTTTGAAAACCTTCTCCTCTGAAACTGGAAGGTTTTCAGCTTTCATATTTGGCACAGAGCATCATGTCCAGGTCCTCTACAAAATATGTATAAAATATGGCACCAGGGTCAAAATTGGTCTCACCCCAGGGTCAAAATTGGCCCCGCCCCAGGGATGGGCAGTTTTCAATAGAAACAAATAGTGAAATCTTTGAATATCTTCTTCTCTGAAACTGGAAGGTTCTCAGCTTTCATATTTTGCACATAGCATCATGTTCAGGTCTTCTACAAAAGTTATATAAATTATGGCCCTGGGGTGAAAATTGGCCCGCCCCAGGGGTAGCCAGTTTTCAATAGAAACATATAGTGAAAACTTTGAAAATCTTCTCGTCTTAAACTGGAAGGTTCTCAGCTTTCATATTTGGCACATAGCATCATGTTCAGGTCCTCTACAAAAGTTATATAAATTGTGCCTCTTGGGTCAAAATTAGCCCCGCCCCAGGGCAGGCTAGTTTTCTATAGAAACATATAGTCAAAATCTTGAAAATCTTCTCCTCTGATTGTCTGGTGAGCGCTTCAGGGCCATTCTGGCCCTCTTGTTTTATATGATATTTCCGTAATATGGATTTTCACATATATTGCGGGTTTTTTGATATATCATTTCATTTTAAAGTTATGGCCCTTGAACTTTGTGTGTGCGTTACTTTGTCGGTCAAGATTTGGTTTGTCTGTTGTTTTCTGGGAAAACTATTAACCCTTTCCTTCATATGCTATTTTAAGACCCAACCTCTGAATAAATCTACCGAAAAAAGCACTAACTGGAGAAAAGGAAAATTCTAGAATTTTGTAGTTTGAAACCATTGTGATAAATAGAGCATTTGCTCCTATTGGAGCAAAATGCTCTATTTATCACAATGGTTTCACAAAATGACTTTTACAGAGGCTTAGAAAGGGGTATTTATGGAGGAAAGGGTTGGAAGGATTTTAATGAAACTTCACACAAATGTTTTATGCAACAAAATCTGAAGCCGAGTTGATTTTGAGGTTCATTAAATATGTCGTTGGAGAGTTATGGCCCATGCACTTTATGAAAATCTGCAAATATGAGGATGGCCATAACTTTTTGATTTAATAAGATATTCACTTCAAATGTTTTTATGCCCCCACCTTTAGGCGACGGGGGCATTAAGTTTTACCCTTGGTCTATACATTCGTCCGTATGTAAAATTTTCGTCACAGATTTCTTGCCCTGTGTATTGTAGAATGGTTTGATATTTGGTCTGAAACATCATCATAGTGCGTTGTACTGTCTCCCATTTTCAGGTCTGTCGTTCATCTACTTCCTGTTTGCCGACACTGATTGAATTTGGCGATTGTTTAATGAGAAAAAATTTCGTCAAAGATTTATTTGCTTGTGATGATTTGATATTTGGTCTGAAGCATAATCATAGTGAGTTGTACTGTGTCTCCCCTTTTCAGGTCTGTCATTCATCTACTTCCTGTTTGCCGGCAAGGGCATCCGTGTCCCATGGACACATTTTCTTTTATTTATATAATATCACCTTGACCCATTACCTCATAGGCTATTTTTAGATACAACCTCTTTGAATGAATCTACCGAAAAAGAGAATTAATAAGAGAAAAGGAAAATTTTAGAATTTTGTAGTTTGAAACCATTGTGATAAATAGAGCATTTGCTCCTATAGGAGCAAATGCTCTATTTATCACAATGGTTTCACAAATTGACTCTTATAGAGTCGTCAATATGAGGGAAAGGGTTAATATGGAGACCAAGACCTGAAGCACAAATTAGAAAATGTCAAAACTTAGGAGGCATATTGAATCAGAGAAAGTTTGCAAGTGGGCGTATCATGTACTGTACGCGGTACTCTTGTCTACACTTTTGCAAACAGTGTTGACCTCCTATTGGAGTCGTCTGATCAGGGTCTGCTATTTGCTTTAAGCTTATATGGTATAATTTAAATCCAAGGCCAAAAATGCATGGGTTTAAAATGTCATTATAAGAATTCAACTCATTAATATTCCTGATGCCATTATTTCATGCATGAATATTCATGGAGTAAAGGGTTAAGACAATTGTATGTTGTTATGCTCCACACAAGCTGAACCCTTTGATCTTTGAGTATTTAAGAAGAAATTATGGATTTATGATTCTTATTAGCTGATTTTTTACAATGGCAGATGAACACAGAAATTTATGCCCATGATAGAAATGGATCAGAAGCTAAAACAGCAGACCTGGATCAGGTTGCACCTACAAGAGCTGTCTAATGTGAGTCCACTGTTTGCAAAGGCGTTAAAAAAACGTTGAAATTTCACTTCTTTTAACTGTACCGTAACCATTTACCAAATGAATAACAATTTTTATGCCTCCGTTGATTATAGTCGGGATGGGGCATTATGTTTTGCACCTGTCCGTCCATCTGTGTGTCAAGCTTGTATGTGCACTTAGTTGTCAGTTTTTTCATTGTCAAGCAACATCACGGTGTCTTACAGACAATTTTCTACTTTTTAAATGGTTTTTAAACGCGTTTCTTTGGCATATTTTACTGGAAAATTACTAGGGAAACTAGAGGTTTTTGTCACAAAAACGGATGTCTCCCCTCTAATAAAAACAAACTGTAAAGGAAAATCACTAAAAATGTTATGGACTTGATGACTGATACTTCCCCTCATTATGCGCTTTCCATACCACATTTTTCAAGAAGAAAATGATAACAGCTAATAACTCCAAAAATATTGATACCAGAGGTATGGCCCTTGTGCATGACACTTACTTTCATCATGCTCTTTCCATAAATGAAATGTCATTCCAATAGCATTAGTCGAACAGGAGTTATTGATCGGACAAAAATGTAACAAAGGGCAATAACTCCAAAAGTATTGTGATTTTTTTACAAAGGGCAATAACTCCAATATTAGTGAAGCCAGAGTTATGGACCTTGAGCATGACACTATCTCTCATTATGCTCTTTCCATAAATGAAGTTTCAATCCAATGGCATGAGCCATATAGGAGTTATCGTCCGGACAAAAAAGTGTTATTTTTTTTACAAAGGGCAATAACTCCTATATTAGTGAAGCCAGAGTTATGGACCTTGTGCATGACACTTCCTCTCATTATGCTCTTTCCATATATGAAGTTTCAATCCAATGGCATGAGCCATATAGGAGTTATCGTCCGGACAAAAAAGTGTTATTTTTTTTTACAAGGGGCAATAACTCCTATATTAGTGAAGCCAGAGTTATGGACCTTGTGCATGACACTTCCTCTCATTATGCTCTTTCCATATATGAAGTTTCAATCAACTGGCATCAGGCATATTGAAGTTATCGTCCGGACAAAAAGTGTGACGGACAGACAACTCTCACGAAAACAATGTCTCCCCCATATAAATATGGGGGGAGACATAATTAAGGGAACGTAGCTAATAATTATCAATCATGATGACTGTTGCCTTGGCCACGGAGTGTCGATCCTGCCACTCTATTGTTACTGGCGGGACATTTTCGAATCCCTCCCATCTCGAGCATTTTGGTACTTGCAAATTATTGGTCAAGGAGTATCCCTGTCAGTTGTTTGGACGGGCACTGTTCGTAGGCACTTGATGTGTGTGTCGCTTTGTGCTGGGTGGCGGATCTTGATGGTAGGGATAGCCCAATCTCTTTGAAACCACCTGGGTCGCGGCATTGTTTGTCTCGTTCAGTGTCGGTTGAATCGATATTACGATGCTCCTTTGCCAATTTTGCATACGGGGTGTATATATTGGTGGTTTGTTTGTAATTGCATTGTGTTTTATAATTATATGCATTAGCTACAAAATTGACCTATTCTGTTAACTAACTGTCCTACATAATTATGTAAGGCAATATCTTATGTATAGTGTTGTATGTCATACATAAACCCAATCCAGGTGGTTCTGGGTCGTAACTGCATGATGTACTGACACTGTACATATAATGTTTCATTTGAGTACCGGTAGTCACGGTGTGCGTCTGTTTCCCTTGAATTGCAGACATAAAATGTACAGAAAAGGATGATTTTGTTTTTATCTATAATTCTTAAATTAATTCAATTTTTGATAGTTTTATTGATATCTCTATCTTAAATTTCATTTGTTTTAAATATTCTGGGCGCATTATATATATTCAATTCTGTACATGCAATTTAAACAACAGACAAACTAAAAGTTGACCGACTAACAAAGCAACGAACACACGAAGTTCAAGTTCATTTGAAATGATATTTCCTTCAATTTTTTTATATGGTTAAACCTTAATGTGAATTTTCACATATATTGCGGGGGTTTTGATATGTCATTTTATTCTGAAGTTATGGTCCTTGAACTTTGTGTGTTCGTTGCTTTGTTAGTCGGTCAACTTTTAGTTTGTCTGTTGTTTTCTGGGAAAACTATTAAAATGATATAAATGAAACTTAACACAAATGTTTTAAGCAACAAAATTTGAAGCTGAGTTTATTTTGAGGTTCATTCAGTTTGTCTTTACAGAGTTATGGCCGTTGCACTTTACAAAAATCTTCAAAAATGAGGATTAGCTGTAACTTTTTTATTTAATAAGATATTCACTTCATTTTTTTAAAAAATAGTATCACCTTAATATGGAAATCAAGATCTGAAGCACAGATTAGAAAATGTCAACACTTATAAGGCATGTTGAATCAGAGAAAGTTTGCAAGTGGGCGTATTATGTACCGTATGCGGTACTCTTGTTTTAAGTGCAAGGGCCATAACTCCGAAACAACTAATCAAATGATCCTCAGAATCGACTTAGCTTCAGGTCTTGATGCATTAAACATGTGTATGAAGTTTCATTAATATCTGTCAAACAGTTTTGCCAGAAAACAGCAGACAAACTATTTGCATATACATGTATTTGCATTTTTTTTAAGTAAAAGGGCAATAACTCCGAAACGAAAAATCAAATAAACCTCAAAATCGACTCAGCATCAGATCTTGATGCATTAAACATTTTTGTGAAGTTTCATTAATATCTCTCGAATAGTTTTCCCAGAAAACAGCGGACAAACTATTTGCATTATTTTTTAAGGACAAGGGCCATAACTCTGAAACGAAAAATCAAATGATCCTCAGAATCAATTCAGTTTCAGATCTTGATGCATTAAACATTTGTGTGAAGTTTCATTAATTATCTCTAAAATTGTTTTCCCAGAAAACAGCGGACAAACTATTTGCATATTTTTTAAGGACAAGGGCCATAACTCTGAAATGAAAAATCAAATGAACCTCAGAATCAACTCAGCTTCAGATCTTGATGCATTAAACATTTGTGTGAAGTTTCATTAATATCTGTCAAATAGTTTTCCCAGAAAACAGCGGACAAACTATTTGCATGTATTTGCATTATTTTTTAAGTAAAGGGCCATAACTCCGAAACGACAAATCAAATGAACTTCAGAATCAACTCAGCTTCAGACCTTGATGCATTAAACATTTGTGTGAAGTTTCATTAATATCTCTCAAATAGTTTTCCCAGAAAACAGCGGACAAACTATTTGCATATTTTTTAAGGACAAGGGCCATTAACTCCGAAACGACAAATCAAATGAACCTCAGAATCAACTCAGCTTCAGATCTTGATGCATTAAACATTTGTGTGAAGTTTCATTAATATCTCTCAAATAGTTTTCCCAGAAAACAGCGGACAAACTATTTGCATGTATTTGCATTATTTTTTAAGTAAAAGGGCCATAACTCCGAAACGACAAATCAAATGAACCTCAGAATCGACTCAGCTTCAGACCTTGATGCATTAAACATTTGTGTGAAGTTTCATTAATATCTCTCAAATAGTTTTCCCAGAAAACAGCGGACAAACTATTTGCATATTTTTTAAGGACAAGGGCCATTAACTCCGAAACGTCAAATCAAATGAACCTCAGAATCAACTCAGCTTCAGATCTTGATGCATTAAACATTTGTGTGAAGTTTCATTAATATCTCTCAAATAGTTTTCCCAGAAAACAGCGGACAAACTATTTGCATGTATTTGCATTATTTTTTATGTAAAAGGGCCATAACTCCGAAAGGACAAATTAATTGAACCTCTGAATCGACTCAGCTTCAGACCTTGATGCATTCAACATTTGTGTGAAGTTTCATTAATATCTCTCAAATAGTTTTCCCAGAAAACTGCGGACAAACTATTTGCATATTTTTAAGGACAAGGGCCGTAACTCTGAAATGAAAAATCAAATGAACCTCAGCTTCAGATCTTGATGCATTTAACATTTGTGTGAAGTTTCATTAATATCTGTCAAATAGTTTTCCCAGAAAACTGCGGACAAACAAAATGTTGACAGACGGACGAACGAACGAACAGACAGGGCCACGACAATATACGACCGCCTTTATTAGGCGGGCGTATAATAATATATAAACAAGGCCTTGGTAGAAACTAAACCTATGTTATTATCCCGCCAAAGCCGGAGGGATATGGGTTTGACATTGTCTGTTTGGAGCAATTTCTCAGAAATTGTATGGAGTTTTTCTTTGTGAAACCGTTAAGTAGCATAATGAAATGCAGCTCTGCAAGTATCATTCATATTGACCCTGTAACACCAGATATATGGTCCTTTGTTTGCGAAAAACAACATTTTAAATCCAGAGCCAAAGGACATGTGGCTCTGAAATATCAGTCATATTGACCTTGAAACTCCAGTTATGGCCCTTTGTTAGCAAAAATGTAACACTTGTCTGGAGCCATAGCTACTATACTATGAGTTATACTATGAAACAAAATGTAAATGTAACATGAGGAAATGCCGCCCTGCCAGTATCACTTGTATTGATCATCCAAGTTTCGGTCTGTGTTCTTGTCTGTCTGGAGTCAAATCTCAGAAACCGATTGTTTTTCTTCGAAACTTTACGGTGTTTAAAAAATATAAGGAAATGCCACCCTGTAAGTGTCGCTCATATTGAACATGGAACACCAGTTATTATCCTTTGTGAAATACTTAACCTTTTTGCCCATCTAAGTTATCTCAGAAACTGTTTGGACATTTTCAATTTTGTAATAATAGTAAGTACCATAAATAAATGTGGCCCTACAAGTATCAACTGTCGAGGCCAGCACTTGTTTTGTGGGGGATATCAATTCAGCAAATTTGTTTGTTCCAAAAGCAAATGGAGCAAACCCCGATTAGACAGATCCTATAGAAACGGGGCCAATTGTTTCCAAATGTATACATACACGTATTTATCAAGTGAAGGGTTAAGTCCTGTTTTACTGCAAGTATCGAGATATAATTGCCTGAAATCTTTATTGAAAGATGGCAACATTCCTGTGAAGTTTGGTGACTCTAGCCCTACTGGTTTCAGAGATATGCGTGACTCAAGTTTTTTTCTAATTTAGGCCTGCAATCTTTATTGAAAGATGGATTCAAGGGAAACTCAAGACACCAGAGCTCCTGAGAAACGATGACACAAGTGGTTTAAATTTTATCTCAATCCGGTAAGAAATGAAAAAATATCTCAATTCAAATTGAGTGACAATGTTTATTGAAATGGACAGTAGCCAAATTATATTGATACAACATTACTTCTTAGGGCTGTTCCAGGAAAAAAGGCCTTGGGGGGGGGGGAACGCCGATGAATTAAAATTTTGTGGGTGGGGGATGATAAAGAGTTAAATTTGTGTTGGTAGGGGCGATATTTTCAATTGTAATTGTGTTGTATTGGGGGTTATTACATATTCCAATTGTAAAGAAGGGGGGCGCGCATTAAATACGGTAATTCAATCTGTCAGAATGAAACTTTGGGCACAAGATGCTATGTTTGGTGGGTGGGGGTGTAAAATGTACTGACAACGAAGTATCGTCCAGATTCACTTATACATTCAGGACCTACCAGACATTTGTTTGGTCTGACAGTCGAGCAGGCAATGCCACACAAAATTAAAACAGCCCGGCTAAAGCACAATACTAAACCCTTGTTTACACACAGATGGTTACCCAGAGATTAGATCAGCGAAAATTTTAAAGACATAGGCGCACTGATTTTGAAAATGTTTCATCGATTCTATATCTAAATGAGACTGACTGATCAAGATTGGTGTATTTTAATTGAATTTAAATCTAATGGAGACTGTTTTCATTGCATTTCTGACAAATTGTATCATTTGTCTCATTGACAGAAAATTCTTCCATGTCTTGCACACAGCCAAAATTTTGGTCCTGCTGAGGCTCCTGGAGTTTTGGAAACACTGGAACTTTACAATAAATAATTTTTTCATCGAATTACATATACATGTAACAGAATAACAATATATGCTGTCAATATGATTTGCATGCAGAAAACAATTTAGTTGCAAATGCTATATGCATAAAACGGCATATTCATATTCATAGTAAAACTGGCCAAAGTTTGAGAGGTAAATTTTTTTTAGAAAGTACTCTTAAACCAGAAATTTCAGTTTTCTTGGTGGTGGGTCTAAGTTAGATATAAATCTAGTGGCTGTGGGTATCTGACTTATTTTAATTCTCTCGTTCAGGGGGGTAAAAAATAATAAAATTGTGTTGGTGGTACCCCTATTTTTGGCCAGCGTTCCTACCCCCCCCCCCCCCCCCCCCCCCCCCCCCCCCCCCCACCGGGCCTTTTTTCCTGGAACAGCCCTTACATGATATTCATCAGATTTAAACACTAAAATGTAATTTTTTCTCAATTAACTTTTGTATTTTTCTGTCTGACATTCAATTCTGATCAGATGCTGAGCTACTAGGCATTTTGTCTGGATGCAAACTATGTGTGTAGCAACTAGGCATTTTGTCTGGATGCAAACTATGTGTGTAGCAACTAGGCATTTTGTCTGGATGCAAACTATGTGTAAATGCCAGCATTAGCACTCAAGGGATTCCAAATATTAAAATAATGCACCTAACTACTGATTGTGTTTAAATGTATCATTTGATTATCATGATTACATATGTATACAACAAATACACCCTAACAAGATGAATGACAATACTATACTATTAAGTTTCAGACAGATCAATTTCGGCCTAAAGTGCATACCAAGATAAATGGCTCCCGATTTGGCTATTTGCTCAGAGTCTACATTATTTGCTACTGCCAGTCAAATTTAAAATGGCACCAATTTGGACATTGGATGGTACCTTGGGTATTTACTAAAATGAGCTTTAAAAACATACATGTATTTAAAATCTGAAAATGTAAATGTTCATTTATTTCATTGCAGAATATATTTCAAACTACCTAAAGCACCATCCATATTCACAAAGTCAAGGACTATAGCTGTAATTCATAGCTTCTTAGTCTTTGTCCTGCTATAAAAACCACCATCTGCTGCTTTCAAATACTTTCTGATTTGCTTCATTGTTTTGTTATCCCTTTACCTGATGAATATTCAAGAATGAGAAGCATAATAAGCTGAATTTTGATAATGGATATAATATTGAACCAAAGAACATTTGGCCATTGCAAAAAACAGTGAAACCATATCTTTATCTTCCCCCAATAAAACAGAGCAGATCCTGATCAGACAGCTCCCAAAGGAGCTATCTGGTCTTGGACTTCTGTTTGCCAAGGCATCTCTATCAGATAAAGGGTTAAACCATTGTCCAGGTAGCAAAATAGCTTGGACTTGGATGAGCTGTCAACTTACTCAATGTCTCATCTGGATCCAAGCTGTTTGCAATGAAAGTCAAACCATGATAAATTCACACAAGCAGCAATCCCTCAGGCAAAAGAGATTCATACATGTATTATTAATGCTGTAGTCTTCCAGCTCGGACAAATGCATGCCAAAACCCAGGATTACTATGAGCTGGACAGTTCAGCTGCACCTTTCTTTCAAAGCTCACAATCATTTCTTAACCCTTTCCACCATAGGCTATTTTTAGATACAACCTCTTTGGATACATTTACCAACAAGAGAGTCGTCACGGGTGACAAATGCCCCCAAAGTGTTTGACACCGAAATGCATTTTGGCGGAAAAACAATACAATGTAGTGCAGGTGTAACATGAAATTTTGATGCTGTTAAAAATGACACAGGAATCAGTTCTTAACATTAGAAACAGAACCTTTGACGATTATGATAGCTAAGAAAAGAGCCAAGCGTCAAAACTTAGTTAAAAAGAACCCTAAGTCATTCTCAACTTTAAAAAGGAACCTGGCTTGATTGTCAACGTTTAAGGTATAGGAGATATGCTCTGGACAAGTTTTTTGTATCTGGTAAGATATAGGAGATATGCTCTGGACTGTAAAATTGAGGTCAAAGGTCAAGGTCAAGGTCAGTGATCTGAAAATGGTACACGACTCCGCCATCCCAAGATGAACTCACAAACCAAATTTGGAATCCGTAGCTGGTAAGGTATAGGAGAAATGCTCCGGACAAGCTTTGTGTAAAATCTAGGTCAAAGGTCAAGGTCACAGTGACCTGAAAATGGTACGCGACACACCGCCATTCCTAGATAAACTCACACATTAAATTTGGAATCCGTAGCTGGTAAGGTATAGGAGATATTCTCTGGACAACCTTTTTTGTAAAATCGAGGTCAAAGGTCAAGGTCACAGTGACCTGAAAATGGTAAGCGAAATTCCTCCATCCCAAGATGAACTCACATACCAAATTTGGAATCCGTAGCTGGTAAGATATAGGGAGATATGCTCCGGACAAGCTTTTTGTAAAATCGAGGTCAAAGGTCAAGGTCACAGTGACCTGAAAATGGTACGCGACACTCCGCCATCTGAAGGTAATCTCACACACCAAATTTGGAATCCGTATCTGGTAAGGTATAGGAGATATGCTCTGGACAAGCTTTTTGCCGCTGGAAAGGTATAAGCTTTATGTTAAATCGAGGTCAAAGGTCAAGGTCACAGTGACCTGAAAATGACACGCAAGACTCCATCATCCCAAGATGAACTCACATACGAAATTTTGGATCAGTAGCTGGTAAGGTATAGGAGATATGCTCCGGACAAGCTTTTTGTAAAATCGAGGTCAAAGGTCAAGGTCAAGGTGACCCGAAAATGGTACGCGACACTCCGCCATCTGAAGGTGATCTCACACACCAAATTTGGAATCCGTATCTGGTAAGGTATAGGAGATATGCTCTGGACAAGCTTTTTGTAAAATCGGTCAAAGGTCAAGGTCAAGGTGATCTGAAAATGGTACGCGACACTCCTCCATCCCAATATGAACTCACACACCAAATTTGGAATCCTTAGCTGGTAAGGTATAGTTGATATACTCTGGACAAGCTTTTTGTAGCTGGTAAGGTATAAGCTTTTTTTTAAAATCGAGGTCAAAGGTCAAGGTCAAGGTCATAGTGACCTGAAAATGGAACATGACACTCCGCCATCCCAAGATGAACTCACACACCAAATTTGGAATCTGTAGCTGGTAAGGTAAAGGAGATATGCTCCGGACAAGCTTTTTGTAAAATCGGTCAAAGGTCATGGTCAAGGTCACAGTGATCTGAAAATGGTACGCGACACTCCTCCATCCCAAGATGAACTCACACACCAAATTTGGAATCCTTAGCTGGTAAGGAATAAGAGATATACTCCAGACAAGCTTTTTGTAGCTAGTAAGGTATAAGCTGTTTTTAAAATCGAGGTCAAAGGTCAAGGTTAAGGTCAAGGTCACAGTGACCTGGAAATGATACGCGACACTCTGCCATCCCAAGATGAACTCACACACCAAATTTGGAATCTGTAGCTGGTAAGGTAAAGGAGATATGCTCCGGACAAGCTTTTTGTAAAATCGGTCAAAGGTCATGGTCATGGTCACAGTGATCTAAAAATGGTACGCGACACTCCTCCATCCCAAGATGAACTCACACACCAAATTTGGAATCCTTAGCTGGTAAGGTATAGGAGATATACTCCGGACAAGCTTTTTGTAGCTGGTAAGGCATAAGCTTTTTTTAAAATTGAGGTCAAAGGTCAAGGTCACAGTGACCTGGAAATGGTACGCGACACTCCGCCATCCCAAGATGAACTCACACACCAAATTTGGAATCTGTAGCTGGTAAGGTAAAGGAGATATGCTCCCGACAAGATTTTTGTAAAATCAAGGTCAAAGGTCAAGGTCAAGGTCACAGTGACATGAAAATGGTACGCGACACTCCCCCATCCCAAGATGAACTCACACACCAAATTTGGTATCCGTAGCTGATGTGACAAAGGAAATATACTCCGGACAAAAGGTACACACACCCACACACGCACGGTGCGATCACTATATGCCGCCAAAGCCTAGCTTTGGGGGCATAAAAAGGAGCATTAACTAGAGAAAATGATTTTTTTTTTTAAAATCATTGTGATAAATAGAGCATTTGCTCATATAGGAGCAAATGCTCTATTTATCACAATGGTTTCAACAGGTGACTTATAGAGGCGTATTTATGGAAGAAAGGGTTAACTCATGCTTGTGTAATGTTAGTCAAAACTCAAAATTTTCAGCTGAGAATTTTTTTGACAATTTGGTGAAAAACTGGTGTAAAATGCAGATTTGGCTATTTAATCCTTTACAGATACGCTTTTTAAAACCTTTGCAAACAGAGTAGAACTAGATCAGGGTATACTTTCTTTGCTTACAGAATTAAAGAACTGCTTCTAGTTTTGTCCATGTCAGACCAAAAATTCCAATGTCCATAAGGCTTAAGCAATTTAAAAAATCTGGCTAATAGATATTCATGTTATTATTTCTTATATGAATATTCATGATGTAAAGGATTAAATAATTTGATGGCATCATTTCAGCATAATACAGTAAACACATCCCTAAAGGGAGTCAATTGTTCACCTTTAACCCCTTTCTCCATAGATAAACCTTTCTACTTTTCAAACAGAGTAGACCAAGATCAGACAGCTCCTACAGGAGATGTCTGATCAGGGTCTGCTCTGTTTGCTTATGAAATAATATAGACCTATGTGACTTTACTCTTCTTCCATGGTCAACACTTCCTGTTCTCATGTGTCATTATTAAAAAATAAGCTAATTAATATTCATGATGTCAATTTTAACATTTATATTCATGACGTAATGAGTAAGCCAGTTTAATGGGAGTAATCAAGTAATGCTCTCTTTCTGCATTACAGTTACATGCAGCTGCTTTAGTCCTTTACTCGTCAGATGAATATTTGTTGCAGACTCTATCCAATAAGGATATTAAGTAAGTTTCTTATGTTGTAATATAAAACAAGTGAATACATTACTATGACAAATAGTGTAGAATCAGATCTACAATATCCTATAAGCACAAAGGGCAGATAGTGATTATATAGATCCTACAGGAACCACCTGATCTGAATCCTCTCTGTTTACAAAAGCATCTCTATCAAAGTAAAGGTTTAAAGGACAATCATGACAATTCATGACAAAGTTGATTTAGAATTGTTTCCACTGCACACTTGGACATGGCAAAACTGCTCTTGATTGATCAAAAGCAGATGTAAATTACATTTTGCAATATGAAGACAAGATTGTGACAAAATCAGATTAATATTCTACCACCATGATACAGAAGATTCTTCACTACAAACAAAAATATAAGTATCAATTTTTAAAGTCATATTTAAATCATATGTAGTCATAATCTCATAATCTATTTTTACAACACAACGGTTAATATAAAGACATTTCAAGTATAAATTCAATAGTTTATAAGACGATTAATACTACATACATGTATATATCTACATGTCATTTAATATATGTGCAATCACGAATGTACTGCAATCGTGTAAATTAACATCTTGCATCGTTTCCATCAACGCAACATAAAAACAGATGTTTGTAAAACACATTCTCCACACCACCTTGGTAATCTCAGAGGTCATACTTCTGAATGAGATAGAGACTTCATGCGTAGAATGTTTATACTCTCATTCATTAAGCTGCAACTTTGAGAGGAGTTTAAAAAAAAGAGATATGCCATGTGGAAGATAAGGTCACACATCAAGTTCAAACTTATAGTTATAAGTTATAGTTATAACAGAAGTATATTCTCATTCAGAAGTTTGACCTCTGAGCTTATTGTTTGACACAGACAATTCACCTATTGACCTCAAACCCTGATTGGTCAACCACTCATCATGACCAACCTCCATCACCAAATATGAGGGATCTAGGTAAAAACATTGACGAGTTCATTTGGTTTATCAGTGAACCGACATGTGCAAAACAATAAACCCATCCTTTCTTTAAAATGGGAGGGAGTGGGTGTTATCAACCATTTAAATTATTTTCATTTCCTTCTTAACCCACTCCCTCATATAAACACCTTTGTTCATGCATTTACAAACAGAGTAGACCCAGATCTGATGGCTGCTATAGGAGCTGTCTGATCAGGGTCTGCTCTGTTTGCTTTTGACAAGATATAGATCTGATTCTACAGTTTTCGTCCAAGCAGAAAATTCCTTGAAAAGTTTTAATTATCATGTCATAACTTCTTACATATAATATTGAACAGGGAAAGGGTTAATTTCTAAGCATAATATTGTCATATCAATCACTTTCTGTTGTTTTTGCTATTTCTGTTACTCCAACACAAACAGTCAACTGTATAATTTTCTCTAGTTCACACAACCACTTTGCCAGTAATGTATGTAGAATACACATCAACTCAGCCCTCCACACTTAGCTCAAAGTTTTCAATGTCTTCCAACTCAGAATTTACTTTCTCAATCCATTCCTCCATCTTTGCTTCCTGAAAAGAAAAATTACCAACATATCGTTGAACAATTTTAACCAATACTTTTACCCTTTACTTCAAGGATATCCCTTATAAAACATTTGCAAACAGCAGGCCCAGATCAGACTGCTCCTGGTGGAGCTGTCTGATCAGGACCTCTCTTTTTGCTTATGGGCTTACATAGATCTATGATTCTAGAGTCATGGCCAAAACTGTAAACTGTTCTTGTTCACATACCATGATGATGATATAAATTAAGCTAATACGGTAAATACATGTGTATCTGTATACAGTAAAACCTCTCTATAACGGCCACTAAATTACATCAAGTATTTTATGTTAAGGCAGGTGGCTGCTTAAAGCAAGGTGAAAGTAAAACAGAACACTCCTATAGGAGCGTTCTGTTTTACTTTCACCTTGCTTTATTAAGCAGCCATCTGCCCTAAATACAAACTAATAACACAATTTAGTGGCTATTATAGAGAGCAGAGGTTTTACTGTATATATGTTTTTTACATGAATATTCATGGTGTTAAGGAGAAGTTTAAAATATTGTAATCAACAAGAGCACCGCAAGACGGGGCAATATACGCCCGAAGGCTGTTCTATAAAATTATGTTGAAAAATAAAGGAGGAATTAGTTGCACAAGAAATTGCTACCCGAAACTATCAAAGGGCAATAACTCCAGAATGAAAAATAATATAAGAGTTATCTCACTGATATGCACAACTACACATCAATATCTATCATTCCTGAAAGTTTGAAGAAATTATGTTGAAAAATAAAGGAGGAGTTAGTTGCACAAGAAATTGCTACCCGAAACTATCAAAGGGCAATAACTCCAGAATGAAAAATAATATAAGAGTTATCTCACTGATATGCACAACTACACATCAATATTTATCATTCCTGAAAGTTTGAAGAAATTATGTTGAAAAATAAAGGAGGAGTTAGTTGCACAAGAAATTGCTACCCGAAACTATCAAAGGGCAATAACTCAAGAATGAAAAATGATATGAGAGTTATCTCACTGATATGCACAACTACACATCAGTATAATTATATCATTCCTGAAAGTTTGAAGAAATTATGTTGAAAAATAAAGGAGGAGTTAGTTGCACAAGAAATTGCTACCCGAAACTATCAAAGGGCAATAACTCCAGAATGAAAAATGATATGAGAGTTATCTCACTGATATGCACAACTACACATCAGTATCTATCATTCCTGAAAGTTTGAAGAAATTATGTTGAAAAATAAAGGAGGAGTTAGTTGCACAAGAAATTGCTACCCGAAACTATCAAAGGGCAATAACTCCAGAATGAAAAATGATATGAGAGTTATCTCACTGATATGCACAACTACACATCAATATCTATCATTCCTGAAAGTTTGAAGAAATTATGTTGAAAAATAAAGGAGGAGTTAGTTGCACAAGAAATTGCTACCCGAAACTATCAAAGGGCAATAACTCCAGAATGAAAAATGATATGAGAGTTATCTCACTGATATGCACAACTACACATCAGTATCTATCATTCCTGAAAGTTTGAAGAAATTATGTTGAAAAATAAAGGAGGAGTTAGTTGCACAAGAAATTGCTACCCGAAACTTTCAAAGGGCAATAACTCCAGAATGAAAAATGATATGAGAGTTATCACACTGATATGCACAACTACACATCAGTATCTATTATTCCTGAAAGTTTGAAGAAATTATGTTGAAAAATAAAGGAGGAGTTAGTTGCACAAGAAATTGCTACCCGAAACTATCAAAGGGCAATAACTCCAGAATGAAAAATGATATGAGAGTTATCTCACTGATATGCACAACTACACATCAGTATCTATCATTCCTGAAAGTTTGAAGAAATTATGTTGAAAAATAAAGGAGGAGTTAGTTGCACAAGAAATTGCTACCCGAAACTATCAAAGGGCAATAACTCCAGAATGAAAAATGATATGAGAGTTATCTCACTGATATGCACAACTACACATCAGTATCTATCATTCCTGAAAGTTTGAAGAAATTATGTTGAAAAATAAAGGAGGAGTTAGTTGCACAAGAAATTGCTACCCGAAACTATCAAAGGGCAATAACTCCAGAATGAAAAATGATATGAGAGTTATCTCACTGATATGCACAACTACACATCAATATCTATCATTCCTGAAAGTTTGAAGAAATTATGTTGAAAAATAAAGGAGGAGTTAGTTGCACAAGAAATTGCTAACGGACGGACGGACAGACGGACATACTAACAAATGGGTAGTTGTGTGACTTTTTCCTTTGATCTTTTCTTGTGTGACTAGTCCCACAAGTAAAACTATTTTTGGCTCTAACTTTGGAATAGAATGATCTGGAAGCTAACCCTTACCCTAACCCTATGTCCCACAACTGGCCAGGTTAATGTCACAAGAAATGGCCAGGTTAATGTCACAAGAGATGGCCAGGTTAATGATTTTACTTGTGCGACTAGTTAGAAAAAGTCACACAACTACCCTTTGGTGAGTGCGGACGGACGGACGGACGACATGCGCCATACCATAATACGTCCCTTCGGGCGTATAAAAAGGATTTTGTGAGTGTCTTGATCAGTGTTGAGTACCTGATCATGACATACAAAGTTATCAGGATTAACCCATTCCTTCATATTAAAAGCCTTTTCACACATTTGCAAACAGTAGATCCAGATCAGACGGCTCCTATAGGAGTTGTCTTATCAGGGTCTGCTCTGTTTGCTAAGGATGTAATTTGATAGTTCTGTTTCTTTACTTTCTAAAATGGCTACAATGTTCTACCTTCCACATTTCATTATAATTATTTTGTCAATGAATATTCATAAAGTACTGAAACTTGGAATAAATATAGAGCAGGGAAAGTGTTACTAAGTGTTGCTGAAATGCTTTAACCATAACTCTTTCAATGCTCAATTTTCAGAGTGGAGTGAGTGAGTTGGGTTTTACGTCCGACCAACAGTATTTCAGTTATTTGCAGACAGCACCCGCTTCAAGTTATAGTGCTGTCGCACTGGAATGCCCCTGCCTCGGGCACATGGCAAGGGCATCCCACCCAGTCACATTATCCTGACACCGGGCCGACCAGTCCTAGAACTACCTTTTTAATGTCGAGTGTAGACAAGGGATTGAACCCACGACCTTCCGTACCACAGGCGGACGCTCTACGACTGAGCCATGCGGCCAGTCAATTTTCAGAGTGGAATAATCCATAACATAAGGTGTATACATACGATATCTTGGTTTATTATTTATTATCCTACCTTATCAAATAATTTCTAATGAAGTACTATCAAGATCAGGTTTGGCAGAAAAAAACAAATTATAGGATGGAGCTGTATGCATCTAGTCTAAAGTTATAATTTGAAGAGGATAGCAATTAGATCAAATCATAAAAATTGCCTGATCTTCCAAAAATCAATTGCATCCACTCAAAAAGCTTTAGTCACTATTTAAGTTTAGTGAGTATTCTTTTCTTTAATACTGTTAACATTCTTTAATATTTTAACCCTTTCCCTCAAACAAACGTGTTTTCACGCATTTGCAAACAGAGTAGACCCAGATCAGACGGCTCCTAGAGGAGCCGTCTGATCAGGGTCTATTCTGTTTGCTATTAGAATTTGATAGATTTGTTTCTTTACTTTCTAAAATGTCTACAATGTTCCAGCTTCAAGAATTCTTTATAACTATTTTGTTAATGAATATTCAGTAAGTACTGAAAATTGGCCTAAATATAGAACAGGGAAAGGGTTAAAAAAGTATATCTCTTCTGAATATTTTATAATGTTCCCCCCTCCCCTGACAGAAATAGTCACATGTATGCAGTTTGTAGTAAATATCTACAGCCAAACTTTGAAATTGTAACAGTAAACTTATATTTAGCATACTATTTGAAACACCATTTCTCTGCTTTATTTAGAATATATGTCTTATATGACAAAAGTCTACGATACATGTACTTACCACTTTCTTTTTTTTTTCATATTTTCTTCTGGACCGCTTCTCTTGCTTGTAAGACATGTCAATGGACTTATTCAAGGAAAGCGAGTCTGAAATTCCAAAAGATTGACACACATAATGTACTGGTACCGTATTAATGCTTTTAACACTGAAATTTCAGAGTGGAATAGCCTATCAGAACGGAGTTCACACAGTATGAAAGGCTTAAACTTGCTAGAGGGTTTAAATGAGAAATGGTGCAGATACTGATCAGAACTCTCATCTAAAAGCCCTCTGATCTGGGTCAACACTGTTTGCAAATGTCAGTGCATGGGTGCCCTGCATTGATGATTGAAAAGGTTATGTATAAATTCTACATACAGGCATAGAAATGAACTGGTTACCTTTCAATGTATACAAATTATATTATTTTCAAATATCTATCATGATTTAACTTTTTGGGTGTGAGCTTAAACATGTACAGTATTAGTTGTTTGCTTCAAGCTGGAATTGTCAAAACATGTCATTTCAAAACACACCCCTAGTGTCAAACAGTCTGTACCTTGCTTTGATGGTCAGTTTCTAATCTAGATCAAAGTAAATTCTAAGCATTTTGCATAGGTTTATTAGCTACACTATCCTCAGAGTTAAACTTAAAGAGAGGTTCAATCAGTTTAGCATAACTTTGTACTCACCCCGATTGTCTTCGAGGCTAAAGATAGGACCAGTGAGCTCTCTTTTTCTTATGTACAGACTCCTGTGGAGAATATTCAGGTGTTTCAAATAACATTGAACCATAGTCTGAGGTTGGAGTCTCCATTCTTACAGGTGATTCATACTGTTTGCTAGACTTAATTGTAGTGTATTGCTTCTTTGGCTTGTTGTCAATGGGTGTAGAAGTATTTTTAGCCTTCAAAACACCTTTTGTCAATTTTTTTGTTTTGTTTGGCATAACTGCTGGTGTTGATGTCTTCTCTGCAGTAAACCGTGGCATTGTTCGTCTTGGGGAGACAAATATTGCACTGTCATTTGAACTGTTTAAATCAGACCTTGGAACTATGAATGATACTGATGGGGTCTCCACAGCAGGCCTGACCTTTTCAGCTGACCTTAGTACTCTTCTCTGAACTTTATCTGTGCTTGACTTATCAGTTGTGGTTTCATGAACAATCGGTGACAAATCTTCCAAATTTGGTTGAGAAATTGGTTTCAATAGTTTTCTGTCATTCTTTTTCTTAATACTTTTGTCAATTATTTGTACTTGAGGCACCGCTTTGCGAGTCCTCGTTTTTGGTGTTACCATGTTACCCATAACATTATTTTTTTCATTCTTATGTTTCTTTGACTTTGACTTGGTTGCTGAGACTTTCTTTTGCTGATTCTTTGGGACTTTCTTGCCTTGATCATTTCCATTATTCTTGTTTCTAGCTGAAGATGGATCTGGTGAGTCTCCAACAAAATCAAATGTATTTAGTGGTGTACTCCTCAAAGATCTCCTAGAGCTATTGAGTGTACGCCCAAGTTCTTCAGCTTCAGTGTGTAGAACCTATAAATAAAACAAATATCTCATTTTAACTGAAATACTAATACATGTATATTAGACTTTAATAAAAGAAAATGTGTCCATGGGACATGGATGCCCCTGCCGGCAAACAGGAAGTAGATGAACTACAGACCTGAAAAAGGGAGACACGGTACAACTCACTGATTATGCTTCAGACCAAATATCAAATCATTGCAGCTTATACAAGCGACTGAAACGAGGAAATCTTTTACGAAATTTTTTGTCATTAAAGTTAAAAAATCACCAAAATTCAATCAAAGTGTCGGCAAACAGGAAGTAGATGGACCACAGACCACCTGAAAGGGGTGACACGTTAGTGACGTTACAACTCACTATGATAACGCTTCAGACCAAATATCAAATCATTCCACCCGACACAAGCCAAGAAATCCTCGACGAAAATTTCGGACGGACGTACGTAGTCGTACCGAGAGGCGGACAAGGGTAAAACTTAATGCCCCCATCGCCGAAAGGCGGGGGCATAAAAAAAAGGAAGTCATTTCGAAAAGTAACACGTTTTTGCATCTTAATAACAAGAGGGCCATGATGGTCCTTTATCGCTCATCGGAAGATACTATGTTATAGGTCATGTGATTTACAGCATTACATAAGAACATTGGTTAAGTTATTGTTCAAAACATAGAAGCAAGTTAAGGCAACCATGTTTCTTTCTTGAATTATAATTTGATTTTTACAAAATACACAGAAATCCAGTCAATGTCTTTAGGGAAGAGCTTAAAATTTCCGCAACGGCCATGAAAGGAATATTAACCTGCCCCAGACAGACATGGTCCTTTTTACAAATAATATCTATCTTCATCACCAGGCTTGAATAATGAATGAAAACCAAACATACAAAGAAATTTATTCTTATACATTTAACCCTTTCCTCCATAAATACGCCTTTCTACACCTTTGTTAAAAGTCACTTTTTGAAATCATTGTGGTAAATAGAGCATTTGCTCCATAGGAGCAAATACTCTATTTATCACAATGGTTTCAATACTACATAATTCTAAAATGTTCCTTTTCTCTATTAAATTCTTCTTTTTGGTAGATATATTCAAAGAGGTTGGGTCTAAATATAGCCTATGAGGGAAAGGGTTAAAATCTGCATACAACACATTCGAAGAGATCTAAAATTTAAACTTGAGTCTTCAATACATCAATGAATATTGTAATAAAATGTTCAATTATTGCTTAGCTGTTACGTGTAGGTAAGTTGCATAACGATTTATAAAAAATTTCTTGTTTCTCAGCAAAAATCTACATAGCTATTTATTTAAATCGCCTCAGAGAGGCAATTCTAATTAGTAACAGTAAATAGGGATTGGCAGAGATCTGAGAATTATCAAAATGTATAACAGTTAACTCTTTCCCTGTTGAATATTCATATCAGAATTAATGACATCAAGAATATTTATAATCTGATTTTTTAAAATTTAAATGGCGTATATATTATGTACACAGAATTTTTTGGTACTGGTAGAAACTGTAGTCGGATCTATTATAAAAGTCACATGCCAACAGAGCAGACAGATCCTACAGGAACGATCTGATCTGGGTTTACTCTGTTAACCCTTTCCCTCATATAAACGTGTTTTCACGCATTTGCAAACATAGTAGACCCAGATCAGACGGCTCCTGTAGGAGCCTATAGTCAGGGTCTGCTCTGTTTGCTAATAGAATTGAATAAATGTTTCTTTACTTTCTAAAATGTCTACAATGTTCCACCTTCCATATATTTCTTTATACCTATTTTTGTTAATGACTATTCAGTAGGTATTGAAATTCGGCCTAAATACAGAACAGGGAAAGGGTTAAGAAAGGTATGAGAAAGTCTTTATATGAGGGAAAGGGTTAAATACTGCTCTTGTCTACAGTTCCTGTTACACTTACATTTTTCTTCTGCTTTACTGTTTTTTTAATTTCTTTGGAAGCAGAAACATTTTTTCTGATACTCTTGGCTTGTCGCTTATCTGAAGATAAAGAAAAAATACACATGAAACATTAAGAAACAGTAAAGCTTTAAACAAAAGAATTGTAAGCCGATGCAAAAAATCACATGGTTTTAAATGCAGGACTTTGTTGTGAAGAAATATTCTGCACAGTAAGATTTGATGACAGATAACAGTTGAGTGTCAACATATATGACTGCAGAGTTGTGAACCTTCAAATTTTTGGCAAGCTATGGGATAAATGATAATTGCTCAAGTGAAATTACCACAGTATACACTGGTTCAGAAGTCGACACTAGTCGTTATAAGCAGGATTGCATGGACACACGGTATGAGTTCAGGAGGGCATACAACCGCTACATTTGCGACATGGTGACAACGGATCGAAACCCAAGGGAGCTTTACTCCATGGTCAAGGGCAAACGTTGTGAAAACAGTGGGGTTCAACCCTTGAAGTCAGAAGGAATGACCCACAGTGACCCAGCTACTAAAGCGACATTACTCAACAACCAGTTCAGTAGTGTCTTCACCACAGAGGACATGTCCAACATACCATCACTAGGTGCAAGCTCCTACACTGATATGCACTCCTTTGATATTGGTGTTGAGGGCGTACGGAGACTCTTACAAGATCAAGACCCTCATAAGGCTACCGGCCCAGATCACATACCATCCAAGTTCCTTAGAGATTACACAGACAAGTTGTCACCTGCTCTTACTCTCATCTTCTCAGCATCTGTTTTGCAAGGTAAGGTACCATCTGATTGGAGACATGCAAACATCACACCCATCTTCAAGAAAGGAGATCACAGTGACCCTACCAACTATCGGCCAATTTCTCTCACCTCTGTATGTAGCAAATTAATTGAGCACATTCTGCACAGTAAGATTATGACTCAATTATCGCATCATAACCGACCAGCAGCATGGGTTCAGGAAGAAGAGATCTACAGAGAGCCAACTCATCCTG
Source organism: Azorinus chamasolen (assembly GCA_963576725.1). NCBI lineage: Eukaryota > Metazoa > Mollusca > Bivalvia > Cardiida > Solecurtidae > Azorinus > Azorinus chamasolen. The sequence goes on from OY755235.1 coordinate 54,307,559, forward strand.
ACACTCAACGACCTAGCCAGAGGCCTTGACGAGGGAGAGCAGATCGATGTGGTATTGCTTGACTTCAGCAAGGCCTTTGACAAGGGCCCCCATGAGAGGCTTGCCAGCAAACTTAGCTGCTACGGTATTAGGAAAAACAACACTAAAGTGGATCAGAAGCTTCCTTGCAGACCGTACCCAGCAGGTCTTGGTTGAGGGAAGGTCCTCCAACACAGCACCAGTTACTTTTGGAGTGCCCCAAGGATCAGTTAAAGGGCCACTTCTCTTCCTAATTTATATAAACGACCTCCCACTCCAAGCGACATCAACTTCACATCTTTTTGCAGAATATAGTCTCCTGTATAATAGTATAGGAAGATTCACTCCACTGAGGATGCACAAGCCCTGCAAGAAGACTTAGACATGTTCCTGCTATGGGACCGTGACTGGTTGATGTCTTTCAACCCAACTAAGTGTGAGGTTGTGTGCATCACCAGGAAGAGACACCCTATCAAAACCCCCTACTACATTCATGGCAGGGAGCTTCAAGTTGTCAAGGAAGGGAAGTACCTGGGAGTCTACGTTGATGAACACCCATGTTGCAATGGTTGCAAAGATGGCCAACAATAGCCTTGCATTCTTGAGGAGGAATCTGTCGAGTTGCCAACAAAACATCAAGGCACAGTGTTACCAGCCCCTCGTCAGACCAATCCTCGAGTATGCTAGTTGCGCCTGGGACTAAGGGGAAGGGGAACTATCTAACCACATCCAGCAACAGCCAGATGGTAACAGATCTTGGTTGGCAGCCCCTTGTTGATCGCTGCCCTGTAGCAAAGCTGGTGATGGTCTTTAGAATTACTCATGGCCTCATTGATGTACCAGCTGAGAAATTCCTAAATCCTGCTTCTATCAACACTCGAGGGCATACCATTAGATATGTACTCCCTTTCTGTCGCAGACGTCTACTTACTCTTTCTTTCCCTCTGCCATTAGACTGTGGAATCAGCTACCCCAGCTTAAGAAAAGCCTAGTCCCTACAGTCAACCTGGTGACTGCAGTTTTTAACCTTTTTATTCTGCACTGTATATAGGGTAAACTGATCGTGAGTCGGACACCTATTCCACTTTTCCTCATGTCAAATGTCTGTGCGTTCAGCTAGACACTTCCGGTGGTCACTGGTACCTGGCCTGATCTCTTTTAAGTTCTTCTAGCGCTTTATATGCATCAAACACACATGTAACAGGGCCAAAATGTGTGGAAAGATAGGTAACCCTAATTCGATCGTGACTCGGACACTTTCGATATTGAGTCGGACGATTTCAATTTCTTGAAATATTCATTGTGATACGTTCATTAAGCTCTGAATTGTGAGATTTCATAGTATTATGTGTCATAAAAAAGATAAACACTAAATATACATCTAGAATCTACTATAAATATTGTAGAATGACATATGATTTCCCTGCTGTTCAATAATAGGAGATGACCCACCAGGTACAGAGTGTATATAAACGTTACAGCGTCCGACTCAAAATCAGTTTGACATATTATATATTATTAGAGAGCGTGGCACTTCTTGTTTACTAAAAACCTGAATAAGTATTAACAGATGTCTTTTAAGTGTATATTTATTTTTCTTCAACAAAAACATGATTTCCACCATTTGTAACACTCGTATAATGTCACCATTACTCAAGAAACTAAAACCCAATGCGGTTTTATCTGACTTTGATATTTAAAAGTTGGTGCTTTTGGGTGGTTTCTAGTGTTGTTGTTGTGAAGAATGCATGCAAGTAATTGAGTTCAAGGTAGGTAACTCTGGTGAAAATAAGCATTAAGGTACCCGGAAAAGTAAAGATTATGCTAGTTGAAAAACGTCCGACTCTCAATCGTGTCCGATTCAAGATCACTTTACCCTATTATGTGCCGCTCACACAAGCTTGGGACATACACAGTAGAACAACATTGCCCCAGAGAGGGATTGGTACTTTATTGGAAGAAGAAGAAGAGGTTCGAAAGACGGTGCGATCACGCTACGTTCAAGATACCACTGCTGGCTTTGATACGACATATGCCACAGGGAGCCATTTCATGGGTCTACATGGTCTAAAAAATTGATTGGGTCGATTTAGTGTTATATTATATACAAGGGGTCTAACTACCCATTTGCTAATTTCATGACCGATTCAAAATAACGCCCGGTTTCGGGCTATCAAGATAAAATACCCACTAATGTTTGGTACGAACGTGAAGCTGGGCCCTTGTACTTTTCAAATAATATAACTTTTGATACATTCCGACTAAGCCGTGTCCAGTGCCGACGTGAAATTCCTACAAAATATGCCGATTTTCCGGGCGTTATTTCGAATCGGTCGTGAAATTTGCGAATATGTAGTTAGACACCTTGTATATAATATAACACTAAATCGACCCAATCATTTTTTTTTACCTTTTAGACCATGTAGACCAACGAAAGGGCCCCCTGTGACGTATGCAAGCGGTTTGTAGGCATGTAAAAACACAAGGTTACTAATACTACTATAGAGTCACTCTTTGTATGTGATAAAGCCAGAGACATGTACATTATGTATATGTCTTTGATAAAGCATAAAATTAAACATCTACAGACTTCCGCCATACCGGTGAGCCTTTCGCTGCAACCGATTCAATGCATACTGTACGCTCGCCACTAATAACGCATGGCAGAAGTGTTCATTGATTCCATCCATTAAACAACCAGAATTCGAAAAATAAATGTGTGTTGTAACCTGGAGATTCTGCAGCTTTTCTTCTAGCCATAGTTAATTGTAGTTGTACATAATTGAAATCTAATGTTTTCGTTTCAACCCTCCCGCTTCTTCAAAACGCATGCGCACTGAACAAGATCGATTCGGACCCAGACATAGTCGCCACGGGTGATGGTCGTTTCGTCGACCTTCCCATTCGTCAATAGACCTTAAGGTGGCGAGATAGTTTAGCCCAAGATATCGAAAAATCATATTTAAAACTACATAGAGCCATTTTTCTGAGCCTAGTTGGTTAGTTATATTAATTTATTTAATTATTGTTTAGAAACATCGATAATCCTATCAAAACCGACATTTGAAATTGATTTTTAAAAAATGTGCCAGTTTGATTTTTTTCAAACCGTGATTACAAGGTTATCTTTTGGACTAAACTTATTGTAATTGGCCAATATGTGAATCATTTATTTGTTTATTTATTGACATTTAAGGTCAATCAGCATATATACAAACACATGAAAATCATAAAATATCACAGTAATGAAGAATTATAAATAAGACTAAGAATTTAAGAGTACCTTTAAGCTATTTTTCCTATATATATATTATTGTTGGCCAGCTTATGCATGCATACCTTTAACAATTTAATATTGTGCATGTGCTAAGTACTAAATGCTTATGGCCTATGGATAACCCAATTATTTCCAATGGGTCCATTTGTTAGAGGTTAGTAAAATATATATATAACTTGAAATAAAGTAGCAAGATTTTGGTTTAGAACGGGATTATTAAAAGTATGCATTTCCAATTCAATACAGCTCAGGCTTAAGCCATATATATCATTAGCATATCCAGGGAACCGTGTCACAGATTTTTGATAAAACTCTCCGTTTGGGAGTTATGCAAAATATTTTAGTTTTAAGACCCCTAAAATTCTGCCTCCCGCTACGTTTCGTTTGATTTTAGACGATCGAAGCAAGATATAAAAAACTGCGACACGGATCCCTGGCTAAGACAATGCTCTTTTATATGCCACAAACCGCGAATAATTCGGACACAAATTGCAGAAGTTATGATTGTTTGAAAAAGCCGACTGCTTTGAATTTGCATCTGTCAAAAACATGAACAGGAATAGAAAGACCCCCATTGTGTTGCGTAATCAATAATAAAAATAGATATGATTATATACAGCTTTCAATCAAAGTGTTATCCAATGGAGAGCTTATAATAATTATGTGTGATAGTTTCCACTAAGCTCCTCCCCCCTTTCTTCCATACGATCAATTAAAAAACTGATTCAATTGCCGGTTTCCCATAAATCACCCACCAGAAAGCTTATCCAGTCATGTGGCCTACATAGTTTGAGGCTATCGAGAGGGAAATGCGGATAAATAGCCGCCTATTGCTTTATCACGTATGTGTCCTAATTATCAGTTCCCCCCTTAGGTGCCCCTGATAAGCCTTCCTCGTAAATGGCTGACTGGCTAAGTCAGAGAAAAGATCGATGGTAATAAATTAAAAGGGGTTTATACGGCTTTTTTGGTATATTTTATGGTATTTCGTTAATGCAATGGATAAAAGAGACTAGTGTCTATTAATTAATGCAAAAATATGGAAAATTATTTTTGTGTGTTTCTAACATACTGTGACACCTTAAGTCGTTTCGTCGACCTTATTATTACATAGGGATTATGTTTTCACACCTATATCGCGGCTATGTATTTGATGTTAAATTTGCAAACAGAGTCTGGAACACTGGCGACTTCGATCATAGTTTACACCCTGATATACTCGAGTTATATTTTATAAAATCATTGTTCAGACCCAGATCAAGTTATTAGCTGTTAAAATCACAGGTGTTCGGCCCGTGCTGACCCCACCCCCATCCCCACACGCCAACCCTACCCCACCCCTATAAAAAAAAAAAAAGACACAAAAACACACTTACATATGGTCAAATCATCTTAACCTAGCGTAACAATCAGTTTTTGACAAACACCCCTAGGTGTCAAAGTATATCATATATGATATATTTTGACACCAAGGGGTGTTTGTCAGAAACTGGTTGTTATGCTATGTTATGATGATTTGACCATATGTATGCGTGTTTTAGTGTCTTTTATTCATTTTGTGGGCTGTAGATGGGTTTGGGGCAGGGTTGGGACGGGGGGGGGGGGGGGTAGCACGCGCCGAACACCTGTGGTTAAAATAGACGTATGCTGGCAAATATCGCAATCTGCCGGTTTCATAGTTAAGACCCAGATCTAAATCACTTTAAAAAGCCAAATTGGTCTGTTAAAATTCCGTTGGTTTTGTTTCTTGAACACCGTTTAGATGTTAGCCTTTCCAAATGACGCATATGCTAGCAATTATCACAAACTGCCGATGTTTTAGTTAAGACCCTGATCACGTTATATTTGATAAAAAGTTGTCTGTTCATAAAATCGTAAGTTTTTGATAATTGCCAGCCCACGCCTATAACAGTTTAGCAACAGAGCACTTTTTATAAAATATAACGTGATTAGATCCGGGTGTAAACTATGAAATCGGCATTTTGCCATAATTGCCAGCACGCGCCTATTGGATAGACTATATAACATCTATTGCTTATAATATATTGATAACTCACTTATCTATAAGTATATATATAAACACATAGAATCTACTACCAAATGTAGATTATTATTATTATTATTATTATTATTATTATTATTATTATTATTATTATTATTATTATTATTATTATTAATATTATTATTATTATTATCATTATCTTTATTATTATTATTATTATTATTACTCTCGGCTGGGACCCCCTGCACCTCCGTCCGTCTGTGCATGTTCAACAGGGTTATACATGGCACTGTAGAGGTGCATTTCCAATTTCCAGAAATGATATGCTAGAGGGAACACCGGCTTTGTTAGATCGATCGGCGCAATATGATTAATTGCAAAATAACAAACACTTCAGTGATGTTTTATTTTGGTAAATATCCCTACAACACATAGCAATAGCATTTCCTTCTACTTCACTGGTTAAATAGTCAAATCGTTCAGGGCAATTTTCATGTGTGAGCGGAAATAGTCAGTGTTTCTAGTTGTCCAGGGTCCGAATTACCTCGGATCTAATTGGTTTTGGACCGAGTTATCGTGGAATCAACGAATAGATACGAATTATTTATTCAACTTAATATTGGAAATTGATAAATAAAAGTAACTTTACGGTTATAGAAAGTCATTAAAATCATGTACCTGCCTTCGAAACATTTTCAATTAATCGAGTCTGAAAAAGAAAACATACGAGTAGTCGGCTCACTGTGTGTTATATATCCCATACAAAATGGCTGAATACAGTCAAACATCCACATCACCAGGGAGTTTTGCCCTGGATATGGGCGGCAGTGACAGCAATTTACCTCCACCGTATAGCCAGGCAAGCGTGCCAAATCGTACGCATATGCCAGACCAGAACGAATTCCAATTTGTTCAAGGAGCCACTGGAAATGGTAAGATGATGAAAATTGTATTTACTGAGAATTGTAATCGATGGAAAGACTACAGAAAATTACTGACTAAGACACTTGACAGCGTCATCAGATCGACTAATCGTCTGAGAAGTTCTTTTAAAGGCATTTCAAAGCTCCTTATATAAGTGAACCCCCCCCCCCCCCCCTATATATACACAGTATCCAGTTGTGCTCTTGCAGTGTCCAGTCAGGGTCCATAAGAGATAAAGTTATGCAATTATAAGGCGGGCTACCATCACAGAGGATCAATGTATAATTATTATACATTGATCCTCTGTGATTGTAGCCCGCCTTATCAGTTTGTTTATCAGATCCTTGACAGTCAGCGTCCAAAATACACAGCATGGGGTTAATGGGTCAACATTCCTTTCGAAATGCCTTTAACAACCATTAGACATAGCGTACCGATTTACCAGAGTGATTATTATTACCGTGAAGAAATTACCGAAGGCACCTACCAGAGTGATATTCGAGCCAATTGGGGCTCTAAATTCAACGATTCAACGAATGGGTGGTGATGAGCAAGATACAAGAAAAATTATTTTACGTCTGATACCATATAACATATGAAACCCATCTGGCTGGTTTTATCCATGACCTTGCTAAAGCCACACTAAAGAACAGGGCCTCCGCTGGCGGAAACCAGTCATGTCAAAGATGGTGACGTCGTTTGCAAGTTCAGCCGTGGGCAATTTGATTTCTTCTTGTGGCATGTTTATTACTCAAACGAGGGGACTGACACCTAAGGATTTGCACCAAAGGGATTAAAGAACGGACCACGACAAACAGGGCAATTAAGAAGATTTGGCTTGCGATTATCTCGGGCAATTTGGGTCCAATCGGACTTTGTAGGTCCACGGTAAGAAACAATTACACCACTAAAAGGCACTATTCAGGCTACTGTGTTAGTTCTCAGTTTGATAATTGGGAATAAATAATTTGATGTGTATCGTGTGTCCTATTATTAAAGATATATATTTTATGCTTTCAGTCTGTTAAAAACACAGAGTTTAAACAATTCACATTACAAATTGCCTACTCTAGTGCACTCGTAGTGTTCTGAAACTACTAAAAAAAATGCATATAACAGAAACATTCCATATTTCTTTGCATAACTTTAACTGTAGAAAAAATGAATTGACCATTTTTTTTAAAACTTATTTGTTAATTCAAAATATATTTGTTCTGAAATTATTTATTTGCAGTGAAAGTTAAAGCAGTTTTGAAATTTAATGTTATTTATCTTGTTAAGCAACATAATCTGAAACGGAGACATACACATACATGTTCAATACAAAACTGAATGGAAATTTGTGAAAATTCCAATACTTAAATGTACACATCATTTTTTCTGTGGCTTATCGTAAGTTTTTAATAGTACCAAGAGAAGGTTTAATATTGTTTACAGATAAAAGTCGACTATTGCTCTATTTGTTTGTTTTATTTCAGATCTTCAAGTGGGGAGGAGAATCCCAGGCTTCAGATACTACTCCATCATCATAAGGAAGTGACCCTAAAATGATCATCCACAGGGAAAACAAAATGTAATGCAGAGCGCCAGCAAAGCAGACCATATGGCTATATGTTGAAGTTGATCCAAGACTGCCACCAGCATGATCCGACCCATAGGGATCAACAGTCTTATGTTGACATAAATTGTTACTATTATCAAAAGTAATAAAGGAAATGTAAACATCCACAAGTTGGTTCTTCTGTGTTTAAAGTGTTGCACATTTCATGACGTAGAATCTGAAGGAAAACTGTGGCTCTAACTTTGGCTCCAACAGATCCAAATTGGCGAAACAAAATTCTTATTTGGCATAAGTTTTTCTAATTTGGCGAAAGTGATGGCGCAAAGAAAAAAAAAGCCAGGGGAGGCCCTGAAAGAACCAAGTAAATGTTGCTAGGACCCCATTGGAAATAAGTTGATTTTTCTGTGTAATAATTATATATCTCTCAAAATCATTGGCTTAATTGTAACCAGATAGAGATTATGGTGAAATAAGTTGATAGGCTTTACTGTGTGGCTTGGTAGCTCAGTCGGTAGAGTGTTGGCATGGTAAGCCAGAGGCCCTGGGTTCGAGTCCCAGTCGAGTCACAACTTTTTCACCATGTTACATTTGGCGCCCAACGTAAATAACCCACAGGGTGATTTTTATAAAGATTATATGAAGATAATTTATAATATACAGTGATGTTTCGTTAATCCGGAATTCGTTAATCCGGAAAACTCGCGATCAGGACAAAAGTTGAGGGGAACAGATTTTTTGTGCAGTAAATTGACTCGTTACATCCGGAAATTTCACAGATACCAGTGCCAAAATAAGTTTAACCAATGCCAAAACATCATGTGTACGTCCATTTGCCATTATAGAAATTCAGCTGATAAATAATGATATCATTATTAGGGCCCTGCATTGAAAATGCAGGAGCCCTATAGGAATCACATTTTCTGTCTGTCAGTCCGTCCGTCTATCTGTCAGTCCGTCCATTAACAATGTTGATGTGATGCGATAACTGAAACTACTTCAGATATTGGTTTCATGTTAAGGGCATATGCTTAGTATCATCAGAGGAAGATGCCTATAGTTTTTGGGTTGAATCAGATCACTATGTCTAGAGTTATCTGCCCTTGATTCATCAAAAATGCAATCAATTTTTGTCAACACTTTTGATGTGATTCGATAACTCAAACAGTAGTTCACATATTGCTTTCATATTAAGGGCATATGCTTAGTATCATCAGAGGAAGACACCTATAGTTTTTGAGTTGAGTCAGATCACTATGTCTATCTAGAGTTATCTGCCCTTGATTCATCATAAATTCCATCAACATTTGTCAACACTTTTGATCAGATCTGATGCAATAACTCAAAAAGTACTTCACATATTGGTTTCATGTTAAAGGCATAATTATGCTTAGTATCATCAGAGGACGACGCCTGTAGTTTTTTGGTTGAATGAGATCATATTCAGAGTTATCTGCCCTTGATTTATCAAAAATGCCATATTCAACATTAGACCATCTGCAGGGCCCTCTCTGACTGAGTCAATTTTCTAGTTTCTCACTTGAATATTCAATAGGGAAAGGGTTAGCACAATGAGTCATATTGTGCCGCTGTGGCATTCATAGATTGAATAATGTTGCTGTTTTTGTTAGATTAGACCCACCGGTATATTTAAAGATACACATATACATTAATTTTTATACACCCGAAGATAACTTCGATCATATTATGGTATGGCGCTTGTCCGTCTCTGTCTGTCCGTCTGTTAGCCACATCTTTGTCCGCTCAATAACTTGACAACTATTAGGTGTACAGTCCTCATATTTAAAAGGGAGATAGGTCATGGCCAGTAGATGACCCCTATAGATTTTGAGGTCAGTCAGTCAGTCAAAGGTCACAGTGACCTTCAACTCAAAAATCTTCTCCGCTCAATAACTTGATAATTATTAAGGGTGCTGTCTTCATACTTAGTAGGGAGGCTGGTCATGGCTAGTAGATGACCCTTATTGATTTTGATGTCAGTCTGTTGAAAGTAAAGGTCACAGTGACCTTCAATAAAAAAACCCATGTCTGCTCAATTACTTGATAGATACTAGTTAGGTTTGAAGTCTTCATACTTAGTATGGAGGTTTGTCATGGCCAGTAGATGACCCCTATCAATTTTGAGGTCTGTCGGTCAAAGGTCAAGATCACAGTGACTTTCAACTCAAAAATCTTGTCTGCTCAATAACTTGATATCTATTGGGTCTGCTGTCTTCATATTTAGTAATGAGGTTGGTCATGGCAAGTAGATGACCCCTATTGATTTTGAGGTCAGTCGGTAAACCATCAACTCAAAAAAAAAATTCCACTTGATAATTTGATATGTTACAACAGCACATACTTCGGGCGTATAATACTCTGACACACAGAGATCTTGTTTTGATAAAGCGTCGGAGCCATTAGCATATTTAACTGGATAGATTAGACATAATGGAGGTATAAATGATGTGAATGTTTTGTTTTCATCAAGGCAGGTGGTGGCTTATTCTTAATGCAGGATGAAAGAAGCTTTCTGCATAAATTTACTTTCATCCTGTGTTAAGCTACCACCCCCTTTTAATGACAGCCATGTTTATTCAGTATGTGGTTGCATTAGAGGAGTTCTACTGTATTTTTTGTGTTGCAAATTTCAGCCAACCTTGAAGGTACCATACCTGAGGCCCAACCAGAAGCCAGCTCAAGGACTGCTTATGGTGTAAAACATCGGGGGAAAACTGGACAGTTTTTGGAGGGTAAAGGCTTTGGCTGGCTTCTTGAAGAAGAGGATTTGGATGATGAGGATCAAGAACCATTACTGTAAGGCTTTCTGGTAGTTTCTTTTACATTTATAGTTTGTCATCTAGAGCTAATGATTGCCACAGAGTTAGTAGTCATATGCAGAAGAAACCCCTCTGCATTGCTTGGGTTAATTAACCCTTTACATCATTATTCATCTCAGAGATAATGACTGTATGAGTATTAATGAACTGCTTCTTTGTAATGGCATTATGATCACGAGATTTTTTATACTCCCCCAAACTTTTGTGAGGGGGGTATACTGGAATCAGCCTGTCCGGCGAGCGGGCGGGCAGACAGGCGGTCGGTCGGTTGGTTTGTCAATCGAGCGGTTGGTCGGGCAGTCCTTCCGCATTTGAACATGGGTAGTTGGTGTCACAAACTCCTCCTTCAGTTTTAAAGTTACTGAATTTAACATTGGTATGAATATTAATCCCAAATGGTAGATGTGCAAGACGCAATTTTCATGTGTTTAGCATTGGGCATTGCAAAATTATCTCCCCCTGAACTTTGAGTTTTTTTGTCATTTTTTGCATGAAACATGGGGAGTTGGTGTCGCAAAGTCCTCATTCAGTCTGAAAGTTATTCAGTTTATATTTGGTGTACATAATAACCATGGATAGTAGATGTGCAAGACACAATTTTCACTTGTTTAGCACAGGGAAATTCAGAATTATCTCCACTTGAACTTTGAGTATTTTTGTCATTTTGGTATGAAACATAATGGTGTCGTGAACTCCTCCTTCAGTTTTAAAGTTATTGAACTTATATTTGGTATATATAATAGCCATGAATGGTACATGTGCAAGACATAATTTTCATGTGTTTACCTGTGGACATTTCAGAACTATCTCACCTTGAACATGGAGTATTTTTGTCATTTGATCCTGTTACATGGGAAGTTGGTGTCACAAGCTTGGATTTGCAGTCAAGGCTGCTGTGCGGGGGTATTCATCACCTTTAGTGATAGTTCTAGTTTCCTATGGCAGAAACTGTAGAATTGTGACCATTTTAACAGGGTAGACCCTGATCTAACAGCTCCTACTGTAGCAGTATGACCTTTGTCTACACTGCAAATGCATGAAGATATGTTTCTATGAGGTAAATGAAATTTATCACATAATCTGCCTTGTGGGAGTGTTGTAACAGGGTGCCGTAAATTGCAGAAATGCACAAGTGCATTTTTATGCAAATTAGCAATCTTCAGCCAATCGTGGCACTCATTTCGGCGTTAGCCAAACATACCACTCCATGTGTGTCGTCCGTTGTATTATTACGCCGTTTGTATAGCAATGGCTGAAACAGCCGTCAGATATAGCCTGTTTCATTTTCTATGGCAATTTTAAGGCTTATGTGATAAAAAGAATCTTACATTCATGGTCATTACAAATTGTTTTAATGAATTTCGTTTACCATATGAATATGACACTCGCTAAATCTTGTGTCATATTATTATAGTAAACTCGTTTCATAAAAACAATTTGTAATGAACACTCATGCAAGATCCCCAGTAGGTGTTAAGTACTGAGCTAGTCTGATACACTTGAATTCTTTAACCCAAACCCAATCACATTTTCCAATCAGTTAAAGCACTTTCTTCATGTGCTGAATACTAAAAACAGAAGAAGCTTTTTGCATCTGCATAGTGGTATGACCCATTAGAAGATACTGTCAGTTGTATTAGAGCCTGCTTGTATGATTCATATTACATTTACTGGTTGATTTACGGTTAACATGCAGCAATGATGCTGAACAAATATATGTCTGATGACAGCTGATCCTAGGCTTCTACTGTTTGATCATTTGCCCTGTCAACAACAGTGTTAAGACAGGTGGTAGCTTAATAATTTACGCATAAAGCTCCTTTAGGGGTTGGGGAGTTGATTATTCTTGTATAAATATTCATGAGTTAAAAGATTAAGCAACCATCTGCCCTTTTAGCCACTCCCATGTTGATTCATTTTCTGTATGTGGTTGCTGTACAATGCATAATATTTTTTCAGAGAGGAGCTTGATATTGACCTAAAGGACATTTATTACAAAATTCGATGTGTGCTGTTTCCCCTGCCCCAGCTTGGCTTCAACAGACATGTGGTGAGGGAGAGCCCTGACTTCTGGGGCCCTCTGGTTGTCATTCTCCTATACTCACTGGTCTCATTGTATGGCCAATTCAGGGTAAGCTCACTATGCAGTTGTCTTGGTAGTCAACCTGTAGCATTTTCCTTTAACCCTTTATTCTGTAGATACACCTTTTTCATGCCTTTGCAAACAGGGTAGAAGCAGATCAGAAGGGTCCTGTAGGATTTAAGATTCCATTAAAATGTTTGGGTAAAGGTGGACAGTCTTTAACCCTATACTCCATGAATATTCATGTGAGAAATATGGGTGCCATCTGATCTGGGTCTACTCTGTTTGCAAAGGTGTAGAAAGGGGTATTTATGGAGTAGAGGTTTAGCAGTTACATTGTGGGGCTTGCTGTGCATCTTTGTCTACATAGGTTACTGATAGGACTGTACCATATTTACCCTCTCTACCAGTTTGTAAAGCTGAATGAGTCGACTTGGCATAATTTTATAATCTTGAATGAAACTAGTACAGTAGCAAGTAGTGTATACCTTTAAGGAGCAGTTGATGTGGGTTTGCACTCTTTGCCAATGTATGTCTCTAAATATCTAGGGTAATTAGGGTTAGCTTTGAATCAGGCTGGGATGTCTGTTACAACACAATGACATTTTGTTCAAAATACTCGGGTATACTTCACAAACATAATGGTTACAGTTAGAAGTCATAGACCTATTTTGTTAGCATATGTCTTGTTTAGTGACGGCTCATATTCTACACCTGGGCTTGAATTCACCAACATATTATATTCTCATCTAGTCAACATTAAATAGTATTCTCAAACATGTTTAATTTTTTCTCAGCTTTAAATAAACATGATTGAGAGTACACTTAAGGTCAAGACTAAGTCGGCGGATGCAAGATCTTTATTGACCCTTTGAATGCAGGAAATAAGTGCACTATCATTTGAAAACAATGTAAAATCAGATCTGGGTCTCCTTGAGAAGCCCTCTGATCAGCATCTGCACTGTTCGTCATTCAAAATCCTTTCACAGATTTTACCATTTTATACTGTAACAGTATGGTCTCTACCAATAAACAATCATTATGATGGACTATTCCAATCTATTAATTCAGCATTAACCCTTTACTCCATAACTTTCTACGCCTTTGCAAACAGAGCAAACCCAGATTAGATGGCTCCTATAGGAGCCGTCTGATCAAGGTCTATTCTTTTTGCTTTGGATGTAATGTAGATCTGATTCTACAGTTTCTGTTTTAATGAAAAAATATTTCGTTCATTGTACCGTTATAAAAATTCAGCAAATTAATATTCATGATGTCACTATTTCTTGCCTAAATGTTCATGGAGTGAAGAGTTAAAAGGGTTAAACTGTGTGCTTTTTTCAGGTTGTATCTTGGATCATCACCATATGGGTGTTTGGCTCTCTTATCATCTTCATGTTGGCCAGAGTATTAGGAGGAGAGGTAGGTCTGCCTGAGATGAATATACTTAGGTCAATATTTGTGGCACACCTTTGTTGTGTGGCTGCATAAATATAACTTGATAATACAGTATAACGGTGTTATTTAGACTCTCGTTTTTTCGAGATACCCGCCCATTCCGAGGGGATTCTGAGGTCCCGGCTCAAATTCTATCAAATCTCATTGAAAATACCAGCATTAATCCGAATAGCGTTATTTTGCATGAGCAGAATTCACTACATTTTGGCATACATTTTAATCACAGATAGACAAAGTGTCACATACAAGAACCATGACTACAGCATCTCCTATTGAAATGTGATGGACATGTTGTCCATGAGCGCCTAATTTGGTTGTCATGATGATTCTTATTTTGATATTCAGAACAGTAGGGCCTGTCTCAAGGGACATTCATCTAGTGAACATATGAGTCTTATAAAGCAGATGGTTGCTTAACCCATTAGCTCATTGGCTATTTTTAGACCCAACCTCTTTGAATAAATCCTCTGAAAAGGAGCTAGAAAAAGGAAAATTATAGATTTTTGTAGTTATGAAACCATTGTGATAAATAGAGCATTTTCTCCTATGTATTTATCACAATGGTTTCAAAAAGTGACTTTTACAGAGGCGTTGAAAGGCGTCAATATGAGGGAATGGGTTAATGGAGGGGAAAAGTAATGTTGAAAGCTCCAATAGAAGCTTTCCGCATTACTTTTGATGTGCATCCAGCTACCACCTGTCTTGAAGACCCAGAGTTAGACCTCTTTTTAATAGTCACTTAAGACAGGGTCTGCAGTATACATGTATATGCTAGATGTACCGGTATCTAAAATTAACCCTTTTTATACGCCCACCTAATAAAGGTGGTCGTATATTGTCGTGGCCCTGTCCGTCCGTCCGTTCGTTCGTTCGTTCGTTCGTTCGTTCGTTCGTTCGTTCGTTCGTCCGTCAACATTTTGTTTGTCCGCTGTTTTCTGGGAAAACTATTTGACAGATATTAATGAAACTTCACACAAATGTTAAATGCATCAAGATCTGAAGCTGAGTTGATTCTGAGGTTCATTTGATTTTTCATTTCAGAGTTATGGCCCTTGTCCTTAAAAAATATGCAAATAGTTTGTCCGCTGTTTTCTGGGAAAACTATTTGAGAGATATTAATGAAACTTCACACAAATGTTAAATGCATCAAGGTCTTAAGCTGAGTCGATTCTGAGGTTCATTTGATTTTTCGTTTCGGAGTTATGGCCCTTTTACTTAAAAAATAATGCAAATACATGCAAATAGTTTGTCCGCTGTTTTCTGGGAAAACTATTTGAGAGATATTAATGAAACTTCACACAAATGTTTAATGCATCATGATCTGAAGCTGAGTTGATTCTGAGGTTCATTTGATTTTTCATTTGAGAGTTATGGCCCTTGTCCTTAAAAAATATGCAAATAGTTTGTCTGCTGTTTTCTGGGAAAACTATTTGAGAGGTATTAATGAAACTTCACACAAATGTTTAATGCATCAAGATCTGAAGCTGAGTCGATTCTGAGGTTCATTTGATTTTACGTTTCGGAGTTATTGCCCTTTTACTTAAAAAATAATGCAAATACATGCAAATAGTTTGTCCGCTGTTTTCTGGGAAAACTATTTGAGAGATATTAATGAAACTTCACACAAATGTTTAATGCATCAAGATCTGAAGCTGAGTCGATTCTGAGGTTCATTTGATTTGTCATTTCAGAGTTATGGCCCTTTTACTTAAAATATAATGCAAATACATGCAAATAGTTTGTCCGATGTTTTCTGGGAAAACTATTTGAGAGATATTAATGAAACTTCACACAAATGTTTAGTGCATCAAGATCTGAAGCTGAGTTGATTCTGAGGTTCATTTGATTTGTCATTTCAGAGTTATGGCCCTTTTACTTAAAAATAATGCAAATACATCCAAATAGTTTGTCCGCTGTTTTCTGGGAAAACTATTTGAGAGATATTAATGAAACTTCACACAAATGTTTAATGCATCAAGATCTGAAGCTGAGTCGATTCTGAGGTTCATTTGATTTTTCGTTTCAGAGTTATGGCTCTTTTACTTAAAAAATAATGCAAATATATGCATATAGTTTGTCCGCTGTTTTCTGGGAAAACTGTTTGACAGATATTAATGAAACTTCACACACATGTTTAATCCATCAAGACCTGAAGCTAAGTCAATTCTGAGGTTCATTTGGTTTGCCGTTTCGGAGTTATGGCCCTTGCACTTAAAAGAAATAATGCAAATCTATGCAAATATATATATGAGGATGGCCATAACTTTTTCATTTGAAATGATATTTACTTCAATTTTTTTATATGGTTAAACCTTAATATGAATTTTCATTTATATTGCGGGGTTTTTGGTAAGTCATTTTATTCTAAAGTTATGGTCCTTGAACTTTGTGTGTTCGTTGCTTTGTTTGTCGGTCAGCTATTAGTTTGTCTCTTGTTTTCTGGGAAAACTATTAAAATGATATAAATGAAACTTAAAAGAAATGTTTTAAGCAACAAAATCTGAAGCTGAGTTTATTTTGAGGTTCATTCAGTTTGTCTTTACAGAGTTATGGCCATTGCACTTTTCAAAAATCTGCAAATATGAGGATATTTTTTTCTAAAAATAGTATCACCTTAATATGAAAATCAAGTTCTGAAGCACAGATTAGAAAATGTCAACACTTATAAGGCATGTTGAATCAGAGAAAGTTTGCAAGTGGGCGTATTATGTACCGTATGCGGTACTCTTGTTACTTGATGTCTTCTTACATAAATTATCATGAGAGAGAAGCTTAAAAAGATTGTAGTGGATCCAAAGAGATGGTGAAATTTGTAAGCATGGTATTATCAGCTGACTGAAACAATAATTGCAACATTTAGTCCCATAGTTTGTTCAACAGGATTCTCACCAAACAGTTGTAAAATTTAACATATAAAAAAAAATCTGAAATATTTTAGTGAGTGTTTCACAAAGAGTGTTTATTTCAAAGTATTTTGTCTTTGCAGGTGTCATATTCACAGTGTCTTGGAGTGATAGGATACTCAGTTTTACCATTGGTCATCACAGCTCTTGTTCTGCCATTGTTCAATGCATTTCACTATGTCAGCCTTTTATTCAAGGTAAGGAAGAGGTTAAGTAAATATAAAAAGACACTAGAGTAATTTTCTTGCAAACAATAGACTCAGGTCAGATGACTCATGTAGGAGTTGTCTGATCAGGGTCTGCTCAGTTTGCTTTCGAATAATGAATACATGATCATAGAGTTTCTGCCATAGTCAAACAAAATTTCCCGCGTATATACCATAATATGAAAATTAATCTAATTAATCATGATGTCATTATTTCTTACATAAATATTCAAAGAATTAAGTGGCCATCAAAAAAAGTAAAATCTTTGCTCTTTAAGGCAGGTGGTTGCTTAATGAAGAACAAAAGTAATGCAGAAAGCTCCGATAGAAGTTTTCTGCATTACTTTTGTCCTGCACTAAGCAACCACCTGCTTTTTAAGACTCTTGTTTAATCAATAAGTGGTCACTCGAAACAGGCTTCACTGTATACAGAGACTTGAAGTCAGTTGTCTGGTGATGGAGTTATAACTATATTGTGTTTCAGTAATCTCTCCAGTAAATCTGTCCTTGACCAATCTTCACCACTGCTTATTCCTTCATCTAAATCTGCTGTAACTTAATACATGTATTCTTGAAATAGTTAAAGTTTTTTTAACAGAAAGTTTTTTAGGAACATAAACACATTGTCTGTTTCTTTTTGTTGTGAAGGAAGATTTTGGAACTCTTAAACCCTTTACTCCATAGCTATGCCTTTTAACACCTTTGCAATCAGGGTAGACCCATGTCTGATCTAGGGTCTACTTTATTTGCTTAATATGACATACTATAGATCTGAGTATACAGTTTCTACCATGGCCAAAAATTCCAGTGTTCACATGTCTCTATATAAAAGGCATTTCATTAATATTGATGATGTCGTGAATAGTGGGAGCCATCTGATCAGGGTCTGCTCTGTTTGCTTTTGACATAATATAGATCTGATTCTATAGTTTTTGTCAAAGCAAAGAATTTCATTGAAAATTTTACATTGTAAATTTTCAGCTAATAAACATTCATGATGTGATCATTTCTTACATGAATATGGAATAGGGAAAGGGTTAAAAAAGGGATAATGATAACAATGTGTTTTGTTTCTGTAGCAATTTACTCATCATTTAGTTTATAGCAATCATATTTACAAATTTGCCTTCAAAAATTGTAATTTGCCTCAAATATTAAAGTAGAGTCTGATATTACTTCCATCTGAAAGGTAAATGGATTTTCAAAAGCTAAGTATGTGTGGTCCTGATTCTTGGGAGACAACTTGGTTGAGTTAAACCTTCCCTCCATAAATATGCCTTTCCATGCCTTTGCAAACAGAGTAGACCCAGATTAGACGGCTCCCATAGGAGCCGTCTGATCAGGGTCTGCTCTGTTTGCTAGTGATATAATATAGATATAATTCTGCAAAATTTTCCTGTGTCCATGTGCTATTATAACAATTGATCTAATTAATATTCGTGATGTCATCATTTCTTTTATGAATATTCACAGAGTAAAGGGTTAACTGGCATCTCATCTTGATCCAAACAGTCTGCAAAGATAATCAAAAATTTGCACAGCAAGAGTTAATTATTGTTTCATATCCTTAGTATTTTTAGCCCTTGAGCATGTCGGTAGGGAAACAAATTTACTGACTTTTACAAACAGTGAAGACTCAGACCAGAAGAGGAGCACTTCACTGATCTGCCGTGTTGTCTATCAAAAACTTCTAGCAAATGTAATCCTTTTAACCCTTTCCCTATTCTATGTTTATTACAAATTTCAATACCTACTGAATATGCATGGACAAATTAGTTATAATAAAATATGGAAGGTGTAATACTGTAGTCATTTTAGAAAGTAAAGAATCAGATCTATCAAATTCCATTAGCAAACAGAGCAGACCCTGATCAGACGGCTCCTCTAGGAGCCGTCTGATCTGGGTCTACTCTGTTTGCGGATGCTTGAAAACACGTTTATATGAGGGAAAGGGTTAACCCTTTCCCAGTTTAATATTCATATAAGAAATAACATCATGGATATTATCTAGCTGATTTTTTATAATGCTAACTTTTCAAAGTACCTTTTTGCTTTGACAAAAACTTTAGAAACAGATCTGCATCATGTCACAAGCAAACAGAGCAGACTCTGATCAGAAGGCTCCAGTAGAAACCATCAGATCTGGGTCTACTCTGTTTGCTAATGCATGAAAAAGCATTTATAAATATGAGGAAAGGGGTTAATGGATCTTTCCATTTTGAAAATTCATCATTTAAATGGTTTATAATGTTCATCAGTCTGTTTTCTCTGTTTCAGTTACTTGGTGTGTTTTGGGCAGCTTACAGTGCTGGGTCCTTACTTTGTGTTCAAGAACTTCAACAGAAAAGGCCATTGTTACTGTATCCAATATTTCTGCTCTATATTTACTTCTTCTCTCTCTATACTGGAGCATGATGGAATCTCACAGAGGATTTCTTGACACTAAAGACACAAGAGATGATCTTACAGAGTGTGTTCTGTGATGTTGTTATAATTGTGTCACTAAGCTTCCAATTTGTAATATTATGAAGTTTATTGAGATTTATGGTAATAAATTCTGAGCATATTTAGTGCTAATGGTTATCATTGGGTTTTTATACAGTAAAACCCCTCTAAACCAGAATTCTAGTAGAGAAGAATTTAGATACTTATAGGCAGGTGCCTGCTTAATGCAGGGTGAAAATCATGCAGAAAGCTCTTAGAGGAGTTTTCTGCATGACTTTCACCCTGCCTTAAGCTGCCACTTGTCTCTAAGACGATATTTATACCAAGTTTAATGTCCGGTTAAGAGGAGTTTTACTGTAGTGCTAACACTAGCATACTCAATTAATTTATTAAGAGACACTACACATTTAGCATAACTATGGATGAATTTGTGATTACCATTGCAGGCACTTTGGATCCAGGTGAGATGTTGAGTTACTCAACACTTTGGATCCAGGTGAGACGTTGAGTTACTCAACACTTTGGATCCAGGTGAGACGTTGAGTTACTCAACACTTTGGATCTAGGTGAGACGTTGAGTTACTCAACACTTTGGATCCAGGTGAGACATTGAGTTACTCAACACTTTGGATCTAGGTGAGACGTTGAGTTACTCAACACTTTGGATCCAGGTGAGACATTGAGTTACTCAACACTTTGGATCCAGGTGAGACATTGAGTTACTCAACACTTTGGATCTAGGTGAGACGTTGAGTTATTCAACACTTTGGATCAAGGTGAGACACTGAGTTATTCAACGTCTCGTTGTGACTCAAACTGTTTGACATTCTGATAACATCTTTGGAAAGAAATGATGTGAAAGCCTGCTTTTAAATTTGAATTAGAAGACATTTTCTAAAGCTTAAATAATAGCACTGAAACTGGAATATAAAACATGAACAATATATATTGTCTCTAAACCTTTTCCTCATATAAACGCTTTTTCATGCCCTTGCAAACATAGTAGACCCAGATCAGAAGACTCCTGTAGGAGGTTTCTGATCAGAGTCGGCTATTATTGCTTATAATTAGAAATACATGTAATATAGATCTGATTCTACAGCTTCTACTAATACTAGAAAATTAGTGTAAATATGCCATTTAAGCCTTTCCTCCATAAATACGCCTTTCTACGCCTCTTTAAAGGTCACTTTTTGAAACCATTGTGATAAATAGAGCATTTGCTCCTTAATAGGAGCAAATGCTCTATTTATCACAATGGTTTCAATACTAGACACTTCTAAATTTTTCCTTTTCCCTAGTAAATGCTCCTTTTTGGTAGATTAATTCAAAGAGGTTTGGTCTAAAAATAGCCTATGGAGGAATGGGTTAATGTAAATATTGGTGTCATTATGGATATTGAACAGGGAAAGGTTTAAACTATCTCCAGAAGAAAAGTATGATACTGAGTTTGTGAATTTATATACACATGTATTGGAAAGCAAGTAACTGAGTTACTGGAGAATGTCTGCAAAAATTGTTGTCTGCCCCAAATGTTTAATTACATTTGCTTTTATTTCTTTGCCAAGACATCTGCTCTGAACCTTTTGGATCCTGATGAGACACCAAGTTCCTCAACCTTTCATCTGGATGCTAATTGTTTGCCAAAATATAACCCCTTGTATAGAAAGAGTTAACCCTTTGCTTCATATAAAGCCTTTTCATGCCTTTGCAAACAGAATAGACCCATATTAGAAATTCCTGTAGAAGCCATCTTCTCAGGGTCTGCCCTGTTTGCTTATGAAATTGTAATAGACCTGACTCTTCAGTTTCTACCAATACCAAAAATATCATGTGTACATATAAAATAAAAAACCCAGCTTATTTTACATAATATGCTGTCACTTTTTTCTTACAAGAAAATTCAACTGGGAAAGGGTTAAAAGACCATGTTAACCATTTACTTGATGAATATTCATATGAGAAATTATGACATCATGAATATTAATTAGATTGATTTTTATGATGGTATGTGAACAAGGAATTTTTTAGCCATGGCAGAAACATAGAGTCAGACTGTATTATAATCTATTCCATAAGTAGAGTAGACCTTGATGAGACAACTCCTAAAGGAGCCATCTGATCTGGATCTACCCAGTACACAAGCGTGTGAAAAAGCATCAGGTAAGGAGTTAATAGCAAACTTGTGATAATAACCTTTGCAAACATTGTGGATTCAGATGAGAAACTGGATGACTCTAAGTCTCTCTTTATATTTGAAAAAAAAAAAGAATATATAATTCAATATTGTAGTAGATGACAGTTTTTAGTAGCGGACAATTACTTAGTGTACAAGAGTTATGTACCAGCATAGACTAATCATGTGTCACTTGTATTATTAGCTTTTATTTTAATTAATCTTTTACTCCATAAATATGCCTTTTAACGCCTTTACAAACAGAGTAGACCCAGATCGGATGACTCCTGTAGGAGCCATCAGATCAAGGTCTGCTCTGTCTGCTTATCAACTAATATAGATCTTATTCTACACTTTCTGCCATGGCCAAAATTTCTGTATTCATGTGCCGTTGTTAAAATTCATCTAATTATTATTTATGATATCATTACTTCTTACATGAATGTTCATGGAGTAAAGGGTTAAGAACAGTTTGAAAGAACAAGACAAGTCTGCACAGACAACAGTCTGCTTACACCATGATGCTATTAACCCATTCCCTCATATTGACGCCTTTTAACGACTCTGCAAAAATCACCTGTTGAAACCATTGTGATAAATCGAGCATTTGCTTCTATAGGAGCAAATGCTCTATTTATCATAAAGGTTTCAAACTACAAAATATTAAAATTTTCCTTTTCTCTAGTTAATGCTCCTTTTCGGTAGATTTATTTAAAGAGATTGGATCTAAAAATAGCCTATGAGGGAATTGGTTAACACTCCTTAACCCTTAACTTATAAATATTTATGCAGGACCTCACCCATTTTGAATGTTTAATTAATTCTTGTGTTAACCTGTTCCTTCATAAAAATGCTTTTTCATGCCTTTTCAGAGTCAACCCAAATCAGATAGTGCTATCTGGTCAAGGTCTGTTATATTTAATAGATCCGGGTCTACAGTTTCAACCAATACCAAAATATCATCATGATTCATGTGTATAATAATTATAATTATGGCTTTATATGCCATTTTAAAAATTTAGCTGAGAAAATTTGTGATATCTGACATATTGATATTTCTGACTTGAATATTCAATAGGGAAAAGGTTAAAATGTAAGAGAAAAATAGAATCAGACCTGTTACCTACAAGCAAACAGAGAAGGCTGCTGTAGGAGCTGTCTGATCTTGGTCTGCTCTGCAAAAGTGTAAAAGGATTGTCTAGTAAAGAGTTAAATTTTTGCATGCTAAGTAATTGTATTTTGCAAAAATTGTTGTCCAATGCAATTTTGAAGCGAATGATATTTCCTTTCTTCATTTCAAAAATGAAGTAAAGAATTCGTGTAAGAAATACTGATATCATGAATATTTACTAGCTGAATATTTTTATATTGGCATTTGTAGACAGGATTGTTTTGGTATTAGTAGAAACTGTAGAGTCTGGCTCATAATAACTTCATAAGCAAACAGACCAGACCCTGATAAGATGATTCTTATAGGAGCCATCTGATCTGGCCTACTGTGCTTGCAAATGCGTGGAAACACATTTACATGATGGAACGGGTAAAATCCTGAGTTACATTACATCTTGATCAATACTGTTTGCATATAATTATATGTTATCACTAATTTGTCTGTAGCATGCAAAGAGTTATGTAAATGGCAAATTGTAATTTTTATAGAGACCAGCTGATATGGGTCTTTGCTTTTGCAAACACAGTCAGCATGGATCTGACATACAGAAGAAAGGGTCACTTGTAGAAATCATGCTTATTTGTATAAAAGAACCATTACATTGTCCCATCTTTATCCATGCTACATATTATTTAGTATGTTAGATATTATTGGTCTGTGATAATGTTTGTGTTGTAAATATTCTTGTGGGGGCACAGTGATGGTGATGTGAACATTTATAATAAAAGGCATCACATATGAAACTTTGCTGACTTATAATTCTTTCCATTCTTTGTCCAAACCATTTGGAGTGAACAGGAATATCCTGCTTGACTACCTTCATGACTTTTTAAAAAAAAGTATGTTTTAACTGATAGATGTGGGTACCAGTCAAAACTTATATTTTTAGGCTGTTTGTTTGTTTGTTTTTATTCTGTAGAACCTGTCTTAAGCGCCCAGTCATTTGTTGAATATAGGAGTCTTAAGAAGCAGGTGGTTGCTTAAAGCAGGGCAAAATTAATGCATGAAGCTCCTATGGGAGCTTTCTGCATTACTCTTGACCTGCATTAAGCTACCTCCTGCCTTACAGGACCACAATAATTCAATTAAGACTTCGTTTTGATGGCCACTTAAGACAGGTTCTACAGAATAAAAGCAAGTTTTGACTGGTATGTGCATCTGTCAGTCAAAACATACTTTTTTTTTTAAAAAAGTCATCAAGGTAATACATATTGTTTTACTCTGCAAATACATATAAAATGTGTCTCTGTCAGGTAAAGGGTTAAACTCACTCGAGCCAACCAATCACTTGCTCTCCTACATTTGTATAATTTACTCACCACCAAAGGTTGTCAATGTTTACTGGCATAACGTCCTGAATAAGAGTAACAAAAGTGTCACCAGCCTTAACCCAGGAAACGAGTACACTGTCATTTCAGTGTTGAACCAGACCAGATGGCTCCTAGAGGAACCCTCTTATCATGGTCGGCACCATTTGTCATTCAAAATCCTCTCGCAAAATTTACCCTTTCATACTGAATGGACTCCACCCTATAAACCGTGATGGATTACTCCACTCAGAAAATTCAGCGCAAAAAAATGTTAAGGGGAATTATATAGTAGTCATCGTATTGGTCAGTCAATTGCTATTTCTCAACAACTACAGACAGGATTTCAACAAAATGTTACGGCAGATTTGTCATCAAGAGGAAATGCATACGTTGTTACAGTGTTCTGGTGAAATGATTTTTCATACAGAGTTATGGTCCCTTGATTAATGAACAACCAACATTTAGTATCCATTTATTTCTCAGAACTAACTTTATGAGAAGATTCAATATTGATCTTAGAAGGTCTACTCATACTTCCAAGTTTTGCTTTACATTTTCCAAGGACCCTACAACAGAAACTACCATGACTTGGAAAAGGGAAATACTGTTTGTCACAGACTTACATGATTTTATGTCACAATTATTTATTATCTATCCTTTTACCTGATGAATATTCATGTACAAAATAATTACTATATGAAAGTTCATTAGCTGAATTTTTATAATGGAATTATGAACAAGGGAACTTTTAACGAAAGCAGAAACTAAAACAAGAGCACCACAAGTGGCAGCAACGCTCGTCTCTCGTCATTGTCAAGATGAACATGCATACCAAAAATGAAGGTTGTAAATGAAAAATTGAAGAAGTTATGGTCAATGTTAAGGTTTCGGACGACGCGGACGCCGGAGTTACGACAACAGCTCGTGAATTCTTCGAAACAGACGAGCTAACCAGATCTATATACATGTACATGTAATTGCATTAGCAAAAAGAGCAGACCAGATCAGATGGCCCCTAGAGGAGCTATCTGATCTGGAGCTACTATTTGCACAGGCATCAAAAGGTGCCTCTATCAGGCAATGGTCTATAGTGATACATAACTGGTAACATAGGATTTGGGGAATTCTAATACACCACAAAAATACCCTTTCTTCAGAGTTTGTGTTTTTATTCTTTAGCACATCAAGCTGCAACAAATAGCAAAAATAGAATATTCTATCAAAACAAATAACTAACTTTTAATATTTATGTAATACCATATGTAGTACATGTACAAATGCGTAAACTCACAAAAAGAAGAAATAGTGATGGATACAGATGAGTGGGTAAGCATCTCATCAGACTGAAACTATTCAACATTGGTCTATAGTGGTAAAAAAGCATTGGAAGAAAAAAATGTACATGTACTTTGAGAACTGAAGTAGAGGTCAATTTTGCATGAGAGTTAATAAGTGTTCAAAGTGTTGAGAGGAATGTGACAAGCAGTGCAGATCCTAATCAGAGAGTTCCAGTCTACACTGTTGGCAATTCCAGTATACTTTTTTCCCACACTCAAAGGGTTAAAGCATTTTGTTACTTTCTATGACCGATAAAGCTGTTCTGAGGCAAAAATCTAAATAATTACAATAGTTAAAGATTTGAATGAAACCAGGAAAAAAGACAAAGTGGTTCTGTATAGAGAATACCATCAGACTGACAGCAAATCAACATATGTCTTGTTTAAGCCTTTACTCCATATACATGTATATACCTTGCAAATAGAGTAGATCCAGATCAGAAGGCTCCTGTCAGGGCCGTTTGATCAAGGTCTGCTATGTTTGCTTATGGAATTATACAAATCTGATTCTACAGTTTCTGGCATGGCCAAAATAACCCCTTGTACACATGACGTTATAAAATGTCCATGATGTCATTATTTCTTGCATAGATATTCATGGAGTAAAGGGTTAACCACTAAATGATTTACCCTAAATAGTCTGACACCCAACCTCACCTCTCTACCACTTCCTCTAAGCCTGTGTAATTTAACCCTTTCCCTTTTCTATGTTTATTTCAAATTTTAATACCTACTGAATATTCATGGCAAAATAATTATAATGAAATATGGAAGGCAGAACATTGTAGCCATTTTAGAAAGTAAAGAAACAGATCTATCGAAGTCCATAAGCAAACAGAGCAGACCCTGATCAGACAGCTCCTCTAGGAGCCGTCTGATCTGGGTCTACTCTGTTTGCAAATGCGTGAAAACACGTTTCTATGAGGGAAAGGGTTAATTTGATGACATTTTGATGATGACTGTGATTGACATAGTAGCAAACAAAAGTTTGATCTGGGTCTGCAGTACTCGTCCAAGTTAGTGTGTGGAATACTCAGGATAATTAAGGTTCTATATTTATAAGTACATGTTATTAGGAAATTTATACAGCTATGGGATAGTTTCTGATTTCTTTTACAAACAGTCTGGATTCTGATAAAATGCAAAACAAAATAGCATTGAAATATCTGAGTAAAGAAAGACTTCTGCCCAGTTTCAATACATTCTGATTAGATGGGTAATGCCATGCATGTATAATATAGACCTTAATCCTGTTTGGGTGGGTTGGGGGGGGGGGACTTTACCCATCTGATTCTTTCAAGCTTTTGAGAATGCGAGTGTCAAACAGCTGATAAGACACCAAGTTATAGGTTTTTCTCATCTAATTCCAAGCTGTTTGCAAATGACAGTTATGTCGTGATTGGCAGACTAAGGGTTAACTCTTTCCCTCTTATAAACACATTTTCAACCTTGCAAATAGAGAAGACCCCTTTTTTGACATCTCCTATAGTAACCATCTGATCTGGGTCTGCTCCGTTTGCTTATGAAATTATAATAAATCTGACACTACAGTTTCTACCTATACAAAAAAAACAACTCTGGTGTATATATGCCATTGCAAGTATTCACCAAATGTCAAATTTCAACCAATCAGATTTGGCGATTTTGTGTAAACGTCAATGGATTGGAATTATAATGTTTTACATGAATAATCAACAGAGAAAGGGTTGGAGTGATAGTTTTCATATTACATATACATGTATCATCAATTGTATTACATACACATTTGTAAAAGCACATTGCTCACAACATCGACATACTATGCACCACTAATACATATATAGTAGAACCTCTCTGCAATGATCACTTAACCCTTTCCCTCATATAAACCGTTTCACTCCTTTGCAAACAGGGTCAACCAAGATCAGACAGCTCCTATAGGAGTCATTTAATCAGGGTCTGCTCTGTTTGCTTATGATATTTTATATATCTGATCTAACAGTTTTTATCTAAACCAAAAATTCCCTATTAAATGTTTCACTTAAAAATAAGTTAATGAACAACGCATAAATGATCGATTCATGCATAAATGTTCACATGGGAAAGGGTTAAAACAAAGTCTAATAGTCCGTATCTAACCTTTATCCTGCTGTAAGAGACCCTGATCTGTTGCATTATTTACAGTTGAACTTCGATATACATTTATATTGAAATTTGTGATAACTTACAATAAAAGTTCTGTAATTTCAAAATGTACCATACAGAATTGTATCACTACATATCTAGAAACATATGTGACAGTTTAATGCAGGTCAAAAGTAATGCTGAAAGCGCCTGGATTAAGCTATGAACTTGAGAAATTGTCAAGATTTGAAATTTGGTGACAAACTTTTTTTATGGTCCCTTGAAGTTCGAGATATTGAAGTTCAACTGTACTTCCAATTCATTGAAGGTTTTGATAACTGTGAGTCTGTGACTAATGACCAAGTGTCAAGTTGTATTGGATCCTGATCAGCATTTGAGCTACTTGGCATTTGGTCTAAATCCAATCATTTTCAAATACAAACTAGAGGTTTTTGTCACAAAAACGGATGTCTCCCCTCTAATAAAAACAATATGTAAAGGGAAATCACTAAAAATGTTATGGACTTGATGATTGATACTTCCCCTCATTATGTGCTTTCCACACCACATTTTTCAAGAAGAAAATGATAACAGCTAATAACTTCAAAAATATTGATCATGTATACTTTCATCATGCTCTTTCCATAAACGAAATGTCATTCCAATAGCATCAGTAGAAGAGGAGTTATTGATCGGACAAAAAATGTAACAGAGGGCAATAACTCCAAAAGTATTGAAGCCAGAGTCATGGCCTTTGTTCATGACACTTTCTCTCATCATGCTCTTTCCATGTATAAAGTTTCAATACAATGGCAAGAGCCAGGTAGGAGTTATCGTCCTGACAAGAAAGCGTTAAACAATTGTACAAGGGGCAATAACTCTCAATTTATTGAACCAGAGTTAAGGACCTTATGCATGACACTTTCTCTTATCATGATCAATCCATGTATGAAGTTTCACTCCAATGGCATGTGCCTTATAGGAGTTATCATCCTGATAAAAAATTGTGTGTTTTTTTACAAAGGGCAATAACTCCAATATTAGTGAAGCCAGAGTTATGGACCTTGTGCATGACACCTTCTCTTATCATGATCTTTCCATGTATGAAGTTTCAATCCAATGGCATGAGCAATATAGGATTTATCGCCCGGACAAAAAATTTGTTGAAAAAGTTACAAGGGGCAATAACTCCTATATTAGTGAAGCCAGAGTTATGGACCTTGTGCATGACACTTCCTCTGATTATGCTCTTTCCTTATATGAAGTTTCAATCAACTGGCATCAGCCATATTGAAGTTATCGTCCGGACAAAAAAGTGTGATTTTTTTTTTACAAGGGGCAATAACTCCTATATTAGTGAAGACAGAGTTATGGACCTTGTGCATGACACTTCCTCTCATTATGCTCTTTCCATATATGAAGTTTCAATCAACTGGCATCAGGCATATTGAAGTTATTGTCCGGACAAAAAGTGTGACGGACAGACAGACAGACAGACAGACAGACAGACAGACAGACAGACAGACAGACAGACGGACAGACAGACAGACAGACAGACAGACAACTCTCACGAAAACAATATGTCTCCCCCATATAAATATGGGGGGAGACATAATTAGGCTGTGACTAGCATGATAAGAGTTAAAACAAGTGCTAGGTTAATACTGGAGAAAAGTAAGTTACAAAACTCCATAAAAACCAGTCTGTATTACTTATATTCGGCACTAAGCAGCTTTAAAAAGGTAATGTCATAAAACATGGTGTTAGTTTAATTACAATTATTTTTATGAATACTGTCCATTTTAATTTATATTGACAAATGCCTGTTGGTACTTAAATTTTTTTGTTGTACAACAAATAATAATCGGCATATTTTGAAAAGTTACAAGACTAAAATACAACTCAAATATATACTAATATATTGGCAAATAAAATCTGGGCCTTCAATATCAAACACATAAAAGTTTCGTCTTCTCAGTGTTTATTCAATTGATTTTCTTTCCGTATACATGTACTTCTTTTCAGGATAAAAAAATTTGAATAAAACCATACATTTGCATATGTAATTCTTTAATGGGCATTTTTAAAATGCGTTGCAAGTAGAGATTATCACTTTAAGCTATGCATCAGCTTAATCCATTCCTCCATAGGCTATTTTTAGACCCAACCTCTTTCAATAAATCTACCGAAAGGAGCATTTACAAGAGAAAAGAAAAATGTTAGAATTGTGTAGTTTTGAAACCATTGTGATAAATAGAGCATTTGCTCCTAAGGAGTATTTATCACAATGGTTTCGTAAAGTGACTTTTACAGAGGGTAGAAAGGCGTATTAATGGAAGAAAGGGTTAATCCATGTCTTTAAGCTTATAAAACCTTCAATAAGTATACCCTTATTGACCAAGTGACCCTCTGAAGAGGTTCTGTGGTACAATAATAAGATCATGCTAGGAACATTTACCCTTTACTTGGAGTATGCACCTTTTTCTTCCTTTACAAATATAGTAGACACAGATCAGATTGCTCCTATAAAAGCTGCCTGATCAGGGTCTGCTCTGTCTGCTTTTGATATAATTTAGATCAGACACAGCTTCTGTCACGATAAAAACTTATTTTGTTCATAATGCCATTACAAAAATCAGTGATTTAATATTTATGACATCACAATTTCTTGCCTGAATATTCATGGAATAAAGGGTCATTAAAATGTTTCACCAATTAACCCATTCCCTCATATTGACGTCATTTGTCCCATTCCCTCATATTGACGACTTTTGACGACTCTGTAAAAGTCACTTTGTGAAACCATTGTGATAAATTGAGGATTTGCTCCTATAGGAGCAAATGCTCTATTTATCACAATGGTTTCAAACTACAAATTTCTAAAAGCTTCCTTTTCTCTAGTAAATGCTCCTTTTCGGTAGATTTATTCAAAGAGATTGTATCTAAAAATAGGCTATGAGGTAGAGGCTTAAGCTGTCAAAACAATAAGCAAAAAGTGTCTTAAGAGCCAAACATTTGGGTTCCAAATGAGACACAGTATCACACTGTGTCTCATCTGGATTCAAACTGTTTGAAAAAGTCATCACAAATTGGTCCATTGTGTTCACAGGTTATAATATACAATATAAGGTTACATGTATGTTCATGTTTCATAGTAGTCTACTACTATGATGGTTACCGGGATTTGAAATGAAACATAAAAACAAAGTCTACTACATTTTGTCTTCTATTTCATTTCAAATCCCAATGACAATGGGCTTATTAGTGTTGGTCCTAATAATAATGATCACTTGGATATAAACTGAATGAAAATGATGTCACCATATCACTCATTTAGCTGACAGAGTTTGAAATTTTTATTTCACTTTAAATGCTTTAACTGTTAACTCATGACTATTCATGTAAGAAATAATGGCATAATGAATATTTACCAGCTGAAGTTTTATGTAGAATCAGATTTCTGATGTATTTAATTTCATATTAAGCAAACAGAGCAGATCTTGATCAGATGGAATCTGTTTGCAAAGGCTGTATCTATGAGATAAAGGGTTGAATTGACCATTTCCTTCATAAATACGCCTTTCTGAGCCTCTGTAAAAGTCACTTTTTGAAACCATTGTAATATAGAGCATTTTGCTCCATAGGAACAAATGCTCTATTTTTCACAATGGTTTCAAAACTACACATTTAAAAAAAAACTTTTCTCTAGTAAATGCTCCTTTTCAATAGATTTATTCAAGGAGGTTGAGTCTAAAAATAGCCCATGAGGGAATGAGTTAAAAAATCTTCCTCACCTACTCTAACAATTTCAAAGCATTTCATTCTAATGAATAGATAGCTGCTAAAACTAAGTATCAAGGATTTGACATTGATAAAAGATGACTTTGATGCCAGATGGATAACAACACTATAAATGCATTAATCATTTACCTGAAGAATATTCATAATTCATTAACAATATAACAACTTTATAAATAATAATTAACTGATGTTTTTATCAAAATTTTGTTTTTTTATCATTGCAGAAAATGTAGATTCAACTCTATATTTTTCATAAACAGAGCAGACCTTGATCAGACAGCTTGAACAGGAGCTGTTTGGACTGGGTCTGGGTAACAGGTTAAAACACCACTGTTGCAATAAAATATGTATTTCATGTTCATAAAATAGTTTGCTTAACCTTTGGCATTCAACAATTATATTCCTTAATGCTTTCCCTCATATAAATGAGTTTTCACATAGACCCAGAGCAGATGACCAGGGTCTGTTCTGGTTGTTTATGAAAGTATAACAAAGTAGAATCTACAGTTTCTATTAACCCATTACCTCATAGGCTATTTTTAGATACAATCTCTTGGAATAAATCCACCGAAAAGGAGCATCAACTAGAGAAAAGGATTTGTTTTTAGAATTTTGCAATTTGAAACCATTGTGTTAAATAGAGCATTTGCTCCTATAGGAGCAAATGCTCTATTTATCACAATGGTTTCACAAAGTGACTTTTACAGAGTCGTCAATATGAGGTAATGGGTTAATACCAAACAATCCTGTATACATTTGCCATTATACATACTCAGCTGATAAATGTTCATAACATCATTTTTTTCTTTATACATAATTAAATATTCAACAGGGAAAGGGTTAAAAAAAACCAGCATATAGTGTCTTTGATTTTTACTCTGTCAAGCAGTTTGAATACTGCTAGGATGCTAATTTCAGAAACATAGATAAGGAGTAACACTGTCTATTCAACTTTTTTCAAGAATAGCTCCTTTAAATCTACTGTTGTGACAACTCTTTAGAATGATCGCTTCAAGGTGATTCTTACAAAGAGGTCCCAAACTTTGAGGTTAAGTATTTGAAAACCAATATGCCCTTTTAAACATCTACTGCTCTGTAAATTACTAACAGTAGAAGTTAAGTTTATTATTAACACATGAAATTTTTGCCAAAGCAGAAACTGGAGAATCAGATCTATATAATATATAAGCAAACAGAGCAGACCCTGGTCCGATGGCTTATAAGGCCATCTGATCTGGGTCTACTCTGATTGCAAAGGCGTAGAAAGGTACAAAGTATATTTGTGGATTAAAGGGTTCAAAAAACAGCTGACTGCTTAACTCTTTCCCTTTTGAATATTTATATAAAAATAATGACATCATGAATATTTATTAGCTGAATTTTTATCATGGAATATGTACACATGAAGTTTTGGTATTTGTAGATACTGTAGAGTCAGATCTATTATAATTTCACAAGCAAATAGAGCAGACCCTAATCAGATGGTTCATACAGGAACCGTCTGATCTGGGTCTACTATGTTTGCAAAGGTGTGAAAAAGTATCTGTAGGAAGGAAAAAGTTTAATGCAAAATGAAAGCAATGCAGAAAACTCCAGCATAATTTTCAAGTTGCATTAAGCTACCACTTCCCTTAAAAGCCAAAATCAGACTTCTTATTGGTGGCTATTGTAAACATATTTTTAGATGGACTGATGTGAAATTTAAAAATTTGGTGATGAGTCTTGGAGATCCTTTACACCTCTAATGGTGATAAAACTTTCTGTAGTTTTCTAGTCTGCATCTTTGCAACTACACATCGGAAGTTTCTCACATTACACAGACTATCCTCAGTGATTTCCCATTGATGGTTACTGAGGTTTAGTCGACACACAACATTATACTTGGTACACACTGTATCTTCCTTGAACTCTGGCATTCCACAAGCAAATACAAAGCCGCTGATATATGTTAGGCATACATTGTACAGTTCCATGGGTAGCTCAGGCCCTAATCGCCACTGGTTTGTATCAATATTGTAGATCTCAACTGTGCGTAAAACTTCTCGAGTAATTGTATACGAGGAATGCGAGTAGATCTGGCCACCAGCAACATAAATCTCATCATTGATGATACAACAGCCAAAGTTGAACCTTGGCGTAAGCATTCCTGCCAGTGATGTCCACTCCTCTGTCTCTGGGTTGTACCTGACAGAAAACAATTACAGTAAAAACCTGATTATTTGAACACTCAAATACGTATCATTATTGATCTTTATAACCCTTTCCTTCATATAAACGCATTTGCAAACAGAGTAGACTCAGATCAGATGCCTCCTGTAGGAGCCGTCTCTGTTTGCTGATGGAAATTGAGAGATCTGTTTCTTTAGTTTCTTAAATGGCTACACTGTTCCACCTTACACATTTCATTATAACCATTTTGTCCATGAAAATTCAGTAGGTATTCAAATTTGTAATAAATATAGAATAGGGAAAGGGTTAAGACAGGTGGCAGCTTAATACAGGATGAAATTCATGCAGAGAGCTCATCTGGGGGAAAAAATGATCTAATTAACACTTTCTCTGTTGCATATTCATGTAAGAAATAATGACATCATGAATATTAATTAGATCATTATAGATTATTTTTTATAATGACATATGAACATAGGATAATTTGGCTCAGGCAGAACCTGTAAACTCATATCTATATTATACCAAAAGTAAAACTTCATCATTTGATCTAATCATTCTGGCCCAAAGATGTTTTATCTAAGACCTATCCCCTATATGGCAAAGCCTATGGATACAAAACATAGTGCATTAATGTAGCCATAAAATGCATTCATCTTTGGACAAAAAGGAGCATTGCAGATCTTAACCTTTTGCTTCATGAATATTATGTCAGAAATAATGACAACATGAATATTAATTAGATGATTTTTTAGTATTTTTTTTACAGAAACTTAGAATCAGATCTATATTATTCCATAGGCAAACACAGAAAACCCTGATCAGACAGCTCGTATAGTTTTGAAAGGTGTGTCACAGGAGAAAAGGTTTAATCATGTCTCTGTGATCTGATTTCTAACATCCAATTTCTATTTGGAAATTGACAGAGCTCAAGATAAAAGGAAGGTTTAAAGAAATCTACCATGTTTTCTAATTCTCTGCCAATACTTATTATATTCACCTTCCTTGGGCAATTCTAATGAGTACCAGCAGGACAAGGTTGGGCATAGAAATTTGATTAGGACAAACAGAACATTTCTTACATACTCTGGAAAAAAACCTCAACAGATAACAAAACAATTCAAACCCTTTCCCTCATGAATATTCATGCAAGAAATAATGAATGTATGAATATTAATTAGCTGAATTTTATAATGCCAATGGCATCATGAACAAGGGGATTTTTTATCATGGCAAAAAGCTGTAAAATCAGATCTATATTATTTCATAAGCAAACATTGGGGACCCTAATCAGATGGTTCATACAGGAGCCATCTGATCTTGGTCTACTCTATTTGCAATGGTGTCAAAAGGTGAAGGATTAAAGAAATCTATGATAAATGGTTTCTATAT
The DNA here is from genome assembly GCA_963576725.1 of Azorinus chamasolen. Classification (NCBI taxonomy): domain Eukaryota; kingdom Metazoa; phylum Mollusca; class Bivalvia; order Cardiida; family Solecurtidae; genus Azorinus; species Azorinus chamasolen. The sequence continues at coordinate 54,342,732 of OY755235.1, forward strand.
TTCCCGGCCAATCTTCACCTTGTTAGTACTCATTATAATTGGTTTCCACTGGCAATTCTAATGAGTACTAGCAGCATAAAGTTTGACTGAGAAATTCAATGATTTGGGAAAAAAACAGAAAAACTCTTATATTTACTTTAAAAAACCAACAACAACAAATAAGACACAAACTTAACCAAAACAATGGAAAATATCAATTATGAAGTCTTATAACAGTATAGTTTAATGGATCATTTCTCCCATCTGTGATTAGACAGAATCTTGATCCTATTACCTTATCAAGCTGTTATGAGCTCCAACACCTGTACGCCCACCTAGTAGGTAAATATCATCCTTATACACCACTGAGCCCAGATCTACCAGTGTTGTAGGCAGCATGCCTTGGTAATTCCATCTGTTCCTATCCATGTCATACACTTCAATGATCTCTGTAGGATGTTTGTTCTCTGTGAGCCCACCGAAACAGTAGATCTTGCCTTTGAGGCTTGCTAGTGTGAAATTGGATTTTGGAAATAACATCGGAGATTTCGCAATCCACTCATTGTGATCATTGTCATACTGATAAAAGTCTTTCTGCACCACATACTCTTTGTATTCCAATTCTTCAAAGGAGTCATCTTCCGAATCTTCAAACAGATGGTGGTATATGTAATTGCCACCTCCTGCAAAGATGACATTATCTTCAGTTACAACGCAGGCTATGTCCTCACAATCATATGTGTCAAGTTTCCGAGGTTCAGGAAACTCTTCAATGTAGAAGCATTCCTGTGAAACAGGACTGTAACAGTTAATGCAGGGTCTCACATTTGACTGTTCAACTCCGCCAATAATTAGTAAGCAGCTCTCTGGGTGATACATGCCAGAGCGTAAGGTGAGCGAAAAGTCATAGGCACCTTCGTAGATGCCTGGGTTGGCCTCATACTGACGTAAATCATTTAAGTAATCCCTACACTTATCACATCTTCTTACTAATCTGTGCTTTCTCAATTTCTCATTCAGATATGATGCACTGACAAGACCTAATCTTGTCAATGGAAGAAGCTCACAGAAGAAGCCTTTACGACCGCGAAGTTCATGCTCTACCCAAGCTATAATAGCGTCAACAACAACTTCTTCCGATTCCACATTTAACTCATCGGAAAGAGCAAACTCTGCTACTTTTGTAAATGTCAAAGCCATAAACTCGTCACACTTGCACACTTCTGTGAAATTCTTTTCAATGAATTCCCTTGCTTTAATTTTCAATGCAATACAGTTATGGATCTCTGAAAAATAATATATACCTATACTATTATGAATATCCAGTTGTGTTTCCATAAACTTTGCACATGCTCTCTGCACTGGCATTATCTGAAACAGAGAAGCCGCTGCCAAAAGGTTCTGAGCATTTGAGCGAGTGATCTTTACCTTTCCAGTGTATGAATACTCTATGATCTCTTTCAAGGATCTAGGATCAACATCAAAAATTTCAATTCTGTCTTTCTTACTCTCAGCTAAATCTAGTGTAAACATTAACTTGAAATACGAGCTTGATGCTGCAAGTACATTTTTATGGCAGGTGAACTCCAGGTTTCCAGCACAAAGTGTGACATCTTTAAGAACGTCCTCATCGTATAACTTTTTCATTTCCTTCAAGAGTGATGTTTCATGAGAATCATTGCGGAAGTTGATAAAAACAGTGCTAGACCCAATATTAGACAAGTCTTGTGAGGATTCCTCTTCACTTTCTTGAGCCATGGCTGCATCCATCTGTTGGATTAAAAAATAAAAAACACAATTATTTAACCCTTCGCTTGCTATTCACGTCAATATACCTACCTGTAAATAGTGAAGACCCAGATGAGACAGCTCCTGCAGGAGCTGTCTCATCAGGGTCTGCACTATTTACAAATTGACTGTGCAACCAGTGCACTCCACAGCAGTGATTGCACAGCGAAATACTTGTACACAGTGAAGATATATGTAATTATACAACAGGGCATAGGTAAAGAAGGAGAAATGTATTTTATTTCAGCAAGAGAAGGGTTAACCCTTTACTCCATGATTGAATATTCATGTTGGAAATGATGACATCATAAATATCAATTAGATCAATTTTCATAATGGCGTTATATTATAAACACATGAAATGTTTGCTGAAGTAGAAACTGGAAAATCTTATCTACATGTATATATCTCCATAAACAAACAGAGTAGACCCTAATCAAAGGGCTCCTACAGGAGCCATCTGATCTGGGTCTGCTTTGTTTGCAAAGGCGTAAAATGGAGTAAAGGGATAAATAACTGCAACATGATGTAAATAAAAAGTAAAGTACATATTTATAGTCTACTTTCAGTCATAAGGACCGCTCAGCAGACTGTACATTTACTCCCCTGGTCAATGAGTCATTCGCCTACAATATTGAGCACTGCTAACATATGGCGCAATCATGCAGCCGCAGTACCAGCTAGTGACCCTCACAGGTACCCATTTTAACCCCTGGGTGGAGAGGAGGTGCGGGTGCGAGACACTGAAAAGCGTGACTGAAATTTCCGGGAGGGACCGGGATTTGAACCCCGGACCTCCGGATTGGTAATTAAGCGTGTTACCACTAGACCACCGCACACCACAAATGATGTGAATTGTTGAAAACTCCTGTGGTCAAGTAATGGTTTAACCCTTTCAGCCAAACAGATGATAGTTGGCCCCTTTGAAAGCAGAGTAGACCCAGATCAGACAGCTCTTGGAGGATCTGTCTGATAATTTGATATGGGTCTGCTCTGTTTGCTTATGGGATATATGATAAGGGTCTGCTCTGTTTGCTTATGGGATATCTGATTCAGAAGTTTCTGTCACTGTCAAAAATTTCTTTGTTAATGTGAAATAATTATAAGAAATAAGTCTGAATATTAATGCAGTAAATATATTCTTAATATTCATGAGGGAATGGGTAAAAACAACACCTAAATGCATAAATGTGTTGTGAAAGCATATCTGGGAGGAAAATTATTGTACAAATCCCACTGTCTTCCATATCTAATGAAATCTTCGAGTGAAATTTCACATACACATTAAAATGGTATGACTAACACTGGAGATATTAGAATTATTAAGAGGACAACTGGTATAAAGATCATGGCCCGACTAGGACTTAAACTCAGGACATCTGGTTTACCTTGCCAGAACTCTAACCACTGAGCTCCCTAGCCGATCCAGGACCGATTGATTTCCCAAAAGTTACATGTGCCCGAATTAACTCTGTAGTATTAAACCATAGTTGAGATATATCAGATATATTATTAGTTAGTACATTTCACATTAGCGACAAAGTAGCTGTGTCTTAACATTTTTTTTTCATTCATAGGTCTTTTAATGGCTTTGCAAATAGAGTAGACCCAGATCAGATTGCTCCTATATGAGTTGTCTGATGAGGACCTGCTCTGTTTGCTTATGGCATAACAGATCTAGCTACTTATACAGTTTCTGTCATAAGCAAATTCATAATTTGGTACACAACAATAGGGCTGAAATGGGTACAAATTTTCTACCAGGGTACCCGTTCTGCAATTACCCTTGTACCAGGATTACCGATAACTATACAGTATAGACGTCTGGTAAGTACCTACTGTAGTATCCTACCACAGAAATAAGAAATGTTGTTTGATTTTCGCAGAAATAGCAACATGACGTATACCTGTAAAAGGTAGTGACAAGCCAGATCATGCATGAAATTGAGAACTTGTTTAATGAAAGTTTTATGGTTTGCTTAAAATTATTGTGAAAGCAAAGTGTGTTGTAACTGGTAAAAGTTTAGGCTATTCCATCATTATTATGTTGACCCACGATGTTGAGAAACTAAGTTAGTGTAACAAAAGTCATGGCTAATTTGCAGCCTCAAATTTGATTGATTGATTCTCTCCGCAGAGCAACATTGAACGAAGGAATAGTAGACACTTTTACCAGTTGAATACGAACAAACAATGTTTTCACGGCAGTTTGTCACAAGTCTGTTCTGTATCTGTATATATATACGTCGTAGAATCCTATAAAGGCTTTTACACGACGGCTGAGAAGTCGCCGTTATTATTGGAGATGATCTCGTAGGGCTTTCTTGAAAGCCTCTATGGAATCAGCATGCACAGGCTATGCTGTTTGGGAGTTTGTTCAACTGTATCATAGTGTCTACAAAGAATGAATTCCTGTATTGAGGGGCTTGCTTTTTGGGACTGCCAGCTAGCCCTTAGTCCTCTGTTTTTATGTGTACTTGCCTATTCAAGCTTTATCTGCTAGTAAACAAAAGGATGCTTGAATAAATGTTATATTTAATGTGTTTGTTGAGTTTTCTTTCTTTCACCCAGTTACAGAAATTGACACCTAGATTTCTGCTCTAGATTGCATATCGAGTAACAGGTAGTGATTTCGTACCCGCATACGTGCCAATTTCTACCGGTGCCAGACCCACGGGTACCTGGGTACTCATTTCAGCCCTACACAACAGACACACACACAGCTGCAATGTACTGAACACAAATTCATAAGCATTTAGTGTGAGTGAGAATTCCCACAACGAGGATAAAGTTAAGAATGCTTTTATCCATCTTCATTTTTATGTCAACTCCTCTTTCGAGTGCTACTGACATGAGCTTTTATAACTGTATACATTCATCAAAATTAAAACGTCGTTGTCACGGTTATATTAGTAAAAATCATAAGACAAGATGGGCTTTGTATGGCATAAAAATCAATACTGATGAAGTTATAATCCGAAAGTAGGCGGTATCATTTACACGCCATTTTTTCGCAATAATCGAACCCTGCAATGACAAAAACTGGTGCATTTTTTATGAATTACATGTATAGTTTAACAAGCCTTCACTGCTTGTACATAATTATGTGATACTTACAGAAAAATGGGTTAAAAATCAAGTAGCATCACCAGTGTTTACAAAAACTTGACGATTCTCTGTAGTTACGGCGATTCTATGATAATTGGCTTTTTGTAATAACCACCCAACATGATTTTCCCACCTTCTTCTTCTACCCCATCTTACTTCTTTTCTTCTTTTTTCTGTTTCTTCTTTCTGCATCTTTAAATTTATGTAATTCTTTCAGTTTTGTTTTATCCTTATTTTCTGTTTCTCGGTCTTATGTTTACTTCCTGAATTCTCCTCTTCCTACACTTCTACTTTATTTATTTGTCTAAATCTTCTTTCTTTTTTTGTTTCTCTTATTCTTCTTTCCCCTTCGTCGATGCTTTTATTTTTCTAATATGCCTTATTTTTTCTCTGTTTTGTTTCTGTTTTATTCTTCTTCTTTCAGTCTGATTTTTTTCCTCGTCTCCTTTCTGGAAATTCTTCTCCTTTTTAAGTTTCTTCTTTTTCTTTGTACTACTCTCCATCTTCTCCTTTCTTTGACATTTTCTCTTTTTTATTCTTCATTTTTCCTGTTCCTCTATAGCTGCTTCTTCCTCGTTTTCTTTTTTTTGTTGTTTAAATGTTCTTGTTCTTCTTTCTCTTTTTCATTTTTCTCTTTTCTTCTTCTTGTTTAGTTTTAGTTTAATAATATTTTATTGTAAATTGTCATCAATACATATACATACATGGAGACAAGATGTAATTAATTCATGTAAATATTACTTAGGTCACGAAGTATTTACTTCGAGCTTAGGTATAAATAATACAAGATGACAATACAAAAGGGTTGGACCACAAGTTTTACCAACATTAGAAATTGGCCCGTCTCTTGATGTCTTGGTAATGTCAGATTAAAGCAATTGGCGCATTTTTGTTGTTAATAGAAATTAAAAGAAACAAAAAAGAAATTAGTAAAAACGAAGACACCGCTCGATTATGCTAAAACACAACTACATATACTTGGACCCCCCACACATAACTCCCTCAAGCCCAGCGCCCAAATAAGACCCACCCCCAATTAAGTCAGTTAAATATATAAATCATACACATTTATTTATTGGACAGTGTGTTGAAAACGGCGAGTAATATATGCTTATGACCCTTATGACAATGATACATTGCTTGAAGCAAGTTCAATACAGGATCAGACGGTGATAGGGGGTATTCATGGAGTATGACGGTGACCGATCTGGTTCTTCATTGTTTGCGCTAATTTTGATATGCACTTAATATAATAAAACACACATAATTATTCTCATATGACGGTTACCGTAAACAACACGCAATATATATAATTCTTGACTCCTATAATTGATTTGGAGTATGACGGTGACCGATCTGGTTCTTCAGTGTTTGCGCTAATTTTGATATGCACTTAATTTTCGTTCTTATTTCGATAAATTGTTTTTCAGAGAAGTAACAAGAACAGCGTGCTTTGGAGGTGCAATGTCAGGAATAGCGCCGTGTACTGTCCTGCAACTGTGCGGCAACATGGTAACGACTTCACACGCAGCCTCAACCAGCACATACACCCAGCGGTGCCTGACAGAAAACTGAAAGCGGAAGTATACAGCAAAGTAAGTTTATAAATGATTTTTTTAGATGTACCTATAGGAAAACACGAAGTATGCGCAGTCTGATTTTAAAAACGTCGGTTTTACGCCGCTCAAACGTCAAACAAATAACACGTGCTGGATAAAAACTTTATCAATATTTTTTAGGTAGATCTTGATCTACTCTGTTAACGAATGTGTTATTAACTATGTTTATATTGAGTGTTCCTGAGTATGTTAACATGCTCAGCAGCCCATGTTTGCATTATTATTGCAACTTCAAATGTGGATATTTCATTTTGTATGTACAAGTTTAATTCCGGAACTTTAACAGTTTATCCCTTTAAATTCATCCACATACACACCTTTTCATACATTAGCAAAGAGGGTAGACCCAGATAGTAGCCAGGGTCCACTCTGTCAATGAAATTGCATGAATACATGGGTATATCTCTTTCTTTAGTTTAATCATTTATAACTAGAGTAGACCCAGATAAGACTGCTCCTATTTGAGTCGTTGAATCAGGATCCACTCTGTTTGCTAATGGAATTGCAGGGATAGATCTGTTTCTTTAGTTCATGTTATAGCTACAATCGTGACGTTTCAGGTGAAATCAGGAGCCGAGCTAGCTGTTTTCAGACCCGCAATGGAGGTGGTGGAGGATGTTATACTAGACCATGCGGACGACGATTTTGTGTCTTTTCCGAAGAGGGGACTGTTGAAGAGGGTGGCGAACAGGACACGGGCCAATCAACGTCCCAAAGAACCCAAGGACCTTAAGTTTGAGGTAAAACGAAATTTTAAACGTCTGATCTGGGTCTACTCTATTTTTACCATAACTCGCCAATAGCGGTACTGATATGTTTTAGTGCATTAAACACCGTGTAAACCCATATCATTAAAACCGTTAATATAAACAAAGTCAACAGTATTTAACCGTCATCATTAATATTCATGACGTCATTATTTCCTATTTGAATATTAATCAGTTAAAGGGATAATATTGAGGTGATATTGCACACAGTTTAGCTCAGGCAGAAACTGTAAAATCATATACATGTATATATTATTATTTTCAGGTCAACAAAGATTTCCTCCGGTGTGAAGACTTCTTGATTGGAGACGTGTCCGTGGGAGAGAGCAGGCATTTTTTGTTTGCTACAGAGGACCAGTTGGAACTTCTACGTAGAGCCAAGAAGTGGTATATGGATGGGACATTCAAGGTAATTAAAAAATAACGCACGGCATAATACGGAGGTCTTTATATTATACAGATTCTTTATTTAACTCTCATCAATAATCATGAAACATTCATTACAAAATATCATAATTTCTGTATATTGCCACTCAAAGAAGAATAAGAAGAGACTATAATATCTGCATAGACATCTTATACTAAGACATTATTCTGTAGCTAACATTATTAAAATGTGTACTGTAAAAGCTGGGACAAAATTAGTTTATACTAACATCTGCAATAAGAAGTGTGATTATAAGTACTATTACACAATGTCTCCGATAAATATTTTCGTAAATTCCAACAATTCATTTATATACCGGGCGTCGCTGTGGAAAACATGCATAAACATATGTAAAACAATTACAGGTTACAAACATCGCTGACAGTCCGGTGTTTATTTATATGTCTATACTGGTTGCATGTGCTTTCTTTCAGAATTTCCTTCACCGTCCATTTCATATCGTTGTATGTTTTCAACAGGTATACTTGGTGATCCATTTGGCCGTCCGGGACAGCTCATGTCCATCCATGCCTTCATTGAGAAGGATGGAAAGACCCAACAGTGCCCATTGGTGTTCTGCCTGATGTCAAGGAAAACAAAAGATGACTACTTGGAGATTTTCCGAACCTTGAGATCCACCTTAGGCACTGCTGCTGTAGAAGGCTTCGTGCTTGACTTTGAAATAGGTATTTTAAATACTGTGACGTTCTGTTATAACAAGGTTTGATAGCAAACGACTAATTACGATGTCATGCAAAATACATATATTGCTTTTATGTACATACAACAATACATAAAATTATACATTATACATGTAATGAGTATTGCATATGAAGATATCGCCTACCAAAATGAGCTGCCTGCCACTCTGTGTCAACGGGGCATCTGGTCAGGATTTTTACTGTTTGATACTCTACGGAATGGATGTTATTCAGTTCTTGGTCATGCAGACACAGCGTTTTCAGTACCGTAGTTGATCTGGGTCTGCATTGTTGATTATTACACAGCGTTCATTTTCATGGATATATTTCGTATTTTTGCAGCTGCCTGGCTAGCCATTAAGGAGGAGTTCCCCGGCGTGGATATCCGTGGGTGTGTTTTCCACTGGGCCCAAGCACTCTGGAGGAAGGTACAGGAGAGTCATCTGGTCGAGACTTATAACAGCAAAGGAAAGGTATGTACACAGATATGTCTGATATAATTTTACGATACGTTTAAATCCTAATATAAAAAAAGAACTAGCAACAGTTATGTCAGATCTTTGTCGAATAAATCTCTGTATATTTCGCAATTGCAGCTAGTATAAGTCTATACTGTCTGGTTTCTCTGATAAAAATGTTACGTTTTACTCATATGACCTGCCTTAACATCTCTTACTGAACCAGCAAGCACATCACATCGGTTTGAGGCTGATCCGACGTTGCGACCTCGAACTGACGTTGTAGCAAATGAATATGTTAACGTAATTTGACAATATTGTTATGTTTTATATTTCCAGGTACATGATTACATCAGACAGCTAATGGCCCTCCCATTTCTACCGGCCGCCCATATTCGACCGACGTTTGAGGCCCTGGAGAGACGGGCTTGTACAACGGAACTCAAGGAGCTGGTGCGATACATCCGATCCCAGTGGATGGATGGCAACATCTTCACTCCTGAGTCCTGGTCCGTATTCCATCAGACAGTTAGGACCAACAACGACGTAGAAGGTAATTACTTGTAGCTATTATTATCTGCACAAGATAAAGCTCATATCCATTAAGCTTAACCCTTTCGCTGCCAAACTCTGTCGTCTGCTAACGTTGTCGTCTGCTACAAATTTCATTCTTTTGATTTTCTTCCAAAAACATAGTCGAATCTAACAGTAACAAACAGTTTGGATCCTGATGAGACGCCGAGTTACCGGTGGAACACGATTTCTCCATACCGTAGATCTAAGTCAAACCTAATTCAACTATGACTTTTTAAATGTACAGGGCAAAATCATTAATTTATAATTGTATAAAACTTGTGTATACATTGTTCCAGGTTGGCATCACCGGCTTAACAGCAAGGCAGGACACAGCGGTCTAGGCTTCTATCGGATCGTCCCCCTTCTCCGCCGGGAAGCTGAACTGGTGCGACATGCAGGAGATCTAGTGAGAGATGTGAGGGGATCGACAACGAGATTGGATGCGGCTCTTACCAAACTGTGGGACCAGTACATGGACCAGGAACTGACCTGCACGGGATTTTTGAGAAGATGTGGCCAGCTGTACGGCGTGCGAGTGTGAAGGAAGTGGTGACACGGCTGTGGATAGTGGGGATAGGTGGAGGAGGGATTTAAGACTTTATGTCTTAAAAAAAACTTTCCCTGTACAGTGTCGGGGCCTCATCGTGGCTACAGGGTGTAACATGTTATTGGTATGGTAACATGGCTAACGACGACACACATATAATGTTATTATGAATTTATGGCTATGTACTTTTTAAATTTCAAATTTTGGTCTACTGTAGTGACAAAAGTATGGGTCGCGCTAGATCGACGGTGTTTCATGTATCCTCTGTGTGTTTGTGACGTCACCATTTTGTGTGTCATCTAAATATAGTAACGTTCCAAAAATAGCTACATTTTAGCGGGATTTTACTATTTAAAGGGAAAGCAATGGACGACGGACTGGCCACCACCTTGTTTGAAAAACGCCAAATGTGACGATCCATTCTCTACAGGATACCTAGAAACTGACAAATAATTGGAATATTTGCTGGAATCATTTAAATGTGTATCGTTGTGTACATTTTTGTCCTGGTAAGATTGTTTCTAGATCTATTTTTAACCCGTTCTCTGTTCTTTCCAAATTTCAATATCTACTGAATATTCATAGGTAAAATAATATTATAGCCAGTTTAGAAAGTAAAGATACAGAACTATCGAATTCCATTTGCGAACACAGCAGACCCTGATCAGGCGGCTCCTATAGGAGCCTTCTGATCTGGGTCTACTCTGTTTGCAAATGCGTGAAAATGCGTTAATATGAGGGAAAGCTTAAAAAAATCGGGTTGGTTTCCCAAATTTCATCATGTAACATATTGTAAGACTTTTCATTTTGCCATTAGGGTGTATCCATACATTACGGTAACACGAGATTCCAGACATGCTGGAAGGAGTTTCATGTAACCCTTCTTTATGGTGGATACATTGATGTGACATGATTTTCCTGTTATGTTAGAAGGAATTTAATGTTAGATCTAACCCTTATTTAGTGTAGATACATTAATGTGACATTCGAATCCTGTTACGCTGTAAGGAGTTTCATGTATCCCCTTCTTTAGGATGGCTACATTAAGGTGACATGAGATTCCTGACATGCTGGAAGGAGTTTCATGTTACCCACTTCTTTAACGTTGATTCATTAAGGTGACATGAGATTCCTGTCCTGCTGTAAGGGTTTCATGTTACCCCTTTATTAGCTTTTACCTGCTGTACAAGGAGTTTCATGTTACCTATTCTTTAGATTGGACACATTAAGCCTGTCATGCTGTAAGGAGTTCCATGTTGCCCCTTATTTAGGGTAGATACATTAAGGTGTAATGAGATTCCTGTTACGCTGTAAGGAGTTTCATGTAATACCTTCTTTAGGATGGCTACATTAAGGTGAAATGAGATTCCTGACATGCTGGAGGGAATTTCATGTTACCAACTTCTATAGCCTTGCTTCATTAAGGTGACATGCGATTCCTGACCTGCTGTAAGAGGTTTCATGTTACCCTTTCTTTAGGATGGATACATTAAGGTGACACGAGATTCCTGACATGCTGGTAGGAGTTTCATGTAACCATTTCATTAGATTTTACCTGTTGTACAATGAGTTTCATGTTACCCTTCTGTAAGGTGGATACATTAAGGTGACATGAGCTCCCTGTCATGCTGTAAGGCTTTTCTTGTTACCCCTTATTTAGGGTAGAGTCATTAAAATGACATGAGATTCCTGTTATGCTGTACGGAGTTTCATGTTACCTACGTCTTTAGCTTTGATTCATTAAGGTGACATGAACTTCCTGTCATGCTGTAAGGATTTTCATGTTACCCTTATGTAAGGTGGATACATTAAGGTGACATGAGCTTCCTGTCTTGCTTTAAGGAGTTTCATGTTACCCCATCATTGGCTTTAACCTGCTGTGAGGAGTTTCATGTTACCCTTCTATAAGGTGGATACATTAAGGTGACATGACCTTTCTGACACGATGTAAGGATTTTCATGTTACCCCTTAATTATGGTCGTGACATGAGATTCCTGCTACCCACTTCTTTAGCTTTGATTAATTAAGGTGACATAAGCTTTCTGTCATGCTGTAAGGATTTTCATGTTACCCTTCTGTAAGGTGGGTACATTAAGATGACATGAGCTTTCTGTCATTCTGTAAGGATTTTCAAGTTACCCCTTAATTCGGGTAGATACATTAAGGTGACATGAGACCCCTGTTACGCTGTAAGGAGTTTCATGTTACCTACTTCTTTAACTTTGATTCATTAAAGGTGACATGAGATTCCTGACCTGCTGTAAGGAGTTTCATGTTACCCCTTCATTAGTTTTTACCTGCTGTATAAGGAGTTTCATGTTACCTTTTCTTTAGGGTGGATACTTTAATTGACACGAGATTCCTGGCATTCTGGAAGGAAATACATGTTACCCCCACATCTTTAGCTTTGCTTCACCCAGGTGTCATGAGATTCTTGACCTGCTGTAAGGAGTCTCATGTAACCCCAACATTGGTTTTTACCTGCTGTAAGGAGTTTCATCTTACCCTTCTGTAAGGTGGATACATTAAGGTGACATGGGCTTCCTGTCATGCTGTAAGGAGTTTCATGTTACCCTTTAATTAGGGTAGATACATTAAGGTGACATGAGATTCCTGCTACGCTGTAAGGGGTTTCATGTTACCTACTTCTTTAGCTTTGATTCATTAAGGTGACATGAGCTTCCTGTCATGCTGTAAGGAGTTTCATGTTACCCTTCTGAAAGGTGGATACATTAAGGTGACATGAGCTTCCTGTCATGCTGTAAGGAGTTTCATGTTACCCTTCTGTAAGGTGATACATTAAGGTGCCTTCTTTAGCTTTGATCCATTAAGGTGACATGAGCTTCCTGTCATGCTGTAAGGATTTTCATGTTACCCTTCTGTAAGGTGGATACATTAAGGTGACATGAGTTTCCTATCATGATGTAAGGAGTTTCATGTTACCCTTCTGTAAGGTGGATACATTAAGGTGACATGAGCTTCCTGTCATGCTGTATGGAGTTTCATGTTACCCCTTCTTTAGCTTTGATACATTAAGGTGACATGAGATTCCTGTCATGCTGTAAGGATTTTCATGTTACCCTTCTGAAAGGTGGATACATTAAGGTGACATGAGATTCCTGTTACGCTGTAAGGAGTTTCATGTAACCACTTCTTTAGGGTGGATACATTATAATATGTGACATGATACTCCTGTTACGCTGTGAGTTACATATCACCCCATCCTTAGGGTGGATACATTTAGGATTCCTTTTACGCTGTAACGAGTGTCATGTTACCCTTTAATTAGGGCAGATACATTAAGGTGACATGAAATTCCTGCTACGCTGTAAGGAGTTTCATGTTACCTACTTCTTTAGCTTTGATTCATTAAGGTGACATGAGCTTCCTGTCATGCTGTAAGGATTTTCATGTTACCCTTCTGTAAGGTGGATACATTAAGGTGACATGAGCTTCCTGTCATGCTGTAAGGAGTTTCATGATACCCTTCTGTAAGGTGGATACATTGAGGTGACATGAGATTCCTGACCTGCTGTATGGAGTTTCATGTTACCCCTTCTCTAGCTTTGATACATTAAGGTGACATTAGATTCCTGTTACGCAGTAAGGAGTTTCATGTTACCCTTTAATTAGGGTAGATACATTAAGGTGACATGAAATTCCTGCTACGCTGTAAGGAGTTTCATGTTACCTACTTCTTTAGCTTTGATTCATTAAGGTGACATGAGCTTCCTGTCATGCTGTAAGGATTTTCATGTTACCTTTCTGTAAGGTGGATACGTTAAGGTGACATGAGCTTCCTGTCACGCTGTAAGGAGTTTCATGATACCCTTCTGTAAGGTGGATCCATTGAGGTGACATGAGCTTCCTGTCATGCTGTATGGAGTTTCATGTTACCCCTTCTTTAGCTTTGATACATTAAGGTGGCATGAGATTCCTGTTACGCTGTAAGGAGTTTCATGTAAACCATTCTTTAGGGTGGATACATTAAGGTGACATGATAATCCCGCTGCGCTGTAAGGAATCTCATGTTACCCCGTCTTTAAGATGGATACATTAAGGTGACATTAAGGTGACATTCCTGTTACGCTGTAAGGAGTTTCATGTAACCCCTTCTTTAGGGTGGATACATTAAGATGACAGGAGCTTTCTGTTAGGCTGTAAGAAGTTTATTGTTACTCCTTCTTTAGGGTAGATACATTTAGGTGATATTTGTGAGATTTTCTTTTGAATCTTATATGTTCATGATATGATCTCAAGAGAACATTTATAACGCATCAGAAAAATGACGACTGTTTCTTTTTCATTAACAGATGCAGTGTACAAAGTGTGGCAGATCCGTTCACAAAAAGTCATTGTGTTGGAGAGCAACTGGCAGAGTCCGGAATGCAGACAAAATCATTTGTTTGTGCTGCTTGTTTGCAGGACATGGGTACAGCATTGTAGTTTCTGTTGTATTGGCCATTAATAATTAAATTGTAGCAATCCCCCACTTGTTTTTCTTATTTGTATGTACAGTACTCCATCTCTTTGACGACATACTTGTAGATAAGAATGGTCACCGGTAAAAAAGGTGACTGCTGAAAGCAGTAAAGAAGTAATACAGAGAGCTCCTGAAGAATATGTCTGCATTACTTTTGTCCTGCATTAAGCTATTATATGTTTTAACACATTCCCTCTTAGTGACACATTTTGGTGCGTCTGTAAAAGTCACATGTTGAAACCATTGTGACAAATAGAGCATTTGCTCCTGTGGAGCAAATGCTCTATTTCTCACAATGGTTTCAAAACTACACAATTCTAAAATTCTCCTTTTCCATAGTTAATGCTCATTTTCGGTAGATTTATTCAAAGAGGTTAGGTCTAAAACAAATCTAAGAGAGAACGAGCTAAACAACCACCTACATTAACCCGTTTATTCATACAAGTGTTTTCGAGCTCCTCTATCTAATCCTCCATATAGGTACCACTAATCAAACATGATGTTGAATAAAAGTGGCAGCTTAAAGCAAGATAAAAGTAAAGCAGAACGCCCCCTAATGAAATTTCTGTTTTACTTTCATCTTGCTTTAAGCAAGATTGCCTTAAACACAATATAACCTAGGTTATTTAAATTTTTGACTATGGAGCAAATGGTTAAACTCTGAAATCAAGCCCTTTTCATGAGTTTGTCTTGTTATTGAGACCTTACTGTATGGTCTATGCCATGTGACTTGCTTTGGTTGAACTTTTGATATACGATGTTAAACAGGCCTGTAGTATGACAGTGTACGAAACTGTTTTGTTGACACAATTAAATTAGATGAAAAACTTAAAATATGTTGTTGTTATAATTTAATTTACATTCTATATTTACCTGATGGACAACTTTAGTGCTAAAAGCATTTCACCAAACTGTCTTTGCTAGAACAACAGCAGAAGCATTTTATGAATATTTCAATTCACACTATGGTGTACTTAGTAGGCTACATTCTGATTAAGTCCAGGACAACATGTTATTCCAGCTATGATGGCATGTTTTAGCAGCTTTACTCTTACAATGCTTGAACCGTATATTTACATCGTTTGCAAACAGTGTAGACCCTGATCAGAAGGTCCCTGACGGAGCCCGCTAATCAAGATCTGCACTGTTGTCGTACTTATAAATATTTTGAGAACAAATTTCTCAAGAGGAAATGTAAACTGGTCAAGAAAATGGGTGAGTTCATTTGAAATTCAGCATTGTAAATGTACTCTTCTTAACATGTTTGGAACTTTGAACCCGGAAATGAAGCCATTCTGTAGCTGGCTCCAGTATATTGTTTCCATGGTGTACTCATACATCAATACAAGGGAACCTCCATGGCCATAATAAGCTGGACGTCGCGATATGACTAAAATACGAGTGTTAAAAGTGACTTGAAATCATAAAAATCATCTAATCAAATACAATGTACAACACAAGGTATGTTTCATATTTGAAATAATGTTTCAAAGGATTTACGGTTGTATCGTCGACGCTCCCGTTCGTCGACTTTGATTTATATAGTAAATTCTGAAGGGTGGTGATCCCCCGAAAGCAAAACTTGCAACACAAAAAGAGAAAATTGCAGACTCGGTTTTATTGAGTCTGTTCATGAGCAGTAATTGAACGTGCTACACTGCTCACGCCCCCTAGCGTGATTTATTTATATTTTGATTTTTATAGGCCTTATCACTATATAGGGATTTGGCATGCACACTTATGTCGCGGCTATGCCTTTGTTGATGGCTGGTCAAAGAGACATGTGCTTGCAATTATTGCAGACGTCCTGTCAATATAAAACATTTGTTTATGGTCTAGTCCCAGATCGCGTTATATATTTTTTTAAATAAGAACAACACACACACACATGTAGTTTATATACGATTGTAGAAAAATAGATGATTTGGGCTATTATTCTGTAATGTTGGTAACATGTAATAAATTAGTTTTGCATGTTCATACGTAAGTATTGTCCAGTAAAATGTCGAATTATCATGAGATCAAGTTCTTCTCTGTCAAGCAAGGCTACACTTGCTAACAATTTGGATCAAAGTCAGATACCAAGCAACAGGTTCAAAGGTCATAAATCTTTTGAGCTGAGTCTGAGATCGTACTCAAGCATTTACTCAAATCTGACCAATCAAAAACTTGAGAACGATCTCAGACTCAGCTCAAAAGATTTATAATATTTGAAAATCGAATCTAAATAGGGGTTACTTGACGTTTATTGAATTATGTAAGGCATCTCTCGTCACATTAATGTGTCAAAACTTAAGAAGGGGTAACATGAAACTCCTTAAAGCATTTCAGCAATCCCATGTCACCTGAAGGTATCTCCGCTAAAGATGTGGTAACATAAAACTCCTAATGGCATACCAGGAAGCTCATGCCACTTTAATGTATCAAAGCTTCAGAAGGGATATCCCTAAGTTCCTTACAGTATGTCAGGAACAACATGTTACCTTAATGTATCAAGGCTAAAAAGAGATAACATGCAACTCCTTACAGGCTTTCAGGGATTTTAAGTCACCTTAATGTTTCAACACTATTGGGGTGACATGAAACTCATTACATCGTGTCAGGACTCTCATGTCACCTTAATGTAACATAGCTAAAGGAATGATAAAATGAAACTCCTTACAGCATATTAGGAATCTCATGTCATCTTACGGTTTCACCACTAAACGGGGTGACATGAAACTCCTTACAGCATTTCAGGAATCTAATGTCACCTTACTGTTTCAACACTAAAAGGGGTGACATTAAACTCCTTACAGCATGTCAGGAATCCCATGACGTCTCAAAGTATCAACGCTAAAGACGTGGTAACATAAACCTCCTTACAACATATCAGACTCATCGTGTCACTTTAATGTATCAAATCTAAAGTAAGTGTGACATGAAACTCCTTACAACATGTCAGGAATATCATGTCACCTTAATGTATCAAAGCTAAATAAATGGTACCATGAAACTCTTTACACCATATCAGAAATCTAATGTTACCTTAATGTATCAACGCTGAAGAAATGGTGACATAAAACTCCTTACAGCGCGTCAGAAATTTCATGTCACCTTAATGTATCACTGCTAAAGACGTAGTGATATGGCACTCATTATAACATAGGAACCTCATGTCAGTTTAATGTATTCAATCTAAAGAAGGGATAACATGAGATCCCTTACAGCATGTCAGGAATCTCATGTCACTTTAAGTTATTAAAGCTAAAGTAAGTGTAATTTGAAACTCATTACACCATGCCAGGAATCTTATGTTACCTTAACGTATCAAAGCACAGAAAGAGTAACACGAAATTCCTCACAGCATGTCAGGAATATCAAAGCTTAAGAAGGGGTAACATGAAACTGCGTCCAGCACGTCAGGAATCTCACGTCGCTTTAACTTATCACAGCTAAAGAAGGTGCAATTTGTAACTCGTTACATCATGTCACACAAACTTATGTCATCTTAATATATCAAAGCTAAAGAAAGGGTAACATGAAATTCCTTACAGATGTCAGGAATCTGATATCACCTAAATGTATCAATGCTAAAATAGGGTAACATGAAATACCTTACAGCATGTCAGGAATCTCATGTCTTTTTAATGTATTAAATATACGGAAGGGTGACATGAAACTCCTTACAGCGTGCCAGGAATCTCATTTCACCTTAATAATTATACCAACGCCAAAGACGTGGAAACATGAAACTCCTTACAGCACTTCAGGACTCTGATTACGCCTTAATGTATCAACGCTAAAGACGTGGTAACATGAATCTCCTTACAACATATCAGAATCATCATGTCACTTTAACATATCAAAGCTAAAGAAAGGGTTACTTTAAACCCCTTACAACACGTCAGGAAATTCATGTCACTTAAATGAAGCTAAAAAGGTGGTACATGAAACTCCTTACAGAATGTCAGAAATCTCATCTCACCTTAATATATCAAGGCAAAACATGTAGTTACACGAACTTCTTTACAGCATGTCAGGAATCTCATGTCACCTTAATGTTTCGAAACAAAAAAGGGTAATATAAAATTCCTTTCAGCATGTCAGGAATCTCATTTCACTTGAATATATCACCGCTAAAGATGTGGTGAAATGAAAATCCATATAACATATCAGGAACCTCGTGTCACTTTAATGTGTCAAAGCTTAAGGATGAGTAACGTGAAACTCCTAACAGTATGTCAGGAATCACATGTCACCTTAAGATATTGGCGCTAAAAAGAGAAAATATGCAAATCCATACAGCATGTCAGGAATCTCATGTCACCTTAAGGTATTGGCGCTAAAAAGAGATAACATGCAAATCCATACAGCATGGCAGGGCTCTCGTGTCACTTTTATGTATCAAAGCTAGAGAAAGGGTAACATGAAACTCCTTACAGCATATCAGGAATCTTATGTCACTTTACTGTTTCAACGATAAAGACGTGGTAACATGAGACGCCTTACAACATATCAGAATCATCATGTCACTTTTATGTATCAAAGCTAATACAGAAAGGGTATCATAAATCTCCTTACAACACGTCAGGAAATCCATGTCACTTAAATGTACCAAAGCTAAAGAAGTGGTTACATGAAACTCCTTACAGCATGTCCGAAATCTCATATCGCCTTAATATATCAAGGGCTTCAAGGCAAAACATGAAGTTGCACGAAATTCCTTACAGTATGTAAGGAATCTCATGTAACCTTAATGTTTCGAAACAAAAAAGGGTAACATAAAATTCCTTTTAGCATGTCAGTTATCTCATTTTACTTTACTATATCACCGCGAAAGACGTGGTCAAATAAATAGAGAATAATAGGTTAGTGCCGTAGATGGGACGCTTTATCCGACGAGGGGAGAAAACGTTGAGGCGAGGCTTGCCGAGCCTCAACTGTTTTCTCTCCGAGTCGGATAAAGGCGTCCCATCTACGACACTAACCTATTATTCGATTTATCCAGTCAATATAGTTAAATGTCTTTTTTATAGACTAATAACACTCTTGAAATAATTTACATTGAAAATGCAGTTTTTCGATCAACGGATCCCTCCCTTTTCACTTCCATTTAGACGTAAATAGATCTAATGAGCTACCGCAGAGGAATATAGTTTCGATACTTGTATTACTAGAAGGGAAACGTGGTTGAATTTGAAAAATAAGATGATTTGAATCGAGGGTCGATAAGTTATTTAAAACAGACATGATCTATATTCTTTGGTCAAATTCGAGTTACGTAGTCTCGGTTTCTATTTTTAGATTCTACCTAACGTCACTCAGAAATCGATGGAACTGAACAGGCTATATTTAGGTTTATGACTATCACCGCCCCTGTAAGAGTTTATCAATCAAATAATCATGAGAGTGAAAAGAAAACATTTACTATTTATCTGTCAATCTTTGCTTCCAGGTTTGATTTTATCAAAAACGGGTTTTACCAGCGGTGGATTAAATTAATAAAAGTGATAAATCAACATCATTTTGTATGTGGCCTCAGTGGCGTAATCGGTAAGGGCGACGTCTCTAGAGAGATTAGGATTAGTTTTTGTAGGATCAGGCGCGGGTTCGAATCCAGCTGTAGCCAATTATTTTTATTTTTTCTCATTTGAATAATTCTTCTGGTGACCAAATAGATCTGTTAGATATATTCCATCAACATGTTTATGAATGTTTACAGAAAACTAAAATAGTTCCATGGTTACAGAATCATTACGCTTATCTACTAACCTAATAAACCTTCCACTACCGGAAGTAACCAAATAAACCTAAGTTTATTTGCACCCCCTTTATTATGTCACTAGAGAAGCCTGGTGACTGGATAAAACTCTTTATAACATTTTTATAAGGAACCTCATGTGAAACTCCTAGCAACATGTCCGGAATCACATGTCATCTTAACGTATCAACCCTATAAAGAGGTACAGGGAACTCCATACAGCATTCAGAACTCTCGTGTCACTTTTTTGTATAAAGAAAGGGTAACATGAAACTCCTTACAACACGTCAGGAATATCATGTCACCTTAAGTTATCAAAGCTAAAGGGGGTATAAATTTTAACTCATGACATCATGCCAGGAATTTCATGTCCTATTAATATAAAAGCTTAAAAAGGGGTTACATAAAACTGCGTCCAGCATGTCAGGAATCTTAATACATGTATATCAAAGCTACAGAAAGGGTAACATGAAAATCCTTACAATGTCAGGAATCTGATATCACCTTAATGTATCAATGCTAAAATGGGGTAACAGGAAACACCTTACAACATGTCAGGAATCTCATGTCTTTTTAATGTATTAAATATACAGAAGAGTGACATGAAACTCCTTACGGCGTGCCAGGAATCTCATTTCACCTTAATATAACAATGCTTAAGACGTGGAAACATGAAACTCCTTACAGCATGTCAGGAATCGCATGCATCACCTTAATGTGACAAAGCTAAATACGTGGTAACATGAAACTCCATATGAAATAGCAAGAACACCATATCACTTAAATGTTTTTAAATAAAAGAAAGGGTAACATGAAAATCCGTCCATTATGTCAGGAATTTCATGTCATCTCCTTACAACACATCAGAGCTCTCATGTCACTTTAATATATCAAAGCTAACGCAGAGATAACATGAAATTCCTTTCAGTATGTCAGGAATCTCATGCAACCTTAACGCATCAAAGCTGAAGAAGAGGTGACATGAAACTCCTTACAGCGTTTCAGGAATCTCATGTCACTTTCGTGTAGCAAATCTACCAAAGCATCATTATCATAGAATTGCATTGGATTTATCAACAATGAAGTAGATTATTTTCTAATATTCACAAAAAAAACCACATCTTAAACATATTTTCAGTATATTTTCTTTATTGGTCATAGTATATTTGCTGTGCACATCACCTAAAGCTTTTTATTAGACTTGCAGTATTTTTAGATAAAGGGAAATTCCAGTTCTATTTTTAGATGCACCACACAAACTGATGACGTAAAACAGAGGGTACACGAAACACCGTCGATCTAGCCCCTCCCGACAAAGTATATTATATATATGCATTAGAAAGTGTCCCAAATGATGGAGGTCGTTCGACTTTTTAAACTATGTAATGTTCAGGGTCCACTTGGTTTGAGAAATCGTCGACCTGCAAATCAAACAGTCAAAAATAATAGTCAATAACACTGATACTGTAGTATATAATGTAGTATATTATATAGTGGGCCGTTTTGACCCGGGCCGTTTTGGTTGTGGGCCGTTTTGACTCGGGGGCCGTTTTGGAAGTGGGCCGTTTTGACCCGTGACCATTCATGTGAACATTTGTTCAGCAGGTGAGTCAAGTAGCAATGAACTGAGACCCCAAATAGGGACGGTAACCGCTAACTGTGACCAGTAAGTGTTTTAATGTTGTAAATACGGGTAAATGTTTTAAAAACGAAGACAGAGGAAATGTAATACAGAATGGGTGTATAACACTGAATTGTAAGGATAATATTAAGGTAATTTATACAAATGATGACTGCTTAACCAGTAACAAAATCCTGGAATTAGAAAAAATAGCAGAGGAAACAAAACCCGATATTCTGGCAGTCACAGAAATATTTTCAAAAAATAATAGAAACCCATGTAATATGGAAGAAATGTATAAGATTCGGAATTTCAATATGTATAAAAATTCAGAAAGCCAAGGAAGAGGGGTAGCGCTATATGTTAATAAAGAAATAAGAGCTAGTGCTACTGTTTTTGATTGTGATTTTAAAGAATCAGTCTGGACTGAGATTAGAATGCCAGATAATGAAAGTATGTTGATAGGATGTATATACAGAAGTCCAAAAAGTGATAACGTCAATAATGCAAAATTATTGCAGCTACTTAGGGAAGCAGTTAAATCTAAACACTTAGGGATAATGATTGTAGGGGATTTTAACTTTAAAGATATTGACTGGGATTTATGGTCAACAATAAAGGGAACTGACCAAATGGAATTTAAATTTTTAGAAGGATTGAAAGATCTGTACTTATACCAACATGTAAAGGAATTCACTAGGTTTAGAGAAGGTAATAAACCATCATTATTGGATCTAATTTTGACTAATGAAGAAAACATGGTTGAAGAAATCATTTATAGACCAGGGATAGGCAAAAGCGACCATGTTGTTTTAGAATGTGAACTGACAACCAAATCGAATTGCAGAAAAAATACTGCGCCTAAGTATCAGTATAATAGAGGTGACTATGAGTCACTGTCTGGTCAAATCCAGAAAATAAGATGGGATGTACTGGACGACATGGGGGTTCAAATGGCTTGGGAGTTCTTTGCAGAGCAACTTTCCATTATTATAGAGCAAAATATACCATTAAGTAAAAACTCTGTAAGGCATAAGAACCCGTATGTGGACAGTGAAACCAGGTCGGCAATAAGAAATAAACGTTCGAAATGGGTGAAATATTTGCACTGTAGTAACCATCTGACCTATAATGAGTACAAAGTAGCTAGAAACAGAGTAAGCTCTCATTTGAGGAAATCTAAATACAAATATGAAAAGAACATTGCTGAGAATATAAAGGGAAACCCAAAACAATTCTGGAAATATGTTAGAACTAAAACTAGGACTCCCTCCGGAGTGGATGTAATAGAAATAAATGGGACAGTATTACAAGAAGATGGGGCAATAGCGGAGGCCTTTAATACGCATTTTGTATCAATATTCACTGATGAGAACCCTATAGTTCCGAAGGTGGCGGAGAAAACGGATAAGGAATTGTCCGAATTGATATTAACTGAGGAAACAGTTTCAGAAGTGATACAACAGATAAATCCAAATAAAGCTCAAGGACCAGATGGTTTCCATCCTAGGGTCATATACGAAAGTAAACATTCAATAGTGAAACCTTTGTATAGGATTTTTACCAAATCAATTGAAGAAGGTAAGCTCCCAAACGAATGGAAAAAGGCGAATGTTAGTACAATATTTAAGGCAGGTAAAAAAAAGAGTGTAGGAAATTATAGACCGATAAGTGTTACTTCAATATGCTGTAGGATTCTAGAGAAGATCATAAGGAACGAAATAATGGACTTTTTGGAAAGGCATAATCTATTATCTATATACCAACATGGCTTTAGGAAACATAGATCCTGCGTAACCCAGTTATTAGAGTGTATTGAGGAATGGTCAAAAGCAATAGATGAGAATAAAGACATTAATATAATATATTTAGATTTTAAAGCAGCCTTCGATAAAGTACCACATAAAAGACTCATGGAAAAAGTGAAGAGCATAGGAATAAAAGGGAAAATATATAAGTGGTTGGAAGACTTCCTTGATAGTAGATGGCAGAGAGTAATCATTGGGGGTTCGAAGTCATCATGGCAAAGAGTTACTAGTGGGGTTCCCCAGGGTAGCGTATTGGGTCCGCTATTGTTTCTTATTTACATTAACGATCTACCAGATGCAGTGGAATGCACAATCAAATTGTTTGCAGACGATAAAAAGCTGTATTCGATAAATGAGAACAGTAATGAAGAGGAAAAATTACAAAATAGTTTATTTGATGCATGTCACTGGTCAGACAAATGACAGATGATTTTCAATACAAAGAAATGTAAGTCTATGCACATAGGTAAAACATATGCCAGTGAATTCTTCATGAAAACTGATGACAACAGGGTGGATAGGATTGAAAGAGTAAATTCAGAAAAAGACCTAGGAGTACTATTTGATAACCAGTTAAAATTCAATGATCATATTTACACAAAAATAAAGAAAGCTAACTGCATTCTAGGTTTGATAGCTAAAACTTTTACATATGTCTCTAAGGATGTGTTCCTCCACTTGTATAAGGCACTAGTAAGGTCGCATCTTGAATATGCATCTGTAATATGGACCCCACATTTCAAAAAGTATAGTATTGCTCTAGAAAATGTTCAGAGAAGAGCCACTAGAATGCTCATAAGTTTGAGAGGTTTAAGCTACAGTGAGAGGTTAAAGCATCTCGGCATTCCGACCCTGGAGTACAGGAGGGACAGAGCAGATGTAATTCAGGCATTCAAACTTCTGAAAGGTTTGGACAAAACATCTGCCACCCTGCTATTGGTAAAAGAGGGTAGTAGAACAAGGGGTAACGATATGAAACTCCGTAAGCCTAGGGCTAGAACAGAACAGAGAAAGGGTACTTTTAGCCATAGGGTAATAGACCTCTGGAACTCTCTCCCTAACAGTGTTGTTCAGGCACCCACATTGAATATTTTTAAATCAAAGCTGAATGGGCACTGGGGGGCCACCAATAAAGCTAATAAGTTTGATGCCGAGTGCTATTACCCATATAAGTGAAGTGTCGACAGTGATTAAAGACAATAAAACAGAATAGAACTGTAAGGAACTGTGAGTAGTATGTGTACATATGAAACGGATGTGAAAATCAATGTTCACTAGTAGTGAACGGGCAGTGTATATATGTTAAAATATGAAATGAACAGAACTGATATTCATGCAAGTGAAGTGAACAATAAAGGACATTACTGGAACCGGTATAATAAAATTCAACTGAAGAGAACAAATACAAATGGGCCGAAGAAGCTGCAAAGCTTATGCAACATAGATGCATCTGGCCTCGATTCTACATGAACTTTAATATATGCTCGCACCTCTAAAAATAAAGATGTGTTTTCCTCGTCAGATAATGGATCAATGCCATATACTAATTTATATGTAACTTATAGGACGGAAAGTACGAATATTATTAAATAATGCATGTCGCTCATTATGGTGAAGAATATATTTTAAAGAAATCAAGGCGCTGAAATCGTTGGAAGACTGGCGGAAAAGTAGCCCCGCCCCTGGCAGTCATATTTTTTGAGATACAATGTATCAACATCATTTTAGAAATTTTGATGGAAGTTTATCTGAGGACTTTGTCTGTCAATTATCATTCAAATATAACCCTGTATTTGGAGAAGATTTCTTAAGAACTTTCTTTTTGTTGTCATAGCAACCAGAATTCTTCATGGATCTGGAGTCTTTAAGCAATTCTGATAGAGCTTAAGAAGTTTGGTTACATTCTACCATGTCGTTTCAGAGGAGAACGGGTGGACAGACAGACGGATGGGTACGTGGACTGAACAACCCCCCCCCTTGGAAACATGGGTGATAATTGAGATATAATTGAAATATTTTTTTCTATTCAACTTAAAATTATAACATCAACATGACAACTGCAACACATTTCATGCAACAATTTGCCATAAAATTGAACAGAAAAGGGAGTATGCAATGTAAACGCAAAAGTTACTGGCCTTTATAGTAGAACGTACCTGTCTTAAGGTACGTGTCTTAAGTGAACATTAATTTATTGAACATAGAAGTCTTAAAAAGCAAGCGGTTGATTAATGCAGGGCAAAGGTAATACAGAAGGCTCAAATAGGAGCTTTCTGCGTTACCTTTTACCTGCATTAAGCTACCACCTGCCTTATAGGTCCATAGTTAAACCTCTTTTTGAGGGTCGCTTAAGACAGGTTCTACTTTACTTATATTTATCTGGAAATATCGAGAGAAATACCGAGAGAAAGATTTTAAAAATACATTTGTAGTATCGCTTTACATGAAAACTGATTTCAGAGTATCATAGACAATACACGTCTGTAAATGCAACAGAGTAAAATTGAAAATTGGGTCGGCCTTGTGCCGTATTTCACATCACAGTTGTAAAGAATCACCCTCTAGGAACACGACCATTCTACTGATGGCAATATTTGTAAACCTGGAAATAATAAGACGACACTTAAAGACTCCAAGTTTCCTTTTTCTGCCCAGCATATATAGGAATGCTTCGGATCACTTTCATAATGATAAGAGTAAGGTTTCAAGGGGCACTATTTGTTAACCACTTAACTCCCCATCAGCATTTGACCTAGAATCGCAGGCACATCGCAGGGCAGGAGTGGATCTGCAGCCCTGGTTCAAACAGTAGTTGGGTGGTATTTTACTGTATTGAAAATATGCGAATAGACAAATGGATCCGCCTATGGTGCATTAATACACAAAAATGTTAAAACGGACGTGGCATTGGAACGATAAATGAATCCGATTTGTGGTTCTAAAGACTGGCTTCCGCTTTTGGTATGTTCGGTATCTTAGATTCCATGGTGACAAGAACAATCGGGACGATCTCGTAGGTGATCGTCATTTAAGCTACTACATCTGTTCCTCATTGGCTGCGACGAAAGCTTTGATGGCAATTCAAAATGACCATGATTTACTGCGAGACTAGTTTTTTTAGATTTACACTCCAGAACAAGTACAGCTGCACTATTTTTCACTGTGCTCACTTAACCTTACTGATGCCCAATAACTATATGATGTTTGATCTGTTGTTAACATTATGCAGTTCATTTGCAGGTCATTTGCTGTCTAGCATAATGTACTGCAAATACCTTCTGCACTCTGAAAAAATAATTTCTACAAATATTGTCGTCTGCTGCAATTCTAAAAATAGGTTTTCTTCCATATCTTTTCCAAAAACAAATGTCATAGTGACACAGTTTGGACCCTGATGAGGTGTCAAATTACTCGGTGTCTCATCTGGATCAAGGCTGTTTGCAAAGTTTTTTTTATAAATGCTACAAACCAAAGCAATAGCAGCTGGAGCAACAGCCGAAACTCATACCTGTTTAGAGGAACAGTTGCTTATTTCAGAATTCAGTTCATCGTCTTTTTCAGAACTTGGTATGTCCTTGGATAATATTTCTTATAAAATGCATATCAACAGAAAGGTTTTGTATCAGAAATACGAAAATATCATTTAATCGCAACTATTGATTTCAAAAGACGTTTCAAAGCATGCTTTAACTTATGCCTTTCAAATTGACTTCAAAAGGTCTTATCATTGCCTGAAACATCATACGAGAACTATGTCTTTCTGGGGTTCCAAATGTTCACATTCCCTTCTTTAACCCTTTCCATGTTCTATGTTTATTCCAACTGTCAATGCCTACAGAATATTCATGGACAAAATAGTTATAATGAAATATGGAAGGTGGAACATTGTAGCCATTTTAGAAACTAAAGAAACAGATCTGTCAAATTCCATTAGCAAACAGAGCAGACTCTGATCAGGGGGCTCCTATAGGAGCCGTCTGATCTGGGTCTACTCTGTTTGCAAATGCATGAAAATGTGTTTGTTAAAGGGAAAGGGTTAAGTGTTTCAAATATCGTTTTCAGCATAATTATATCTTATTAAAGCATTTTCCTCATTCTGTAGTCATTTTAAAATTTCCCATGTATCTCTTAATCAAAATTACTAAATAATATTGCTCTCTTTTATCTTCTATCCTTACGCAGTCATTTTTACGCTTGCGTAAAACCTCGCTTGTACGAGTATGAACTATAAGCGTTCCTCATTTAAATAATAAGACGGAACTGTCTGGGCTTTAAACTTTCTTCTAATGGAAAAGTAGTAAAGTCAAGCAGGCAAAGACACATACAAGACGCAACCACCACCAAAACACCGATAGACAGCATTACACACATACACTCACACCCAAACGCCCACTCACACACGAGATGAACACAGAAAACACCAACAGACACACAAGAACCAGAGACAAACACTCCACACATGAACAAAATCACAAGCACAAAGACGCAAGGCAAACAAAAGGAAGGGTGACAAAGAGAGTACCGCCTTGGCACGGTCAGTAGCAAAAACACCACTGGGGTTTATCTTTAAAACATATTAGAATTGCGTGTCGATAAATCAAGATTATTCCATAATTTAATTGAAGCGGGTAAAACTGATTTAGTGTAGATATCAAGACACATGGCCAGGCCATGGTTACAGAGTTAGTGTTGTTCCGCAGTTCATAGTTGTTTGAGGCATGCACTGTAGATGGAAAAAATGCTTGGATGAAGCCCAGTCTTCTACAGTGTTGGTCACATGTTAGACCACCTGGACTGGCAATAATTGGAAACCAGGAGACGTAACACACGGCTGACAACACTCCATAAGATCATTCATAATGAAATAAATATTAGAAAATACCTACTCATCCATCCAAAACGCCACACAAGACATGCTCATCCAAACGCCTTCCAGACTCTCTCATGCAGAACACAGACTAGGAAATACTCTTTCTTCCCCAGAACTATTGTGGACTGGAATTTTCTACCATCTGATATTACATCAAGCCACTCAGTAACTGCCTTCAAATCCTCAATCTGTTCTCTTTATTAAACTGTTTTGTTCTGCGTCCTCTTTCGCATAACACTCATACCCCTGAAATAATCTTCAATTTGCTGAAGGTGGTCAGTATTATTTAGATGTAGATGTAGATAAACCAATATTAATTTTTGCATAGCTCTACGATCTGCAAGGGAAACCTAACCAATTTCTTCAAGTAAATGGTTTGTAGATGCGGAATGAGTCAAACCGGTTTCTATACCAGCTTCTTCGTATTGTAGTTTTACTAAAGATTCCTTTTCATATTGTGCACAGTTGTCCCATAGTACTTGACGCATATTCAAGCAAAGACCTGGGGTAAATATGCACAAGCCACTGAAGCCATGAACCATCATGGCTTAAAGAAATACATGTACCTAGATGTTTATGGTTATCCACACAATTTATGAAAGTGTTATCAAAATATATAGAAGGCTTGGCAATATTACTGAGTGAAAACATCACGACTTTTGTTTTTAAAGGTTAAATTTAACTAACCACTGTGATGCCCATTTTGATATAACATCTAAATCTGAGTTTAAGACAGTTTCAATATTAGCTGTGTTAGTCAAAGATACCGCAAGTGAGCTATCGCCCGCAAAAAGTCTAATGGTACTTAAAAGGGAATCAGCGATGTCATTAACATATATGAGAAACAAAAGTGGGCCCAGCATGGACCCTTGTGGTACTCCTGCAGTTACAGACTTACCTTTAGAAAATGATTGTCCTACAAATACCTTTTTAAATCTATTAGCAAGGTAATCCGATATCCAGTTAATTAAAATGCCAGCTACACCATGCTGTTTAAGTTTAAATATAAGCCCTTTGTGCCAAACGCGGTCAAATGCCTTTGATAATAGGGATCAAGAGCCACACACAGAAGGACACGGCATCAAACACCATCAAACCAGAAATAGCACAGCCTCAAGATAAAACCTAACGGGGCGCACATCAAGACATAAAACATTAAACATTAAGCATATGAAATAACATAGTTGAACAAAGGGTGAAATTTGGAGTGCCGCTTTGGAACGGTCAGTAGCCAAAAATGGCTACTGGGGTTTAAACTGGATTTCGGGTACCCAACATCACACTAATCCCACCTTCACCCAAGTCAAAAAAAATGTAAAATAAAATTCCCCCAGACAACTCCACAACATGAGTAACGATGTCAAGACTAAATAATTTTCAAATAGAATAACATTTCTGTAAAATGAAAACGGTAAACAAATGACACCATCATTTAAATGAAATCGCTTTTTTGTCATAAGATTTTCAAATTTGATAATAAATATCGATAAGTTGATACACAGTGGAGTGGCCGGGAAGAACGCCTTATTGCTTTCTATAAATTTGATTGTTAGAGTTTAAATGATCGTAAATGTACAGCTAACCTCTGAAAACCGAATACCTTCGGACCGGTCAATATATTCGGTTTTATATTCGGTTTTCAGAGGTGTTCGATTTTCAGAGATTTTTCTTAACGTGAAACTTGAAGGTGATGAATGAGTCTGATCTTCTGTAATATTGTTCACTTCTTTTGATTATTATCCGACTAGATACAAACATCAGTTTCTACTGAAGATGGGAGCAAATAGTAACAATTAAGCAAACAATCATATTTTCGTATAATTTTAATATATTAATTCCACTGAACTCAACTCGGTCCTTACCTGAAAACGTAATACAAATTGCGCAAAATTATTGAAATACAAGCACATGATAAGCCCAGTTTAGCAAACAATGCCTTCCAGCTGGCTTTCGGTAGGTCGGTGGTTCTACCTGGGTCTTCTTCTGTGCAATTTGTTTTCCGTGCACAGAAGAACCTCTGGAGTCTTCCTCCACCCGTGATTAGCTGGACGTCGTGATATGACTGAAATACTGTTAAAACGACGTAAAACCCGATAAGAAAAAAACCAAACCAGATCTCGGCTCTTAAAACTTTTGCAAAACTGCATTGTTTGCGAAATATGCATGTGATATCTTAAACCTTAGAAACATAAATTAAAATGAAACTTTATTCTGAAGGTAAACAGTGCATACCCAGTTCTAACAGTCATATCAGAAATGGATCTGCACTGTTTGCAAAACATATCAAAACTGTATTTGCAAATAAAATGGTTAAAACTTTACAAACCAAAAACTGGCACAAACAATGTAACACACTTTGTCAGGTTTACACTCATTACGTACCCACTGTTTAGCAAACAATGATGATCCAGCTCTCGGCTCTTAAAGCTTTTTGCAAAAGCAGCATTGTTTGCATTTAGCATGTGATATGTTAAACCTTTGAAACATAAACTAATGAAAGATAAACTTTTTTCTGAAGGTAAACCGTGCAGACCCAGATCTAACAACACAGTCATATCAGACCTGGATTGCAAACCGTGTTTGCAAGTAAAATGGTTAGAACTTACAAAACAAAACAAAAATGTCTTTGCAAGTAAAATGGTTAGAACATACAAAACAAAAAAAATGTGACAAATTAGCACACTGGTTATCTCACTTTAAGAACCGTTTACTTTTCACAGAAAAAACAAATTGTGATGACCGTTTACTTGTCTGCACACTTCAGTCTCAGGAGTGTCTTCTCACTGGCTCTAGATCGAAATAGACTATAGTTTATCTATTACATTAATGAATAAACTACATGTATAACCTTTTTCGATCTAGTGCCAGTGTGTCTTCTCTGTCATTGCTTGCAGTTTTGAGCTAGCTCCATATATTTCTCATCCTTACACAAGGCGAAGTTTGTCAGTCTCATAGCTATATCAAGCACATTTTTGTGAGTCATTTCAGAACCAGGCAGAGGTTCACTCTCCCCCTCAGTGTCACTCACTTCCTCTGAATGTATGTCACTGTCCTCTTGAACTGTTTTGTCCTTGTAAGACGACAACAACAACGACAACTCTTTCTCCCAATCATTTGACTCTGTCTCAGTCTGTATGTTGTCATCGATGTTGACAATCTACTCTGCTTCAAGTGCAAACTGCCGAGCCAGCACATAGAGGGACACATCATCAACCACAAGCATACAGTCCACACTTTCCTGACAGAATCCAGCTTTCTTAAAATACCAGTGAATTGTGCTGGGTTTCACACCTTTCCATGACTGTGTAATCCAGTCCAACAAATTCACTCGCTTACACAAATCCCATGCACCGTCACACTTAACAATGGACGCGTTAGCTTTTTCATGTACAGCACATTAAATGTCTGAAATACTCCTTGGTCCAAGGATTGGACGTGAAAGGTATTGATGAGGGGAAGATGGGATACTTTTAACTCTACATGAGACAAGGTCTGATTGTGTCCATGAGATCCGACATTGTCCAAGAACAACAATATTTTTCTCCCCTGAAGTCTCATCGTCCTGTTGACCTGCTTAAAAAAACAGTCATTAAATATGCTACCAGTCATCCAAGCTTTGGCGTTTGCAACATAGTCCACTCCTAGTTTTTTCATACACTTAGAGTTATCCGACTTCCCAATCACCAGTGGATTAAGCTTCCCGCTGTGGCACTACATGCCAGCAACACTGTAACCCTGTCTTTTGACATTTTGTTCCATTGGTTTCACAACCCTTAACAGCAAGTGTCTTGTTAGATAATGCTCTGAAATAGAGCCCAGTTTCACCACAGTTAAAGATGTCCTCAGCTGATTAACCAGATGTGATATCTGAAATTCTGTCATTGTACTCGGACACAGTCTCCTCATTAATCCCGACACTCTCATGACCTTGTACTCAGACACGCTCTCTTCATTTATCCCGACACTCTCCCCACAGAGTTTGAAACCCTTGACAGAGAATCTGTTCTTCCACTTCTCTAACAAGCCAGTAGATCTATGCCTTAAAGTCACATAGGCCATGTGCACTGACATACTCCATGTCTTTCTCTTAAAGCAGTGGTCCAGATACCGGCAAGTTCTTGGCTCGAGCCCTACTGAATCATTGCCACACCATGTCGTTGAAGTTTTCATTCTTGGATGCGTAGCTGAAACGGGTCTTCTTGGAGTCTGCAACTGCTCCAGATATGTGGCCCTTTTCTTCAGCATACCAGACACAGTGGACTTGCCGCTCCCATACTTCTGATTAAGAGCTTAAACAATAAACAAAAAAAGAAGTCTTAAGATATCTATCGCAACATTCTATGTGTGTTTAATAATACATTTAAATAACAATGGTTTATTCAGAGTTTTAATACAGCAAGTTGGCAGATTAATAAAAGTTACAAAACATTTATAGACATTTTTCCTTAACCCCCCCCCCCCCCCGCCCCGGCTGCATAATGATAGATAAAATCATATTCAGAGACAGTGTAGACGCAGATATGACATTTCCCACAGGAATCATATCTGCACTGTTTGACACTCTGAGACGCTGACTCAAAACTATTCACAAAGTTAATCACAGGCTCGATATTTGTTGCAGCAATATAAGTCGTTTTCCGGTGACTTCGGCGATGAAATAGTTAACCCTTTCCTTCATATACATGTACATGCCTTTTCACGCATTTGCAAACAGAGTAGACCCATATCAGAAGCCTCCTATAGTCGTTGTCTGATCAGTGTCTGCTCTGTCTGCTCTGTCTGCCAAGTCCACTGGCATACTCCACTGCTTTCTCTTGAAGCAGTGGCCCAGATAGCGGCACGGGCTCACGGGCTCGGGCCCTACTGAACCATTGTCACACCATGTCGCTGAGGCTTTCATTTAACGTGCCATAATAGATATTAACTCTTTCCCTGTTCTATATTTATTCTAAATGTCAATACCTACTCAGTATTCATGGACAGCACAGTTATAATGAAAATGGAAGTTGGAACATTGCAGCCATTTTTGAAACTAAAGAAACAAATCTATTAGCAAACAGAACAGACCCTGATCAGACGGCTCCTATAGGAGCCGTCTGATCTGGGCCTACTATGTTTGCAGATGCGTGAAAATGCGTTTATGTGAAGGAAAGGGTCAAGCTGATTAATATTCACATATACATTTTTTGGAGTAAAGGGTTATAGAAAACGACCCGTACACGTACTTACAGTGGCTATTTTCCGTAATCCAATAATCAGAACATCAATGTGTTCTATCCTGGAGAGATGGTAGGTTAAATGGCACTTCACCTGGACGTAAACTCTCAAACACCAACGAAAAAAATAGTTAAAAAATGAATCCGATGATATTTCGAGATGGCTGCAGAAAACACATGTTAACCCTTTCCCTCTTATAAACACCTTTCCATAGCTTTGCAAACAGAGTAGCCAAAGATCATACGGCTCCTGCACGAGCCATCTGACCAGGATCTGCTCTGTTTGCTTATGGAATTATAAAATATCTGACTCTACAGTTTCTAACACCATCAAAACATCCTGTGTATATGTGCCTTATAAAAACTCAGCTATTAAATATTCTTGATGTACATTGTAGTTATTTCTTACATAAATATTCAACAGGGGAAGGGTTTAAATATAATCTGGATCCAAATTGTTCGCATAAGTGTTTACTAATCCATCCTATGCACATGCTAAAATCAGTCGTTTACTCTTCCAACCATGGATTACCAGAATGGAATAGTTCATCACTGTTTAACTATATAGTCCACTCATTATGAAAGGTTTAACCCATTTGATTTGATTCTGACATGTTTATTTATTGGATTAGTCCATTTTTATCTAAGGGGTGCCTGACCTAATGTTTCAATTTCGTTTTGTTTTATAATGAAATTCCTATCAGCAAACAGTGTAGACTCTGATCAGACGCCGCATACTACGTCCCATATCTGGGATAATGGGGGCAAATGGGTTAAACTTGCAAGAGTATTTGAATAATAACGAACAGTGCAGACTCTGGTCAGACAGAGGGTTCCTCTAATTCTACACTGTTTGCAGATGACAGTGCATGCGTGTCTCGTATTGGAATATTTAAGCTATTGAATAAATGGAATTCACAAGGGTTTATTAGGCCTACTCTCAATATATAAACTAGCTTATGTGGTGCATGGCTTATGTGGTACATAACTTATGTGGTACATTTTGTATATGTAGACTAGAACCTCTTTAATCCTCATTTAAGTGAATTTATGAACCAGTATAACTTTTATTTGAAAGGCTTTTTCTGCAAGAATGTATGCCGATTTTACCTTATATCGTCAAACGCTGGAGACTGATTACTGCTATTTGCTAAATGCGAAATGCTAAATGCAAAATGCGAAATGCTTTTTGCCAATTGTGTAAATTGCTAGGAAAATAACTGGAATGTTCCAAATGATGGATGTAAATGACAAATGCGAAATGCTTATTGCTAAATGCATGTTTGCACTACTAGCATTGAAAAGTAGGATGGTGTGCCATGCGAAATGTTAAATACGAAATGCTTCTTTTCCTATTTTGTACCCCCTCTTTTGGTGCCCTACTTTGTGGGAGCCCTAACTTTTCGTGCTCAAATAGTTTTGCCTCTTGTTTTATTAATATCGAGCAGAATTAGATTTGTCTTTGAATGAAAAAAGAACGCACATATTATATCTTACAATGGAAAGGGACAAGCCCATTCAGAAAGATTAGATACCGGTATCCTCTTTTTTGTTTTGGCAATACAAAATGCCAGCACCTGTAATACTTTGATTTATTCTCGATGTGGAGTTGATATGTTTCAAAGCAATCTTGATTTGTCATGGGCTGATGTTAATTTTAATGTAACTAATTTTAAACTAGAGGTGAAACTATCTGAGGACGAATAATTAGGGTGTGTTTGGTTCCCATAATACAGTACAAAGTAGGGTACCAAAGGGGGTACCAAGATAGGAAAAAAAATTTCGCATTTCAAAAAGGGTACCAAAATTGGAAGAAAAGCATTTCTCATTTAGCATGGTGCACCGGCCTTCCATAAACAGCGCCAAATTTTAAAGTGACTGTAAATTGCTAGGGAAAGAACCGGAATGTTCCAAATGATGGATGTAAATGACAAATGCGAAATGCCACTCGGAACACCTCAGCTATTTATATCGAAATTCCGAA
The DNA here is from genome assembly GCA_963576725.1 of Azorinus chamasolen. NCBI lineage: Eukaryota > Metazoa > Mollusca > Bivalvia > Cardiida > Solecurtidae > Azorinus > Azorinus chamasolen. The sequence goes on from OY755235.1 coordinate 54,378,428, forward strand.
CCCTGACGGAATACGTCGAGTAGTTACGATTGGCGAAATATATAGCATTACATTAAACAGTCCTATTTTTATTGGGGTTTTTTTTCAGAATCACCAATGTAAACCTATTTGGACAATACTACATGTATTTATTTAATTCCTTATTTATTATTCTTTCAATCGAATAAGACAAAGGCATTTAGCATTTGACACTTAGCAACTGGCATTTCGCAATTGGCATTTCGCATTTAGCAATAAGCATTTAACATTGGCAAATTGTATTTAGCAATTAGCATGGCAGAATGGCGTTACATAGAATAATAAATAAGGAATTTAATAAATAGTATGGTCCAAATATGTTTATACTGGTGATTCTGAAAAAAAAAACACAATAAAAATGTCACTGTCATGGTAAGGATACTCATGGCATCTGGACTGAATTAATACAAACTATGGCAAGGTACGCACATGTTTTAAGTTCACAAAGGACCATGACTCTTATAACATACAATTCAGAAATATGTCTCTTGCACTACATCATCAACTTATGATGGTAAATAGCTTTAAGTTACAAGCCACTAGGTTTGATAGTTATGAAGAAATTGAACTGATGCACAAAACATGCCTCGAAATATAAACAAGAAATTGAAAAAGGCAGTTACTCCTGCAATAATTGGTATATCATTATGAACATTGCAGGTACACATATTCCTACGGTAGAATGGATATTGTAAACCTTAAGAAAAAAGATGAAGAGCAGATAAAAATACAATATAAGAAATACAGTAAAACCTCTCTTAACCGGAATTCTAGTAGAACTTTGTTTTTTTAGATTTTTCAGGCAGGTGACTGCTTAATGCAGGGTGAAAGTCATGCAGAAAGCTCCTCTAGGAGCTTTCTGCATGACTTCCACGCTGCATTAAGCTGTCACCTGTCTCCAAGACTGATATTTACACTAAATTTAACGTCCGGTTAAGAGAGGTTTTACTGTACCATAAATTCCATGATAAGGGCATAACTCATGTAATAGTGGAATAATGACGTATAATGCAAGGACACGGGTTCCCATAATAAGCAGGATTCTGGTAAAGTTTAAGCAAAACTTGTGAATAACTGTAGAAGAAGAAATGTGGACAAAATTGTGTCTATGGAAGGACAAGCAGATTCAGGATATCCCCACCCCACTCCCCAACCATAACTTCGTGGTCGGGGTTATAATAACTTTCAAGTAAAATTTCTCAAGTAAACAGAGTGGACAAATTTGGACAATTACACAGTGACGTTGGAGATATAAGTAGTTATCGAAGGTGATCGAGATATATATATATACCAGAAGACATTATGCCTCTAAGTGTTGTCTAAAACACTTCTTGAGTAAGTAAACTGATAAAGTCTAATCTGTTTTATTTCTGCAAAGTGGAAGAACTCTGCTGTGATGAAAGCAATATACATGTATATGTAACTGGTTATCGGCTTGAATGGATAAGTATCCATGCAAGTACATGTATGCCAGTTGACATTACATTCAATTTTGGCAAAGATTGGCGACTAAAAAAACGACTACATGTATATGTACTTTTTTCAAAAGACAATAGCAAATAATGCCAAATACACATGTATTACGAGAATTAGACACGGTTGGTGGAATCAAATATAACGAAACACAACGTTACAAATAATTAAAAAGATCACCTGTTATGCTTCTACACACACTCATATTCGTAATTGTTTTCATATCTATTACATATTCCTA